>CANSZD010003166.1:895000-1457705 GCA_947648045.1 Beta corolliflora | reverse complement strand
TGGATGAGTGGGGACTCCTGAGAGGATTGACCTTTGCTTTAATGCTTGTGATAATGTAAGTATGAGTGACTAAAATTTATAAATGACGTAATATGATTGATAAGTATGATTGAACTTGTGATAATGCCTAAGTATGAGTGGCCAAATTAGAAATCGTTTTATTTTGTAACATTTGATTGTTGCCTATTCAATGTGATTTTTTTTCTCTTTTTCAAATCATTATTTATTATCTTTTTGTTTTGTCCTATTTGTAACATTTATTCATATGTTTGCTTTTATTTTTTATTTCTCTACATTATTCAATAGTTTTTGATGATTCATGTACGGATTTAATAAGTACATTTAATAACTAACTAACTTTGAAATGGATTTATTTATATAAATGCACTAGGTAACATATAAAATGTATTCATGTACACTTTCAAAAACTTTAACCTATATGTGGTTGGTGTTACTTACAAAAAAGTTTGGTCTTCACTTTAATTCTCGAAAAAGCTTGTTGATTTGTTGTGCCCGATCATCATGCCTATGCCATCATACGAGATACGATTCCCACTTGTTGCATAGTTTGCTTCCTCCTACGGTTATTGTACTTAACCTTCTTACGCCCACGGTTTGCTTTCTTGCACCAATTGAGAGCGAGTGTAATTGATGTTGGTAATGCTCCTGCTCCTTTCTAATATTTGCTTGCCCATATGAGGAATGTGGTAGTTATTGTTCCCCCTCACAATGAGTTTCTCCTTCATGCATTGTTGTAGAATTGACCAAATGTGATTGCATAGCTTTGGGTCATACTTATCATATGCCTTCTTGACCCGGCCCCTTGACTAAGTGTTTAACACTCCTTGGTCTCGGTCTTGTTCTTCGAATGTTTGAATTGCATTGAAAAACATCGATCAAGCACATTCATATCGAGGAGATTGTGTTGGTTGATTAAGTAATCGATATCAAATCCCCATTTATTTGCCTCTAGTATGAATTCGGGGTCATCCCCTGTTATGTGTGGTCTTGCATTATCTTGGACTATCCAAATCTGCTTGCGTCGATTACGGCCATTTACATGCAATTCTTTGACGGTATGTGTTTCATTAATTTTGCCCTTATGACCTCTTTTGTGATGCTAAGTAAAGGTTTGGTTTCCACCACCCTTTGCATCTCTGTTTACCCACTCCACCTTTTGTTTTCCACCTCTTCTATGAATGGGAAGATGATTATGCTTCCCATCAAATGACCTCCCGTTGAGTGATATTATGGGTCTTGCTGAATGCACCCATGAACATGATTTTCACTATGAACCTCTTAGATTTGCACCTTCTTTGTGGCTCTATTTCACACGGGCAAGGTAGTATGCTGTCGATTTTGCTCATACAAACCATTTCTCATCAACATGCACTACATTGTACGTATATCGCTGAATCTTGGTATTGTATAAACTATGCTTTGTAGTATGATTGAATTCAAGCACCCAAGACCCTAGCAACCTTGTGTCTTTGGGGTGAGGTGAGGTTTTATGGCATTTGTGTGTTTCCTTACTAAACCCCTTTTAACTTGACCTATGCAAGGTTGATATGTGCATTCTAAAGGCGATGTTGTTGCTCTTACACTTGTCCTCTTCCCTTAATGGAATTGCCATTAAGTGTGTTGGATCCAATTGAATCCTCTTTCTTCCAACTACGCTTTTTGTTCTCTTGTTATTCACATCTATGTTTGTGTTGTATTGGATTTGTTGTTCAACACTTTTCCATATTCTTGCAATTGTCCACCTTGAAGTGTTGAGGGAAATACGATGCGATCTTCTTAAGTGTTCCATGGGGTAACTTGTATGCGCCATATTCATTTCTTTCTACTGTTAATTTTGTAACCACACATTACCTCGTTGGAATTATCCATAATATGACTTTTTCACTTGACTGCAACTTGTTGTGGTTGTTGTTCCCTATCTTGTGAATCTAAATCTGTCCATTCAAACCCTATGATGCCTACATCGAATCATCCCTTAACAATTCTCGCACCATTACTTCATTTTCATTCGGTTGCATTTCATTGAACATGTTTTCTTCATTTGGAGATTCATCTAGTGAGCGGGGAAATTCACATCTAAGAGTACATTTACGAAATTGGATCATTAAGGATCAAATGTGGCGAGAACTTGTTCTCTTGGTTGGCCGAGTTAATGTTGAAGCTTTGGAATCTTTATCGGTAAGATTTCAAATACAGGGAGCCATATCATTGCTATAGATGCCGGACATGTTCAAGGCGAGGGATTTTCCACAATTTCTTCGGTGAAAACTTAAGAGAAATAAAAGGTAAACTTAAATCACTCAAAGATGTCGGCGAGTGATACTATTTAATCCCCACACTGTGGGTGATTTTGTTGTTTCTCTACTTGATGAAGTTAGGGTAATGAAATCTTGAAGAAAGGTGAAATGAGGCTTCTTCTGGTTGTTGTTGTCATGATATACCTTTGTAATTTTGGGTGTTGTAAATTTTGGAAAAGGTTGAAATCCTTTGTTTTAAAAGTGAATTTTAGTTGACTTAAATTTTGGGGGAAAATTTCAACCCCTGTTGTAATAATTTAGTTTTGGCTTTCCTAAATTTTTGGAGGGAAATTTGTAATCCTTTGTTGATAAATGATGTAAATTGGTTCCATGAATTTTGGAGAGGGAAAAGTAAAATCCCTTTGTTGAATGGAAAGGCAAGCTTGATTTCTTGTTTGGTACGAAAAGTTTAAAAGTGATCACGTTATTTCAAAAAAAAGCATGGGTTTTTGAAAAAGTGGGGCAAGTCCTTTTCCTAGCAAAATTACTCCCTTAATTAAACTCACTTCCTTTCCTTAATTCACCCTCGCACAATGAAATTTTCTGCTTTCAGTAGTGCGTGTGCTAAAGTAAATGTAGCGATAAAAAAAAAAAGGCGGGATGGAGTAGTTAAGCATGCGCGATAGTAGCGCGGCCTAACTGCGGCTTGCTATATAACATAGGGTTTTCCAAACTACAACAATTCAAGCTACAACCTCTCCACTAAAAGCCACAACCACTTGTAGCTTTTGTAGGTGCTTTAGCCAAATTGTGCCCAAATAGTTGTAATAAAAAAGTATGTCTGGGTTATTATGAAACCATGTAGCTTTGCCTCTACGAGTTATTTTATTAAGTGCTTGTAGCTCCACAAATGGTAAACTAGTAGTTTCATTATTTATATATTTGCAAGCTAGTCTTTCCCTTCAACAATTGTGGATGCTCATTAAATTAAAAAGTAAACCACACGGGTGTGTTATAGATAAAGTAGATGAGATATGTGCATATGTCACCAAAAAAAGGAAAAAATAACCGAGTGTGTAGATTAAAAATAAATTACAAATTTTCCATACACGTGGATGTCTGAAGTGGCGTGATACCCACAAAGGCTATTTTTTGTTCATTGTTCATTTGAAACCTCCAAATGAAAAGTTTGCACAATAGGGAGAGCCCTAAATGAGCAAATAAGCAAATGAGAAAAAAAAAGATTTTGGGTGTACCATACATAGTAGAGCAGTGTACCAGTGAATGCTCTACGATGAGTGATATTTATATCAAATCTAGGTGCCATATTGCTTCCCTATATTTAACCTTTCTTTTCATTTCACACTTTTATATGTTTGTTTTACTTCACTTGCACCTTTTGTTTTACTAGTTCTTTTTAGATTTGTGTCTTTGTTTGCTTTTCGAGTTACTTTTTTATATTTTTTTCTTGGTTCTTTGTAGGTCAAATTAAAATATACTTTTGATTTCTCCTATAAAAGCCAAAGGAATGCACAAATGAGGAGTAAAGCATGAATAATCAAGGGACGAAGGCAAATAGGAGTTGAAGAAGCAAGTTCTGAATATGGTCCACTTCGAACGACCATATCTTACATACCACAAATCATCATGCATTGATTCAGATTGGGGAATTAAGAATTTGGCTCGTTATTTTTCTAACGATAGGTCACATGCTTGATTGGATTAAAAACGCGAAAGTTATGGCCATTTGAAGTTGAAATTTGTTGCCCAGTTTTCTTAGGAGCGCCCGCTGCTGGTCGGCTCACGGTCGCTCGACTTTACGCGATACCGGTTTCCTTAGGAGCACCGCTCCTATTTATAAAGGAGCGCCACATCCTGGAGTGGCATTCCACGCCTGATATCGGCGGGCGACGGTGGTGGGGTGTTTGGGTGCCTGCTTGTGGCCGACGATGAGCGTAAATGACCTGGCGCCACGAGGTGGGCCAAGCAGCCCCAAGCACGAGCTCAGAACTGGGGAGTCCGCCATATATTGGGCCCGATAAAGATAATGGTCGAGGAGCCATATTTTGGATTTGGGGCCCAAAATCGGGTGATGGTGCCACGACCATATTTGGGATTGTACGAAGTTTCTAGAAGGGCCTAGCATGCTCTTTGGAGGTAAGCTTCTAGGTTGGGTACTTAGAGTGTATCTAGAGTCTTCCTTAGCCGTACATAGACATTGTAGAGTGTCTAGATTATTCTAGGACAACATGGTGTAGAACCCTCCAATTGAGGAGGTGCGGAATGTTCTAGAATTTAGGGAAGGTAGGATGGAGGCCTATAAATAGGCATCCCATCCTCATTGTAGGTATCATGCGACACTTGTAATTTCTCTCGAAGCAATTTAAGAGCATTCTTATAAATCTTCTCTCTAGCCATCTTCCATACTTAGCCATTTTCGTAGCGCAATAGCTTAGCCAGCTAGCCAAGCAAGCAATCGGGTGCCTTGACTTGCTTTCCGACGGAGTTTGTGAAGCCAGTAGGCCTCGTATAACGACTAGGGAAGAGTCGATACGTGACGGCAGCTCCTTTCAAATTTTAGGACGACTCTGTTATTTTCGCGACTCATTAATGATGTAAGAGTTATTTACATATAAATAGGACTCATCCTCATTTATGAGGGCGGACTAGTTGAGGGGATTAGGCTCCATTAGTCTTAGATTAGGATTTTAAGTGAGAGAAAGTCTCAAAAGGCCTAGAGAGAGAAAGTGAAAGAATCAATGAAAATGAAGGATTTTGGATAATCATTTAGTGACAGAAGATCACGAAGTTTTCTTTGCATCTATCAATGAGAATTTCTTACTCTCTTTCCTCTTTTGTTTCTTATTTTAATTGTCTTCATTAGATTAATTGTTCATGCTTAGTTTACTTATATGTGGTTTATTTTTGTTTAGTTTTTATTGTTAGATTAATGATTATTATCACGTTATTAGTAATTAATTTCTCTAAAAGTCCTAATTTTTGTATTTATGGAGTAGTTTGTTGGTTAGGGTTTGGGTGAAAGCCCATGTAATGATTGATTTGGGTGTTAGAATATGAAATTAGGGGGGTTTGATTGACCATGTTTGATTAATAGCATGATTACTATTTGCTTGCATTCTAGTTGGCCACTTGGATGTTTGTTTTTGTGATACATGTCAATTGAAGAGGATTAAGGTGGACATTTATATGATATTATCTTGCTTAATTACTCATGAGAGTGAGATTTGAGTGAGGGTTTTGTGAATTGACATTGTGATTATCCCTTGGTTGCATGTTTGAGACCGCCCGAGTGAAAAAACAGTATGTGTTCTAGGTAGTTTTATGCACCCTTGAGAGGGGCTTAGAGCTAGTTAAGAGTCGATAACCTCAATTAGTTGCTTGGTTTTCTTTCCTCCATGTTTCACCATTCTAATTACCTAAATCATGAGCGGATTTGGTGTTGGATCCCTTTCCTTAAATTTGTTCAATAAAATTGATAAATATGGTAAGTTATTTGAAAGATATTATTCCTCATAATTGATATCTAATTCTTATTATGAGAATGATATATTTAATTAACCATGCCATATTTTGTCAATTTTGTCGAATAAAAGAAAAAAACAAATAGTTAAACCTATGCACGAGGTGCATAGGTTAGAAAAAAACCGATTAACAAATATGGGTTATGTATTAAGTTAAAAAGGATTACTATTTATATTCACTAAGTTAACCACAATTGGCATTTCTTCCTTTTTCCATATAAACTATATCTAAATTTTAAGGAAATTAAATATAGTTTATATGGAAAAATATTCAATACTAAAAACCACATATAAAAAATTCATTTTTTTTTTTTTTTGGCAATTATAGATTCTTCTGATAATATGGAAAATAGTTAAAAACTTCTAATTATATATACTCCCTCTGTTTTTTTTTTATCCTTCTCACTCTCGTGCGCTGTCTCCCAAAGCACAACTCCGAACTTAAATTTCTTTCATTATATATTAGTAAAAATTATAACGCGTTGAATATTAATAAAGTACTAATTGAGATTAATCAAACAAGATCCCACATGACTATATTTTTTTCTTATAAATTGAAAAGATTGAGAAAGATTCTCTCTAAGTATGAATAGTATCAAGATTCCAAGTGAGAAAGATAAAAAAAAGCGTGAGTACTATTATATTTCCATAATATACTCCTATTAATTTTGTTTAAGGACTTCTTATAATTGCTTTACTATAAAAATTTCCCTGTTTTAGCAAAAAAAAAATATGGAATAATAATTTCTAACAAATGATAGCCCGTATATGACACGAGTCACAGAGTCTAATTAAGACTAGTTAGTAAATAATTTGGCCTCGGTTTTCTTTTTTGAAGGGAAAAGATAAATTTCATTAATTAAAAGTCGTACGATATCTACAATCGATATTAAAAAAAAAGAAACACAATCTAACTTGATCAAATAAAAGTTCCTCTAAGATATAACTTTGATAATATTGAACCAAATCTAACAATATAAAAATAGCCTGGGTTAAGACACCAATCATGCAACCTTCCATGAGAGCATCTATCATTCTGACACATAGTTTTGATGGATAACTCTTTATTGGACCGTGTAGATAGTATATGGATTCCTAATATTGATTGCAAATTTATACATCAAACCACATCGATAAATTGTATTATTGCAACAAACCATAAAACCCGGGCGTTAAAATCCCACAAGGGGAGTAATAAATTAAACTTAAACTCCCACTAGAGGAGACATAGAAAACTCTCCAACAGAGAGATAAAAGAGGATTATTACTAACAAAGCTAGAAAATTAGTGTATAAAAGTATAATTAGGGGCTTAACACCATCGAAAAAGAATGGTATTAGCCCCAAATTATAGCTGAGAAGAAAAAAACTAGGATTTCTTTGAGAGAAAAAGGGAGCGAAAGAGAGACGGGTAGATTTTCAATCTGTTTAGCTTCACCTACAGTAAAAAGTGATTACAAAATTGATTGATTGGTACTATAGTAGAAGATTAAATTTATTAAATTTATTAAGAATTAATTGTTAACGAGAAGGTAACTATGTATATGATCCAATAGGATCCGACCCTAATCTAACATGATCTTTCGGGACTAAAAATGAAACTAAGCTTTCACCTAATCCCCTTAGGCCAAGGTTCTAAACTTCAAATGATCGGCACCATCCAAGGAGAAATTTATACATAAATTTTTTATTAGATACACCCTCTCTCAAATAATGTTTTTTAATATTTTTAATTTCCTTGTTTTGTATATCCTTCATTCTTCATTCTCTTGTCCATTAAAACATTTTGACTTATTCACTATTTATGTATTTACTTTGATCGTGAATTGTGATTAATATATAATACAAATTTTAACATGCAAGAGATTATTGGATTTATCTCAATATATATTTACAAGATTCAACTTTTTATAATTTTCACAAATAGATAATTAGAGATATTAATGGTCAAAAGCATTGCATTGGCAAATTAAAGTCAAACATTGCAAGTGAAAAAAACGGAGGAAGTATGTAGGGGTCTAAAAGTGTATATATCATTTTCTCAGTTGAGTAGGTAAATATTGTTATTGAAGGGTGTAAATAGGTACATTTTGTTATTTTCGGGTATTTTTAGGGACATTTGCTAAATTTTCTTGATATTGTAGTTTGCCTAGCTAAATAATTAATCTCCTCTCTTATTTTTACTCTCTTCTTTCAATCTTTTTTTACTTTTCTCTTACTATTATTCCCCTTCTATTCACCTTTTTAGCTTGTTTCTTTAATCCAAGTGAAAAAGCAAATGTCGTTTTTAAAAAGTGGAGGGAATAGTTATTTGCGTTTCTCTTTCACATATTTACACACACTTTTCGACCATATTTGTAAGTAAAGATAATATTGATATATATTATTTGTCTCAATACATATTATGAAAATTTTCCAAAGAGGAGCTCATTAAAGGTATTAATAATTCAAATTGTTTATTAGGAAATTCAAAAAGTGAAAGACAATTCTTAGAGCAAAGAGAGCTTAAATATATTGCAACACCTTTTAGTCTTTACCTTTCAATTAATAGACAATCAGCTATTAGGTTTAGAATTAGCTAATTTTGGTTCAATGTTTAGGAATAAATGAAATCAATGTGATACTATTAACGATGAAAATGTTGTTTGGTTGAGGTAACATGGAAATGAAATCTCATACTCAAGTCATTTCTCATCTCATCCTTACTAAATCACTCAATTATATGCCACATACTCCCTTTAAGTTGAGATTCTCATACCTCATCCCTTTAGTAATGAACTCTAATCAAACTCATACTTTTTTTAAAGATAATTAGACTCATACGTTAACTTGACCAAATAACTAAACAAGTTCACATATATTCAATCCATATTAATATGGTTTTTTTTGTCATTCCATTTCATTTAAATTATATAAACCAAACTCCATATTAAAAAAACTCTATTATGATTGAAATCCTCCATCTTATCAATGTCCCTTGTTTCCTCTTAATCCAGTGCAAGACCTAAGTGAGAGTGGACTCCCCCATTGTCAACTTTCTTGTTACATGCCTTGGACCACTCGTCACCACTTGACACGTGTCATGTTTTCTAAAAAAGCTGCAAATTTACCATGTAGATTATAGAAAATGAGGGAGAAAGGTTTGCATATTAATTAATACTACTAAAAGAATTATGCAAGTCATGTGTTCCACCGAATATTGCCCCTGAATCTTAATGAAGGGTAGTGTGCCAAACGCCCTGAAAAATAAAACAGAAATACCAACCCTAACATCAATCTATGTGACTATGTACTCTAAAAAAAACAATGTATATGTATGTCTTTAATAAAGTTAATAATAGTTCAGGCTGTTTCAACCATAAATTGAATAACATCATATATGTAAACTTTGGTCGTAAGTTGGCCTCACTACCTACTTCAAGGCTTGGCAGTCCTTAATCCCCTTACTCAAACATTGACTAAGTAGAATTCTGATCACCGACTCGCGATAGTGGTACTTGGCCCAAGAGGCCCTTCTTACCATGCTTTAACACTAATAAGGGTTCCAAAAATTATATATATATATATATATATATATATATATATATATATATATATATATATATATATATATATATATATATATATATATATATATATATATATATATATATAGAAAGCAAATCACATGAGAATGCTCGCTGCATGAAAATGAGAATGAATCTCAACCACACATTGGATTAGAAGTATAAACACTTGCTCATTGTAGATTATACCCCCGAAAAACTTTGAGCCCAAAAAAAAAATTTTTAAAATTTTTTTTTATTTTTTTTGAATTTTTTTTTCTAATATTCTTTTTTTTGGAGTTACATCACTTTTTCATTGTAGCTACATCACTTGTTCATTGTAGTTATAGCGTGTAAAATCCATTCCCATTTCCCATAAAAGTATGCATTCCCATACGAATCTCACATCTATCTATATATATATATATATATATATATATATATATATATATATATATATATATATATATATATTAGAGGTCCATGATACTATTTGGCCCATCGGCCCAAAAGAGCAAAGCCTATCACATACTCAAATACTACTATATATACCCCTCAAGGGACAAAGGTAAGGGGGTGACCTACTTATATGGACACTCTTCGACTCTCTCTCCCTCTCATACTCCGCATTCTCCCTAACATATATTGGGTTTGGATATTGACTTGAGCGCCGAGGGCACCGGCTCTGGGACCCCATGAAGCCCGGTGTTTATCTCGTGTGTACCTTTTTCGAAGCCCGCATCCAGACCCACATCGAGCATTCCCTAATGCCCCGACTCTACATTACAATTTTTAGCGGAAACATTATATAACCAGGTAAAATTAGACCTCCTGCAATGGGTCTGATTGTTGTCTAAAGTGGATAGCAAGTGGGAATTATATACTAGACAAGTATTTGTAACAGTCATTCCTGCTACATTACACCAAAATTTACATATCATAACAAAGTATTAGTACTAACGGGCCTAGAGGAATGCCCATACAAATACCCGATTTTTAAAAATAATGGACACTTCTCTAGGCCCGTTACAAATGAACATGTAGAGAGCCTCTACAATTAGCCTAGAGCCCACATTAGCAACTATTTGTTGCGGGTTTGAGGTGCGCACATTGTAGTAAGCAATTTATGCTGCATTACAATTTACAATAGCAGCTCACCACATGCTACAGTAGTTAGGCAGTTAGCTAGTACACCAGCACTACCACTACGCCACTACCACAATAGGTTGTTGCACATCAGTACATCGTAACACCACCACCCCCTACCCCCATTCACCATTGTAACACCGCTCGAAACATACCACCAACGCTTCGTGTTTTGCTCGAAAATTCAGTGAAGTTTCCTTCGTGATGCATCCATGTAGGGTGCACTCCTTTCAAATCCAGAAAGTACACAAGTTAAGTGTCGGAAATAATGCAACTTATGTAAAAATATCAAAATGTATATACTCCCCTTTCTCTGAATAAATGCAACAGTTTGATAAATTATCAAAAAAAAGAAAAACGCAACAATTCTCACTAACACACTTCGCTAACGCCAACTTATACCATTAATATAAGTTAGTTATCGATTTGTAAACATTATCAAAAGTCATACTTTGAGAATATACATCAAGACAAATCTAAGAACATCTTATATTACATACTAGCATTTTTTTGTATTAGTGAGATATCATGGTCAAAATGGGTATGTTAATAGTGCAAAAAATTAAATTATTACACTCATTTTGAAATGAGGAGAGTATGTACATAAAATAGTGTTAATCTTTTCTAGAATTTTCCAAAATAGCATGAAATTCCTCTAATATGACCTAAACAACGACTTAAGATGATCATATATGGTATAATTAGGGAAAAGGGGCGTAAGCTAAGAAGTGATGACTAATTTGTATGATAGAAGTATGATTTATGATCGGCCTTTACAAGATAGGGTATGCTACCACAGGTGTAGTGGAAGTTCAGCTACCTTGTCTAGGTATTCTTTTCCTCTTTTAAGGCTTGTTTCTTTGGTTTTCTTGGTATGATGGTCTCTTCAGAGACTTATTATTTTGGGTTATGATTATGGTGGTTTGGTTGATGTTATGGTTTTGGGTTGATAATTATGGTTTATTGATTAATAGTTATGGGTTTTAATTCATTAGTTAATATAATTTTCATTAAAAGTTATTTTGTAAAAATAGTTGCACTGCTTTTGCAATTAGTTAACACTTTTTTATAGTTTAGCGTAAATCAGACCGCGTAATTCATAATCAAACGCGTGCGAATCATCACGTCTCACGCTACTCTTAACATGAGACAAGTCTTTTCGCAGAGACTTACTCAAACCTTTTAATTAAAGTGATAGAGATGTAGTTATTATAGGATGGATAAATACGGTAAACTTTTTAATAAAAAGAAGAAACTATTCTAGCCATAAGTGGGATAGAATTGTCATAGAACTATAGGTGTTTATACTACTTCTAGTTTTTTTAAACGCTACATTTGATTTTTTTTTTAATTCACTCACCAACAATGCAAATGATATATATCTAAAAAACATGGAAACTATAATAAAATTCAAATTAAAGGATAAGAGAGACAAATTTATCAATGAAGAGGAAGAATATATATTTAGAGAGGAAATAATGTAATAAGTTTCACGAGTTATCATCCTTTTAGGGACCTAAACTTATGAATTTTTTAGGTTTCCACGACCTCAACTTTCGCAGTTGAGGGTTAAGGACCTATTTTTTAGACGGAAGTAAATTTATCGTTTGTCAACCGGGGACCGGGGTAGGGGAGTTGGCTTGCGACTGAGGTCCGGAACTGAAAACGACGTAGTTTTTTATGAAAACGAGGCAAGAAGAACCTGAACAAGTGAACATTATGTTTCTGCATGTTTCAAAAAAGGCCTTATATCTTAAGACCTATGAGTATATGATGGAGCCCCTTAATGGACCTCAAGAGTGGCCAGTTTCAGAGAGAGAACCTATACAACCCCCTCCTATGAAGAAACTCAGAATTAGACTAGCCTTGAAGATCAGAAAGAAACAACTTGGTGAAGTAAGTGGCAAAGGAAAAATGAAGAGAACAGGTACGGTATTACTATTAGCTGTTCAATTTGTGGGAAATTAAAGCAATGTCACAACAAGAGGAAGTGTCAACAACATGCCACAAGTGAAGCCACCAACCTGATCACAACACGAGTCCCTGAAAACCAGAACACTAACCAGCCAACGCAAAGAGTAGAAAGGCAAACAAACAAGGAAAAAAAAGGCTAACTTACAACAAGGTGAACTTAGGCAAATTGCATCTGTAGCACCTCCAATGCATAATAGAGTTTTGGTGTGTATACTTACCCCAATGGGCACCAAAGGATTGCAACTGTCAGTATTATATTCAAATATTGTCTTTTTTAATATATTGAATTTTTTTACACATACCTTCTCCATCTCTTTACTTAGCTTTCCTAATGTTTGCATTTAGATGATGGAACAACCAAGGGGTTGGTCTACTTCTGCTCCTACGTACGTTGCGACAAGCTAGTAGAAGTGAACAAATTCATATTTCATCTATTGCATTTGCAGCTTCGATTCATAACAGAGGTTTTGGCATGTACACTCACCATAATGTGTTTCAAAGGGATACATCATCAGTGATAGAATATAATATAGTTGGAATATAATTTTGTTCCTAGAATTCTAATCCGGATAGGTTTCCTAATCTATATCGGACTATCCTTAGGATGTATGATTATAAATATTGATCAACCGAAATCACTCCAATTAAGGAGTTTTCCCCAAATCTAGCATGGTATCACAACTTTAGGTTTTTCAGAATTTTTTTTTTTTTTTTTTGGGATATTATCCCGTATAACCCCGACTTATGCGCTTTTTTCCAATACAACCCCGATTTTGGCCCTGTCTCCGATAACCCCGAACTTGATTTTTGTCATTAAACCTAACAGAACGTCGACTACGTTAAGATAGTTTCAAAACAAAAATAATTAGGGCTTTTTAAAAAAAAACTCATTTATTTCTTTCTCATGTTCTTCAATTCTCATACTTCCAAAGACTCATCAATGGTGTCCACCACTTTCTCTCTCTCCTCTTCATTTCCTCTCTCCTTTGCGCTGGTTGGGTGCGCCGATTTCATTGATTTATTTTCCGTAAGTATTTGTCATGTTCAAGTCTATTTGTCATGTTCCTTTTGGTGAGTGTGTTGGGATTACAAATGAAAAGAAAGTCCAACATTATCAAGATATGAACTTCAACCCCATGATTGATACTAAAGAACATACGATAAGCATATATCCAACATTATCAAGATATGAACATACCCGAAATGTCCAAGTCTCCCTCAAGTCTCCCTCATTTCTCTTCTTCATATTCTCCCCAATTCGAATTCCAACTCTTAATTACAACCAAGAAAATCGAGAGAGAAAAGCCGAGCTTTAACAATGGCGTCGATTTTTGATTTTATTTATTTATTCTCGCTTTAACCCCCACCTTTCGACCACCACCGATGAACCCAAAGACCTTTCGACCACCACCACTCGCCCAATCTCTCTCCTTTCCGCGACCCGCGCGCACCACTACACACCACCGTCTGCTCTTCGCTTGATGCCATTCGCCGCCGCGAACCGGCCGCCCATCCACCAGCCCTCTTGTCGCCGCTTCAAAGACCCACAATTTCTCCCTCCTCTGTATGTCTGTGTCTTGTTTGGGTAAGTCGGCCTTGTCTTGGGTTATTTGTGCTAGGTGGGGTTTCAAACAAAAAGAGTAGAGAAATGATTTGAGCGTTTAAGTGTTGGCTTGCGGTCAATTGAAGAGAGAAAGTGGTGGAAACCATTGATTGATGAATGGTTGAGAAGAGATGAAAAACAAGAGAGAGAAAGAGATGAGTTTGGGTTTTTTTTTTTATTTAAAAATGCAATAAGTATTTTTGTTCGAAAATAATTAACGTCGTTAACAATTCCGTTAGGTTTAATGACAAAATACAAGTTTAGGGTCATCTGGGAAAAAAGAAAAATGTCAGGGTTATTTGGGAAAAAGGCTTATATGTCAGGATTATCTGAGATAATATCCCTTTTTTTTCCCTACCCCTACGCCACGTCCACCACGTGTGCCACCTAGCTTAATTTTGTGCGCCAACCCTTCTCCCCCATGGCGCCTCCGAAACAAACCGAACCCACAAAAATCGATCCCCTCCATCTAATTCCATCCTGCACTTTCGATTCTGAACATCAAAAATTGTATCCCTTTGATTATTGATCGTGAGAAATTTCGGTATTCAAATTAGGTTAAGTTATTTGAGTGCCATGTCTTTAATATTTTAGATCACATAAATACTGAAACCAAACGCCCTGCTAAAATCTCTGATGCGTTATGGTCACGTATTGATTCCATTGTTAAACAATGGATTTATGGCACTATTTCATATGATCTATTACAGACAGTTCTTTGCCAAGGGGATTCCGCACAAGCTCTTTGGGACAAATTGAAGGCTATTTTTTAGGATAATAAACATACTCCGACTGTCTATCTTGAAAATCAACTTAATGCCCTTCACTTGTCCAATTTTTCTGACGTATCATCATATTGCACAAAATTAAAGAATTTGAAAGATCAACTCGCCAATCTTGATCAACCAGTTTCGGAGCAAAAAGTTGGTTCTTTGGCTTGTTTCCGGCCTTAATGGTACCGATTTTGATGTTGTTGCTACAATGATACAACAAACGGAGCCCTTACCTTCGTTTGAATCTGCAAGATCACGACTTTTACTCGAAGAATCTTGGATCACGACTTTTACTTGAAGAATCTTGGAGGGCACGAGATTCGGCCCCCCCGTCTTCCTCTTTCATCGCTCACGGTCCACCGGATGCCGCCACAACAACCGCACCTCCACCGCAGTCCAACCAGCGTGGTCGTGGCGGTCGCGCGGCAGGGGAGGTCGCCAAGGCCGGGGTCGTGGCCGTGGTCGCGGTGCACAACAGCCTCAACAAACCGCTGCTGGACAGCAGCCCCCATCTCACGTTCCAGCTTCGTGGGGGCCCAGCAGCTCAGCCATCCCAGGCTCCAGTATGGGGTTGGGCCCCAGGCCCAACGCCATACCCTCAGCAGTACCAGTACCGGGCCCCAGCCCCCACCAGCTATGCCCCAGGCCCGATCCCGCGGTATGCCAATCCTGCACCCTATGCACCTTCCGCCCAATATGGGCCGCAGGCCCACTATGCTACATCAACTCCCTATTCTGAATATGGGTCCCTTATGACTCCCACTGGGTTGGGGAATGCATTCTCCACGATGACTTTTCCTCAGGAAGACTCTTGGTACATGGATTCGGGCGCGACATCTCATATGACAAACTCGTCAGGTACTCTTATGCCCTAATTTAATTTAAGCACTCCTAATCATATTCTAGTTGGTAATGATCATCGCATTCCTGTTCTTGGTTATGGTCAAACATCCCTCCTGACTCCTCACCATCCTTTACCCCTACATGATGTCCTATTTGCCCCACAAATTATCAAAAATTTAATCTCTGTCCGAAAATTTACAACTGATAATAATGGCCTTGTTTGGTAAATAGAGGTTTGGTGTAAAAATTAGAGGTTTGAACCCATATTTGAGGATTTGACTAGTCAATCCTCTAATTTAAGTGTTTGGTAAAGAGAGGTTTCAATTAGCTTATGAAGCCCAAAAAGCTCTTTTTTGCAAAACATGGGGGATGAGCTTTTTGACATTAGAGGTTTGAGAGTGAGTGGATCAATTACATTTATGTCCCAAAGTTGTTGAAAATTACATTAATAAATAATAAAAGGTACAACAATAGATTATGCACATGTCCTTATTGGTCATTTTACACAATTATGTAGCAATCAGATATCAGCTACTTACCAAACACCTTTATACAAACAGCTAATACAATTAGCTAGTGAAATCAGCTAATACAATCAGCTATCAGCTATCAGTTAATATAATCAGCTAACAGCTACTAGCTGCTATCCGCTAATTGCCAATCAGGGCCAATGCCTCCATTGAATTTGATCCTTATGGTTTTTCTATGAAGGACCTTTTCGCACGGGGAATATAATAGCGAGATGCAATAGTTCGGGGGAGTTATATCCATTGACCGATCAACCATCTACATGTCTAGCCACCACCCTCACGGCCACATCATCAACAACCTGGCATAATCGTCTTGGACATCCAGGATCTCAAGTTTTAAGCTTTCTTAAGTCTAGAGATTTAATAAATTGTAATAAGGAGCATCACTCTGATTTTTGCAACTATTATCAAGTAGGCAAACATCTTCATTTACCATTTCATCAATCTAATAGTACTACTCATTCTACTTTTGATATTATTCATGCTTATTTATGGACCTTCCCTATTCGTATTATTCCAGACATAAATATTATTTTGTACTCATAGAATATTTAGCTCATTTTGTGTGGACAATTCCCCTAAAATTTAAATCTGAGGTCTATCAAAATTTCCTTCATTTTCGCCAATATGTCCAAATACAATTTGAACGTCCCATTAAAGCTCTCTAGTGTGATCATGCTAGAGAATTTGATAATACCCTTTTTAAATTATTCTGTGTCCAACATGGCATCATATTTCACTTCTCTTGTCCTCACACTTCCTCACAAAATGGAAAAGCTGAACGCATGATCAAAACATTAAATAATATGTCTTGTACTCTTTTATGTCATAAATCTATTCCTCCTCAATATTGGGTAGAATCTCTTAAAACGGCCACCTATCTTGTCAATCTCTTGCCTACTAAGACACAAAATAATATTCCTCCTGCGGAAATATTGTTTCACATAACCCCCTCTTATGACCATATTCGGGTTTTTAGGTGTCTTTGCTTTCCTAATTTAACAGCTACCACTCCTCACAAATTAGCTCCCCGATCTACTCCTTGTGTTTTCTTAGGATACCCATCAAATCATAGGGGCTATCGGTGTCTAGATCTTGCAACAAATAAAATCATTATCTCTCGTCATGTCACCTTTGATGAGAATTCTTTTCCTTTTCGGAATTTGGCCCATTTCAAGACCTCAGATTACTCCTTCCTAGATGATTCGGGACCAAGCCCCTCCTTTTACCTTTCCTAGGACCCCATAGCTCCACAAAATGGCCAAGCCAATCCACCACAAAACGGCCGGTTTCACCCCCCCGCGTGCTCCAAGCTCCATCCCGGGCCCCACATACACCCTATTCCCATGGTGCGCTTCCCACCTGGTCCAGGCCCAGTTGAGGGCTCCCCTACTGCCCACACCCCCGCGCGCCCTCACTTGCGCCAGCACCACACCCCACTCCTCTCCCATGCGGACCCATGCCCATTTACTCTCCCAGCCTCGGTACAACCTCCCCATGCGTGGCTTGCCTAGAATTCGGCACACGCGGCCTGTGCCTTCCCCACACCCCATGCGGACCAGATCTAGGTCTGGTATTGTCAAACCAAATCCTAAATTTGGCCTAAACACAATTGCCTCCTCTATTCCTCTACATCGTTCCCCAAATCCTAAATCTCACAAAATAGCCTTGACTGATCCGAATTGAAATACGGCGATGCATGATGAATATAGTGCTTTAATTAATACAGGGACATGAGAATTAGTACCTAGGCCAATGGGGGTGAATATTGTTAATTGCGTGTGGATTTATACACACACAGAAAATGATAAAGGTGACCTTCAAAGGCACAAAGCTCGTCGTGTTTGTGATGGCAGGTCTCAGGAGGTTGGTGTGGATTGTAATGAAACTTTTAGTCCAATTGTTCATTCGGCTACTATTCGTACAGTGTTGGGGTTAGCTATGGCACGTAACCGGACTATTCATCAGCTTCATGTCAAAAATGCCTTTTTACATGGTGACTTACAGGAGAAAGTGTATATGCATCAACCTCCCGGGTTTGTTGATAAAAGGTTTCCTCATTATGTTTGTCGCCTTTGTAAGGCTCTCTATGGTCTCAAACAAGCTCCCCGAGCTTGGTATCAGCGTTTTGCGCATTTTCTTCTACAGATGGGATTTGTTGTTGCTCAGAGTGACAACTCTTTATTCATTTTTTGTCAGGGTAACGATATGGCTTATCTTCTTCTATATGTTGATGATATTATTTTATGCACATCTTCTGAATCATTGCTCACTTGAAATCTGAATTTCCTATGTCTGATTTGGGACCACTCAGTTATTTTTTGGGTATTTTTGTTACTCGCACACCTTCTTACATGCTTCTTTCTTAGAAAAAGTATGCACAGGAGATATTTAGAGTGCGCATGTATGGGGACTTGTAAACCTGCAGCGACTCCTGTTGACACTAACTCTAAGCTTAGTGCAGATTCAAGTCCTC
Organism: Beta corolliflora; assembly: GCA_947648045.1. Classification (NCBI taxonomy): domain Eukaryota; kingdom Viridiplantae; phylum Streptophyta; class Magnoliopsida; order Caryophyllales; family Amaranthaceae; genus Beta; species Beta corolliflora. The sequence goes on along the minus strand of CANSZD010003166.1, from coordinate 1,439,016 downwards.
CTGTGGCAGATCCGACTCATTATCGCAGTTTAGCAGGTGCGTTACAGTACCTCACTTTTACTGGTCCAAATATTGCTTATCCAGTACAACAGGTATGCCTTTTTATGCATGATCCCCGAGAAACTCATTATAATGCATTAAAGAGCATCATGCGTTATATTCAGGGAACCATTGATCATGGATTACATTTATATCCTACTACTCGCTTACATTTGATCACTTATATTGATGTTGATTGGGGGCGGGTGTCCTGACACTCGTCGTTCTACTTCGGTTATTGTTATTTTCTCGGTGATAACTTGATTTCTTGGCGGTCTAAGCGTCGGCCCTAGTCTTTCTAGATCAAGTGCTAAGGCATAATATCGTGGCGTCGCAAATGTTGTTGCGTGAAGCTTGTTGGTTACGTAATCTTTTTTGGAGTTACATTGCCCACTTCGACATGCTACTTTTGTTTATTGTGATAATGTCGGTGCTATTTATTTATCTCGCAACCCAGTACAACACCAACACACCAAACATGTTGAGATGGATATTCATTTTGTTTGGGGAGAAGGTTGCGTTGGGTCGGATACGTGTTTTGCATGTTCCTACTAGATATCGGTTCTTCGACATATTCACTAAAGGTCTTCGTGGCGCTTATTTTTGGAGTTTAAGTCCGGGCTCGGCGTTCGCCCTTCTTCCGCTCCCGACTGTGGGGTGTGATAGAATATACTCCCTCCGTCCCTAAATAGAGTGCCCATTTCTTTTGGGCACAAGTATAAGAAGAAATCATGTGTAAGACCTTAATTGTATTAAATCATAATTAAACATGGAAGTTGAGACACTTTTTATGAATTGTTTATTAAGGAGAGAGAATGTGGGCCATATGGGAAAGTGGGTGATATTATAAAAGTTGAAAGTAAAATAATATTTTAATTGGTGGACCCATACCAAATAAGGAAATGGGAAATCTATTTGGACAAACATAAATGGAAAAATGGGCACTCTATTTAGGGACGGAGGGAGTAATATAATTAGGATATATTTTGTTCCTAGAATTCTAATCTGGATAGGTTTTCTAATCCATATCGACTATCCTTAGGATGTATGATTATAAATATTAATCAATAAAAATCACTCCAATTAAGGAGTTTTCCCCAAATCTAGCAATCGGTGAGTACATTTTTCAATGAATTTGTCCCTTTTCATAAATTAACAGTTAACTTTTCCGTTTTTATTACTTGGTTTTTCTAATGTTTACGTTCCGGATGATGCAACAACCAAGAAGTTGGTCCCGGCTTTTCTCCGACAACCGCAACAACCTTATAAATTGGCTTAATTCCACACCTATAATTCTTTCTCAAACTAGCCACAATGTTATAGCACACAACAAGAACAATACTCGGGTTGCAAACACTCTTTAGTTTAATTGTGTTGAGTTGGATTTGTTGGAGTATCTTAGATGGATGAACCGAATTTGTATACATTTGGTTTAGGATATTGCACAAAATCGTAGAGAAGTAGAAAGACTCGAAAATATTGTGTTGTGTATTCACAGGAACGTTAATAGAGATATACATCTTAGAGTGACCTAAGCTAATTAGGAAACTATCAAAACATATCAACAAACTTCCTAAAGGATGATATTTACATATTAGACCATATATATCTTAACACCCCCTCAAGTTGGAGATCATAAATGCCTAACTTACGAAGATGTAAATCAAACCGAGTCTTCCCAAGTGCCATAGTGAAAAATCTCGCAAGCGTGCGTAGTAGGAACATAGGAAGGAGCAATCAGACCATCAGTGATAGCATCACGCACAAAATGGCAATCAACCTCAATGTGTTTTGTGCGTTCATGAAAGACAGGGTTGTTGGCAAGGTGCAAAGCTGACTGACTATCACAGAAGAGAGGAATAGATTTGGGATGATGAACACCCATACTAAGAAGCACACCCTTGAGCCACTTAAGCTCACAAGTAATAGCTGCCATGGAACGATACTCGGCCTCAGCAGAAAAACGAGATACGGTGGGTTGTTTCTTGGTCTTCCAAGAGATAGGGGAATGACCAAGAAAGACAAGCCAACCTGTAAGAGAGCGCAGATGGGGTATGCAGCCCAATTAGCGTCACACCATCCTTGTAATGTCAGATCACTATCAGCACGAAGAAGAATGCCTTGGCCAGGAGTGCCTTTAAGATAACGAACGACAAGTAAGGCAGCCTCCAGATGCTCCTTACGGGGAGCCTGCATAAACTGAGACAAAATATGTACTGAATAAGCAAGGTCAGGGCGAGTGACGGCCAGATAGATAAGACGACCAACAAGGTGTCTGTAGACCTCGGGGTCATCAATAAGAGCACTTGTAGCAAGACCAAGCTTATGGTTTTGCTCAATAGGAAAATCAAAAGGCTTGGCGCCTAACATGCTAGCTTCAACAACAATATCCAATGTGTACTTACGCTGGCAAAGAAAAAGACATGAAGAACTACGAACAACTTCAATACCCAAAAAATACCGTAAAGGACCAAGATCCTTCATACGAAAACAGTCACTCAAATAGGCTTTAAAAGCCAGTAAAGCGGCGGAATCATTCCCTGCAATAATGAGATCATCAACATACACTAGGACATTAATCGAAGCGAGGCCCTTAGTGTAAGTAACAGTGAGTAATCGAATAAGATTGAAGAAAGCCATAGTGACGAAGAGCAGTGACAAGCTTAGCGAACCAACAACGCGGAGCTTGTTTCAAACCATACAAGGACTTGCGGAGACGACACACAAGATTCGGATCAGATGCAGTAAAACCAGGTGGAAGTTTCATATAAACTTCCTCTTCGAGATCACCATGCAAAAAAGCATTTTGATCATCCATTTGATGAAGTTCCCAATGCTTAGATGCAGCAATAGCAAGGAAAGCACAAACAATGACCATTTTAGCAACAAGAGCAAAAGTCTCGTAAAATACCTTTACGTTGATGGTTGCCCATTGTAACGACCCACATTTTCGAAGTTGCTAGCTAATCACGCTTAACCTTCACAAATCTCAGTTACCGTTAATTAACCTCAATTAGACACTTGCAGCGGAACATAACTCAACGCAATCCTGGACCTTTTTTTTTTTGATAAAAGTAAGCATACATTATCAATGAGGTACAAGTACAAAAGAATGACTACGAGGTCATAGCCAATCCTGGACCATTTACGGTCCACAGTACAACAACCTAAAATAGTTCATACAACTTCATGAGCTAAACTAATACAATCTCCAAATGAATACCATAATACATAATAAGATTATTTCAAAGCAACAATATAATCCATATCTCGAGTTAAATGAGACACCTCTCTGATCACAAACTTACGATCCCAATCTTTATCTCTCAGGAGCGCACTATACCCGCAAAATAACAAAGAATGAACTCTGCCCCCACCAGGACAGGTTCAAAGAACAAAATCAGAGAGACTGAGTACACTGTCCAACCAGAAAATCTTTTGGTGGCTTAAAACGCATTTACAGATTTAAGCTTATCTTACAAGACATTTGAAATCAAGATACAGAGAAGTCATAATAAAAGAATTATATAACAAATACCTGAACGCAATTTATAATGTTACTTTTTATATAAAATAATAATACGAATATCTCATAACGTAAATAGTATATACTTCAATTGACAGAACCATGAGAATTCTATAGAACTAATACGATTTTCCAAAATCAACTCTAACATACTTTAATTTAGAACAATATCTCCCACTTCTGTGTTTCGGATACAAAAACCTTTAATCCAACATGTATATTGTAGTTAACTCCTTTCATAAATTCCTAACGAGCTTCTTGGTAAATCATTTCCATAATCGGCGCATGAGTTCCATAACTTGGGTGAGTAAAACATCACTTCAGAAATTAGAGTTTGAAATAACTTTCCATGAAACCACTCGAATATTCAAATACATATTCTATTTCCTTTCAGGAATAATATTACACTAGGGAAGAGAACACGAATAGAGTTGCCATCCCTGCGCATTCTCTAAACTTTTACAAGGGACGTCTCCCTCTTCCGTTATGTACTGCTTGCAAGGCTTTTCAGGACATGTCCCCAGAATACAGAAAATACAGAATACAGAATGTTGTTCATCACTGCTCTTGCAGCTTCTTCCCCTCACAGAAACAGAATCAAAATACATAATTCACAAATTCAATATTTTCTAAAGCTCAATTCATAATTCTCGAGTCAGATATATCAAAAATCTCGTAACATAATCGCATTTGGGTACAATTCAATCCTTTACCAAATTCATTTGCTAAAACCATTCAAATACGGACTTTTAAAGGAAATATAGTCCAAGTGTATTATAATTGAAGCTCAAAACGTAGCTTACTAATTAGAAAGTCAAAACAGAATTTAATCTTACATAACTTTATATCTTAGTTACAAAAGTTCTCTTACTTAGGAATAACTTTTCATTTAATCTTATTTAACAATCTATACAGTTAAGCCAATTTCGATGTTTATACTTATGCTCAATGATACTAATTATAATATTCTTGTCATATCCCAAGTATAACTCATGTTATTCACGCTCATCCTGAATTCAAAAAGTAATAACATCAATTTCTGCATCGCTCATATCTCTAGATTTATAAACCATATCATATCTATCTAAGTCTCATAATATAAAACTTCATAGGACATATTTCTATAATTTAGGTGAAACTCGTAGAGATCAGACTAATGTATTATAACTACAAGTAACTCTTCCATTAAAATAATTTGGCGTTTAACATCTGCCCCTTCTTTCAATTATTTAGACCACTCATACTTGAACTTCCAACTTCTAGTAGCCCATTGACGAAGAATCTAAAATGATTAAACTCCACCCCAAAGTTGAACTAACACCTCTTTACTTTAGCCTTAGTATCATAAGATATTATTTGGGTTCTCGACTGTATTGCCTCGATACTTCATACTTCCATCACCATTAATATATTATACCATATTTTATAATCTACAATATTATTATAACTCAACATCTTATTTCATCTTTCCAATCGAAAAACTGATTATACCATTATTCACTATCCGTTTATAATTTTTTTTCTTATTATCACTCCAAATACTTAAACTCATTTATAACTCATAACAATATCATTTAAATATTTGAACTCAACGTTCATATTAATCTTGACTCCTTTATTATATTATTAAATCTTATCACCAATACCCATTTTTCAAAATATTTATATTTCTCCCACTTTCCATTATTTAACTTACTCTTTCCGTTAGAGGATGGTATCTCTAAACCCTTTTATTTATCCCCGTCCAATACTCATAGTAGAAGACTCCCGTTCCGGATATAGTTCCTCCCAACTTAGATACTATACGACTTATTATACTATTTTCTACTCCTTCAATCCATCACATCTCTTTTGAGCGATTATATCACTAATATAAATCTTATATATCCAATTTCACATCTTTATTTGTACTTGATTTATGCTATCCAAAATTTACAAATACCTTGCTCATCATGTTTTGAGGACCCATGACGTTCCTCTAACAATTTCCATTAATCAACTAAACGACGTTTAAACTCCGGAACTTATTTCTGACTACAACCTTAATTAACCAACTTAACTTCCTCACATAACAACTTACATTCCATAGTAGAACTCCTCAAACAAGCAACTTATCTTACAACCACTCTAACATAGATGTTCAATCTCATAAATCCCAATTCCAAATATTATTCGAAGATACCTCTAAATAGTATAGCTTAAATTTTAATATGAACTTCTCTTCTTCACAAAAGAAACGGAATCGTAAACCTTACTTTATAACTTACCAACTTACACTCCATCTAATGTCTCAATGGATATATAACCAAGTCCAATAATTATCACAAATACGTCATATAGATAAATCTTCCGCAAGTCATAAGTTGTACTATATATAACATCGCCAAACAATAACAGTTTTCTTACGAAATCTCTAACCTTACACTTTTCAATACCCAAGTAATCCCAAGAATGGAAAATTCATAATAGATATATCTCGAAATCTTGTATTATATATATATATATCTTCCAAAAGTCAAGTCCATATTCCTCAAAGTTGATAACTACTAGTCCACTATATTTTAAATCTTATATTATGGACATATTCCAGAATTTGTATAACGAACTTGAATCACAAAACACTTGACCATTACAATATACTCGATTTCTCAATACATTTTGTAAATATAACTCTTGATACATTTATATTCCAAAACATTCGAAATTGCTCAGAATGTCTCACTTATAAATACTCCTACAATTACACGGAGAATCATGTTGTCATTACTTAAATACTTATAATCACACGTCCATTTATGACTTTCATATAATATCATAAAACGTAGGTCACGATCAAGTTATACTATTAGGTCTCAGAAACCAATTATTCAGCAATATGAAACACGATTAACTTAGTATAACATAAGCTGATATTACTGGCAACCTTTGCTTCACAATCCTCGAATAAAACTATTTTTCCAAAGCCAAAACTTATAAATATATCTCAAACCATGACTAGGAAATCAATGCTAAACTCTATATAATCCAACATTTGCGTTAAATCATATAATTCGGATAATTAGAAAACTTAGTACTTAAGCATCACACTTTCGAACAAACTTGACTTGATATAAAACCATTTCAAGTATGAACTCTATTTCCTTTTTATAAAATCATGAAATTCATACAACTTACAATTGCACAAACAAATTTAGTTATAAGGTTGAGGGAGAATGTGTACCTCTACTTGATACTCATATATCGCTCCAACTCTGAAGTTGGTCTCCAGACTCCAATGGTCCATTACTCCCGACTTACTAAATAATCTTGAACTCCACATCAATTTTACCTCAACAATAAGGACAACAATTAACATACTAATCATAACTTATCCATAAGAATATACTAAAAACCTCCCTTTCAATTGTGTGGCTAGAACCTCTGATTAAAAATAACTTGTATCCCATAAATCACTCACAAGAAACTCACAGATCATCCCCATTACTTTAATATGACAACACTACTTATTAGCACCCCTTAATTACTTATAATGCCATATCCAATTACAAAAAGGACTAAGCAATCAACTGAAGTCATGTTTCAAAATCAACCATTATCAAAATAAGATTACAAACTTAAAAAGCTATCCATTTTGGTTTGAAAACTTAGTTTATCAAATAAAAGATCAAAACTTTATTTTTCAAACTATTTCACAATCAATTTCATTCATATTCCCATGATCCCAATAAGAGAACGGAGGAGATGAGATCATATTATACCTCATATTAGTTAGAATGCAATTGAAGAATCAGGAGTGAGCGAAAGATAATTGCCTCCACGATATTTGAAAGCAGCAGCTAGCACAACAGCACACACGCATAAGAAGCAAGAGGCTGCCCAGAACAGCAGCAACCATAACGTGTAAAGCGTCGGCAGCGGCTCCGGCAACCAAAGCAACACCGGCGGCAAGTAGAACCACCAGCGCCGCACGTAATGACGGCCGCACCAACAGAATCGTCACAACAATCATCAGCAGAGAAGAAATAGACAGAGAGCAGCAACACATCATGACAAATGATAGAGGAAGTGCATAAGTAAGAAGAAAGAAAGGGAGCTCGTGGCTCAGGCGCGGCAAACGCCCAGCCGTGGTGGCCGAGAATTTCAGGCGAAGAAGGGGAGGGTTTCCCACAAGAGGAGAGAGATAAGAGATGAGGAAAAATTGGGGTTTTTGTTCAATGAGGATGGTTTAAATGGCTTATAGGTTGTTTCTTCTTATATATAGAATGTTCTTCTAACTTATTTTCTTTTTACCTTTTTTTTTAATTTCAAAAGGGTATTTTAGTAATTTCATTATCATGCTAAAAATCCAACTTTGATTTCAATTAGAATTTCAAAAGTTCAATAAACTCAATTATAGTAAAGCAGATTTTAAAACATTAATTAAACTAATGGTCATAATTACCACTTAAGGAAGCTGCTTAAAATCTTAGCCTGTTACACCCATGACCACTAAGCGAGATTTGCGCCGATCAAGAAGACTATTAGAATCAAATTTGTTGCGGTATACCCACTGGCTACCTAAGGCTCGTTTGCCAGGAGGAAGATACTACATGGTCCAAGTACCATTGTTTTCAAGAGCAGTGATCTCTTCTGCGCCAATATTCATCTCTCATGGCCTCCTTAAAAGACCGCGGCTCTTTAGCAGAAGTGAGAGCTGCAAGAAAGGCACGATAATTTGCAGAAAAACTATCACAATTGATATAATGTGCAATAGGATAAGGAGTACCTTTGGAGCAATGAGAACGAGAGGAGGCGGGAGATGGACTTTGTAGAGCAATATTGTGAGTGACATAATCGCACAATAACACTGATGGCACTTTGGTGCGAAGGCCACGCCCAAGGGCCTGAGAGACATCTGGAGGATCGGACTCAGAAAGAGCAGAAGTAAGCGGCCCAGCAGGCCCAGTAGGAGCAATAAATCAGGGGAGGATTCTGTGGTGGACACGGGGCCCAAAAAGCGAGGCCCGGGAGGGGCTGCTGAGGATGATGCGGGGTCCAAAAGGAGAGGCCCAGGATGGACAGCTGATGATGAGGCGGGGTCCAAAGGACGAGGCCCATTAGGGGCTGCTGAAGGTTGGGTAGATGAGGGAAGTGAAACGGACCCAGGAGAGGAATTTAAGAAAGGTGCGGAAGTGGTAGTGGGCTGGGAAGTGTGGGCCGATTCTTTAGAGAGAGGAGAAGGGGAGTTTTGTGGGTTGGACGTATTTGTGGAGCTGGGCAAATTTTGTGGAGGGTGGTGGATAGGATTAGAGGAAGCAGGGATTTCATAAAATGCAAAGTCATCATCCACATCTAAGGGAATATCAACAATGTTCTCCGGGATGATGTAAACACTTTCCGGAGTACCAAAAGGATACACATCCTCAAAAAATTTCACATCCCTCGAAATAAAAAATTATTTGCTCTCAAGATAAAAAAGACGCCACCCCTTCTTACCAAAAGGATATCCCACAAAAATGCATTTTCTACTTCTCTTTGCAAACTTATCACCATGAGTTTTATGATTGTGTGCAAAACATAAAGTCCCAAACACCTTAATAGCATCATAAGAGGGTGAGTTTCCCGTTAAACATTCAATAGGGGTTTGGTTGTTCAATAAAGGAGTGGGAGTGCGTTTAATTAAATGAGCAGCAGCAAGAACGCACTCACCCCAAAAATAAATAGGAAGATGAGATTGAAACCTTAGAGCACGACCTACATTCAAAATGTGTCGGTGTTTACGCTCAACCTTGCCATTCTGTTGAGGGGTATGAACACAAGTGGTTTGGAAAAGAACACCCGTGGCATTGAAATAATCACGTAGACAATTAAATTCAGTGCCATTATCAGTTTGCACAACTTTGATGGTTTGAGAATATTGATGGTCAGCCATAGCAATAAAGGACATGAACATGCTAAAGACTTCAGTATTATCAACCAACAAATAAATCCATACAGCACGAGAAAAATTATCCACAAGAGTCAAAAAATATCTAGCACCACAAGAAGAAGGATGTCTATAAGGCCTCCACAAATCACAATGAACTTTCTCAAAAATACAAGAAGTTTTAGTGTCACTAACAGGAAAATTATCCCTAGGATGCTGAGCATAGAAACAAACATCACAATCATTATTGAAACTACCGTTAAGATGACTCACAGAAGGAAGCAACTATACAACTTTCGCAGACGGATGCCCCATACGACAATGCCATAAATCAAAAATTGAGGCTTCACCAGTCACAGAGACATGCTGAACAGAATCCATGCCACCAATGAAGTAAAGTCCATCTCGCTTAACTCCCGTTCCAATCAGCTCCATCGATAGGTCCTGTATCATACACATATGAGAATCAAATTGGACAGTACAATGCAAACTATCACATAATTGAGAGATGGATAACAAGTTGTAATAAAGTTGAGGAACATAAAGCACATGAGTAAGAATAATAGTGCTAGACAAATGAATTGAGCCCTCTTTATTTGCAACAACAGTGCTGCCATTAGGAAGCCCAACAGGACGATCCGCAATATCATGAACATCAAAGAGCCAAGTAATATCACCAGTAACATGGTGCGTAGCACCCGTATCAAGAATCCAGGAATGAGTGTTAAACGTACTAGTGAGACGATTTTTAGGAATTTTAATGTTACCGAACATTCCCGCTAAAGCTTTCCATTGATCTGGTGAAAAAACAGTGGATGAAGGAGTCGAACCACTTGAGGATGGTTCGGTGGGAGCCCCAACAGCAGCGACAGTAGCACGGGCAGGGCCGCCACGTCCTCTGCCGGAGGTACGGCCATGACCACGGCCACCTGATTCGGCCCAGTGTGGAGGGTAACCGATAAGTTCAAAGCACGTCGCGATGTCGTGACCAGATTTCTTACAGTGAGTGCACACCATGGTGGTGCGATCCGGGCGGTCACCACGACCACGACCCCTTCCATGGTCAGACCGAACAGAAAAAGCGAGGGCCTCAGGCGGCTGGGACGACGGTGGATCAGGAGGTTGAGTCGCGAGACGAACGCGCTCATCTTGTATAACCATCTGGTATACACGATCAAAAGAAGGCAAGGTTTCTAGGGCAAGAATGGCAGCCCTAGTTTGAGAATAAAAAGGAGTGTAAAGGCCCATGAGAAATTGATGTACATGGCGTTGTTCGCGGCATTTGGCGTCACGAGCTCCGGAATCACAAGTAGTGCAGCATGAGCAAGTGAGTAAAGGCTCATGGCGATGCAACTCCTCCCATAGAACGTGGAGTTGAGAATAATACGTGGTCACGGACATCGTCTTGGGTTGTTTACACTCGGCGATGGAGGTGTGAAGTTGATGAATCCGGGGACCATTAGCCACATCATACCGAGCCTTGAGAGTCTCCCAAAGCCGACGCGGATCCATGAACTTCGAAATCGAAGCCTTCACTTCCGGGGTAATGGTATTCATTATCCACGAAATTAACATGGCCTGTAAAGCGGCCCAGTCGTCGTCGGTGCAAGGAGATGAAGGTACAGTGATAGTACCATTAATGAAACGAAATTTACGACGAGCTTCAAGAGCGGTTTGAAGATCGGCCGCCCAATCATCGTAATTGTTTTCACGCAAGCGATTAGGAGTAAGAAAATCGCCAGGACGATCTTGGGGACCAAGATAATATGGAGAAGAAGGATCGAGTTTCGATTTTGGAGGAGGCACGTCGTCATCACCACCGGTCATGATCGACGAGAAAGAAAAATGGAGGTACCTAGACTGATACCATGTAGAGAAGTAGAAAGACTGAAAATATTGTGTTGTGTATTCAAAGGAACGTCAATAGAGATATACATCTTAGAGTAACCTAAGCTAATTAGGAAACTATCAAAACATATCAACAAACTTCCTAAAGGATGATATTTACATATTAGACAATATATATCTTAATAAGAGGACGAGCCTCACCAATATCAGCTATGAACAAAGAAAGTACTATATTTCTTGATCTTTTTCTTCTATATAAATTACTATTGCATCTTTTTATTACATGTTATACATGATAGTCACAAAATGCTTAATGATTTTTGCTCTATTTACTTCTCTATCAAACTCTTTCTTTTGCCTTGGCATGGAAACAAAATGCTAAATCACTAATTTGCTTCTTTTTTCAGTGGTATTTCTGTTGGATTTTGGGTTGAACAAGGAACATGACTACATAAGAGAGTAGATATAAAATGCAAAGGAAAGAAGCAAATGCCTCACATAAGCTACAACAGCTACTGTGTCTGTAATGACTATTTATTTTGGTGTTGTCTTGCACTTGCTATGTTTGTAATTTTTCTTAGAAAAACTGATTAGAATGGATGATTATTACAGGAGGAAGAAAGCATATGGAGTATATAAACTCCAGCCATGGAAACGGCTTTTAGTTTGTAATTTTTTATGACGTATTGCTTGTGGTTTTTTGAAGAAAAAGCAATTTTAATGGGATTATTATTTTTATTTATAAGGTTAGAATTATACAGAGTACGTCAATGTTTTAGCCGTCCCCCTCTTTTCCCATTTCCCTTCATTAGTTAGGGGCTTCCAGGGATAATTTCATCCATGGTACACAATTTTTTCTGAAGAATTCGCCATGATATATCTGATCCGTGCATAATATCATGAAGAATAGATAAAAAATTTTGACTGCTACTTAGTATCGGCAATAGGTCTCGAGAGTTTCTCGTGCCCTGCTATGGGAAGTTTAGTCTTCTCTGTTATGGAGGTCTCCTTCTCCCCTATGGGAGTTGTGAGTCTAGTTTGTTTGTTTGTAAGTATGAGATATTGTTCTCATTGGTTGAAGTTCAATACCATCAACATAAAGGTATTGGAAGCTCGGATGCGGTCAACATGGTTAGATCAAGAATGCTCTTTTCCAAATTATGTCAAAATGATAGACGGTTTCGTTAATAGCTGTTTGAGACAGCAAATACAAGGGACCTACGCCACAATATTCGATCTGGTTCATTGTAATTTTATCGAAGACGAAGTTGATTTGATCCTGTTTGATTGTATTTTGTTAATCTTTAATACTTATTGTAGATGTCATTTGGCGTTCAATTAATGTAATTTCTCTTTAAAAAAAAGGTCATTCACCCTTAACTTTAAAAGTCGAGACCCTCAAGCCTAAAATATTGAAAAGTTTAGGTCCTTGAATGGATGATAACTCTAAGTTTTACTATTGAAACATAAAGATTTATTATTTAATAATTCTAACGTTATATAGAATGTCAATGTTGGGTGTATGTGTGTTGAGATGGTAATGATTTAGTGGAGTAAAGATTGTTGAAGAGAACATAAAAAAAAAAGAGGAGCAACCAAGGAGCGTCCACTCCTGAGCGTCCGCTCCTGAGCGTATCAATTTATGAGATTCATGGCAAAAACTATGAGTGAAAGAGGAGTGCCCGCTCCTGGTTAACATGGAATAGGAGTTTCTCAGTAACATTTCATTTATTTTGTGGTTTTCTACATTTCACTCGTGATGTGATTTCAACCTAATATAAATATATTATTAAGTTGTTAATGACAAAAGATTCATAGATTGAGAAAGAAATTCATTTGGAGAGACTTCTATAGAGAGATTAGAGAGTCTTGAGGGATTGAATTATCTCTATGTATCATCATCCTAATAATTCCTAGTATGGTGTTGTAGGTTCTCCTTATTTGAAAAGTTTACACGTAAATCTTGTGTGTTCTTTATTACTTGATTTCTTTATTCTTGTCTGTTGATTTCCACATAATATACTTCGATAGCTCGATTTGTTAGTGGCTATGGTGTTTTGATAGGCGTGTCTTGCACCTAACAAAAGTAATTCCTAACTAATCCTCCTAACTGTGTAGCAGGGCAAGTCAAGGTCGAATCCACAGAGACAAACAATATCAAACACTAGCTATCTTGACTCAATCTAACTAAACACGTGACAAACAATAATGGTGAAAATGGATGCTAGACTAATACTAACACTAAACTATAATAAATAAAAATAACACACAAGATTAACTCAATTAATAAAAGCATCTAGAATTAAGCATCCCCACTAGCACGAGCAATACATGAATAGTTCACATCCTAATAAACGTTATCAATTGTCCAAAAGGAGTAATGCACCCTAAAAAAATACTAAAGGCCTCTCCCGAGTACCACTAGCTACTCTAATCAAGCATTCAAACCTATTCCCATGGAATCATGCAAGAAAAGAGACATTAAGCAAGGCATCACAATATAAATTCCTAGTAATCCTATCTACTTATTCCCATAGAGATATTCATACCCTTGATTGAATCAACCAATCCATCTAGATTCAGTTCCCATTGAAAATAAGACATAAGGACTCAATTCATTACCACCTATCCCTAGTATGATATTGAAAATAAATACAATTCAATCAAGCAAGGACAATTAATCACATTAAATTGGGATTAGGGTGGATTCATGCATTAAACATTGCTAGGGTTTAACTTAACCCTAGATTATGGAACTACTCACTCATAATTACAATAATAAAATAATTCAATAATAAATAAGTAAACATGATAATAAATAAAGAGAGAGAATTAGAAAACTTAGTCTTTTACTTCAATGAAAGTAATCCAAGGTAGCAAAATTATAGATCTCAAATTTAACAATGGAGTTTTCTCTCTCAAAGCTCTGTAAAAACTAAATAATTAAACCTAAGTGCCGAAATAAATTAACTAAAAAGGTATTTATAGTTTCCTAAATTAATAGAACAACTAAACAAAAATTCGTCGGAAAGCAGGTCGACGCGGACGTGTGAAATATGACACGGACGTGTCGACCTGATATTACAATATCAGTCGCCAAGCCAAAGTTCCGGATTCCGGAAAAATGGAGCAACACGGACGTGTCACATATGACACGGACGTGTTACCCTGGAAAGCTGAGATTAGTAACAAACTGATTTGTGAAGAGCAGCGTGACACGGTCGTGTCACCTTGAAATCAGGCTTCCAGCAGCTATTGCTTGTAATCCAGCGAAATGACACAGACGTGTCAAATATGACACGCCCGTGTTGACCTGCTTCAGCCCATCTTCATGTCCATGCCATCCCCAACTCGTCACAAGATGTTCAATATGTTTGATTAACCTGAAAATTAACTCAAACACCACAAAATTACCTCGTGAAGTAACAGGGAACTAAAAGGAGCCAAAATAATGCAAGAGTTTGTCCTAAATGCTCTAAACTAAGCTAAATGAGACAATAAAATGCACCTAAAATGTGAACTATTATTGACTTATCATGTTTATTCCTAATAGTCAAATCAAGAAAATGCAACATTAAACCACAACTTTCGTATGGAGCAAAATCTAATGATACTTTGTTTTGGCATGTAAGGTGAATAGCAATGGCACGCGATCTTCACACCGTACTAGGAGCTTTTAAGATAAGATTGAGATGTACTCCCTCTGTATTTTTTTAGTTTGCTCGCTCAAAAGCCGCAACCCCTCAATATAGTTATTAGCTGCTAAGCCAAGGGCTGCATTAATGCAGCCCTTAGGCCACTTTTGACCGCATTCCTTGAACTTTTTCCTCTAATGTTCAATTCTTAAATGAAAGAGTCACATAGTAGAATGTGGGTGGCGTAAAAAAAAGGGAAAACGGTAATACCATGTTCAAACTTTTTTTTTGTTCACTTTTAATTGCACTATGTCGAGGAGACACTAAAAGATTGAGAAGGCTTAATTTAATCACTAAACTTAACCAAGTATTTATACAGCACTAAGACTACGCTATGTTAACAAGATAAGTTACAGACTACATAAGATAAGAGGATTACAGATCACAGAAGATAAGTACAACAGTAGCAAAGATAACGTAGGCTAACTAACTACAATATCTTCATTTAATAAACTAGGAGAATATATTATACAAAGATAACATACAACCACAAGATAATATTAGCCAAACTAATGCTTATCTCCAACATTCCCCCGCAAGATGGACGGTCGGTCAAGGTGTTCAATATTGGAAAGAAGTACATCCAACCGTGATCGAGACAACAACTTGGTAAGAAAGTATACAAGGTGATCACCAGTAGGAACGTGTGTAGCACGAATATCACCACATTGAACCTGCTCATGATGAAGTGAAAAGCAAGTGCAAGATGTTTCGTCTTGGAGTGAAGAACTGGGTTGGCACTTAAGTGAGTAGCGCTCAAATTATCACAATAAATAACGTGTGTATAAGACAAGGTAACTCCAAGTTAAGTAAGTTAAGAATACTTAATAGCTCAGCACTAGTAGATGCAAGGGCTCGATATTTAGCTTCGGTGGAAGAACGAGCTATAGATTTTTGTTTCTTAGAGCACAAAGTAAGAGGAGTACGTCAAAGAAACAAAACATGACCCATGGTGGAGACATAGTCATCCTTATCTCCAGTCTAACCTGCATCCGAAAAGGCATGAAGACGTAATGGTGAGTCACGATAAATTGTGAGACCCTTGTCAAGAAAATTCCACATAAATAACGGAAGAGGTAGGACGATGCATATATTGGGACAGCCTGTTAATGGCAAAAGCAACATTCGAACGAGTCAAGGTGAGATATTGAAGACCCCCAACCGTGACACGATAATCTTTGGCAACTTCAAGAGGTGTACTGTGTCGGAGGTTGCTGAGAGTGATTGAGTGATCACCATTGGCGTTGGAGCAGGTTTAGCATCACATATACCCATATGATCAAGAAGATCGAGAATATATTTCCTTTGGCTAAGGAAAAGTCCATTGGCAGTGGGCACAACCTCGACGCCCAAAAAATATGAAAGTGTGCGAAGATCCTTCAAAGCAAAACGGTTAGCCAAAAGAATAATAAATTGAGTGAGAGTGGGAGCATAGGGTCCTGTTATTATAATATCGTCAACATAGACTATTAAGTAAATAGGATGAGGTTGGGAGGAAATAATAAACAGTGATGTGTCGGAGACGATACATTTAAACCCCATGATTTTTTTCACAGTGGATCAAGGGGAGCTTGATGAATATTATTGGGTTCATGAGAGCGCGGGAGAGCAATGGTAAGGTTGATGTATTTTGGGTTTGGTTTGTGGATGTTATTCATGGAGCGAGTAATAACAGCGATTGGAGGGGTAGGAGGAGTGGGGAGGGTAAAAGGTGAGATGCTTGTGGGAGGGGAGGAGGGTGGTGTGAAGGGGAAGGAGGTAGGTGTTGGGTTCGGGCAGGCGAGGGCTCGGGAGAGCTGATAGGGGAGATAGGGGACTGAGGGGGGGTGGAGTCAGGAGAGGCCAGAGGAATAAGAGGATTTGGGGGATCAGCTGGGGTGCTGGGGCAGGCAAGGGAGTAGGGGGAGCTAGGCGAGGGAGTATGGGGATGGGCGTGGGACACCATGTGTCAAGAGAAGGGGAAGGCGGAAGCGTAGACAATGAGCCTAGGCATGGGTAGGGAAACTCTGTTTCTATAAACCTAACATGACGCGAGGTGTATAGACGTTTGGTTAAGGGTTCATAACAATGGTGGGAACTTTGGGTGTAACAACCCTGAATTTTCATTTTCTTTAGAAAACATATCATAGTACAAAATATGGATAATTCAAGAGCTGTTATGACGCGGTTATTAAACATTTGATAACAGCAAGGCGAAAGGTACTACTACTAAACCATAAATTCATTATTAACTATTACAACTAAAAGGAAATGTAATTAATTAATACATTCCAAAAACAAACCATAATTCTAAACTATTGCAGCGGAAGTCTTAACTTTAATAAATCTTCATCTAGGTGAAGTCAACGCTCTTACCCTAATATGAGCTAGTCACCATCAAACCCTGCACATTGAAGACATGTAATATCAGCCAAAAGGCTGAGCAAGATTTCATACCAATAACAACTTTGAACTATCCAATGTGCAGGTGGAATACATACATAGTATTCCACAAAATCATTTCACGTGTACAACATTCAACTTGAATATAATAGACAACCTTCAATAATTCAAATCCACTTTACTTTCTTTCTAAACCATTCTGTAAAACTTTCAAATATAACCTTTCGTAATCTGTGAGTAGGAAGTAGTAAAAATCCAATGAGCTAGCTAGGCTCACTGGATAAGGTAAACACTAAAGCCCCTAGTATGCATACCCCTAACTCGATAACGAACCGAGAAGGAAGACAATTGGCAAGAGTATTGATCAATATACTCCCAACTACTAAATAGATTGTTGAGACACCGTTAACTCAACCTACTTTCCATACTCGAGGAATACCGCTTACCGGCAACCCCACATTTTATACAATCTTAGTAAACTTAGTAACAATGAGGAACTTCCTCCTTTTAATAATCTCAAACTTATCTCACGAGGAACTTCCTCCTTTTAATATAATTCTCTTAAATAATCTCATAAATTATTTTGATATAAATATCGTCAAAACAATTTAAAGCTCCATAAATAACATCGTAAAAATGATTCCAAACTCAATATAAATCACAAATCAATATGAAATATTTTTTTGAAATAATCTGTACAAGCTTAGTATGAAATCTTACCTTATTAGCAAGCCACAATCAACCAATCTCAATCACAAGTCAAAAAGGTTCCTTTACGAACCCGGAATCTACAATATAATAATATAGTATAAGTCACTAGACTATACTTCATACAGTTCATCTAAAAATAGCACAAGCCAGTTAATAGGCTTTCACTAAACTGGAAACAACTCAACTTGTCACAATCTAAGAAGTCACAAATTAAAGTTCATAGATTAAAGGTCAATCGAAGCAACCTGAGCAATAAACTTGGATAGTCAAATAATAAGGATGGAGTTGACTCTAATACTAAAAGTCCATTAATAAAACATTCATAAGAAAACATTGAAACTTAAAACATTCGAAACTAACTATACTTTTTATCAATTTCAGCAGAAACTTAAAATGGGAATACCTTCCTCATTCGAACTCCAAATCAAGCGTTTCTTGAGCCTATATTGAGTAAAATTTCAATACGAACAACTTTTGTGAAATATTATTTTTGCTAAAAATTCCCATAAACTGCTTAAAACCGCATTTTACGAACTGACGGGTAATTCATACGAGATACACTATAAATTACTTTGAACACAAGTTTACTTAACATTCCATTAATCTCAACTAACTACTAAACACCTAAATAAACATCCTATTCATTCAATTACACACCCAAACAATTAAAATCAAAACCCCCAATTTAATTTATCTTAAGAACCCTAACTTAACAAAACCCCAATTCGAAATTAAACTAAAACTGAAATTAGAACATGATAAAGAATCTTACTTGGTTAAGGGGAAGTAATAAGGGTGAAACTACACCATAAAAGACCCGAAAAAAACTGTTCTTCGATCCTATTTTCGACCCGGAAACCGCAAGCCCAAGAACCAATCCTCCTCTTTGAAAACTAACAACCCGAAGATGAAGATGGAGATGATGGATCAAGGTTGATGTGTGATAATGGCTGAAGCAAGAATTTAAAGACAAAAAGAACAAAAGAAGAATATGAACTAAAGGATGAAGAAGACCAAGTTTTACGAGGAAGGTAATAAGGTAAAAGTGGCTGTGATGATGTTGCTGTATGTTTTGGTTTTAATCTTCCCTTTTTTTTTCTTTTTTTTTTCTTCGTTTTTTTTTTCAACTCTCCAACTCTAATTAAGATTGACAACTTTATGGGTAACCTAGAAAATCTAGGAATTAGTTTTTGACTCCTTTTAATGTAAGGTCAACACGAGGGAAATAAAATATATTTAATAAAATAATATTTTTTATAAACTAAAATAATATAAATAAACAGGTATAAAAATACGGGGTGTTACATTGGGTTTTAGAGTATCCAAGGAAGAGACATGGTTTGGGTTTTGGGTCTAATTTATCAGTGGAAAAGGGCTTTAGCCATGGATAACAGAGACATTCAAAGCTAAGGAGTTTGAGATAGTTGGGTGGATGGCCAAATAAATAATGAAGGGGAGACTTGCCATTGAGAGTAGGAGTGGGGAGACGGTTGATAAGATAGGAGGCCGTAGTGAAAGCATAGGTCCAAAAGGTATGCGGAAGGTGAGCATGAGATAAGAGTGAGAGACCAGTTTCTACTATATGACGGTGATGATGTTTAGCAAAGCCATTATGTTCAGGATTATGAGGTGAGGAAGTGAAATGAGAGACATCATTAATGGTGAGAAAGGTAAAGAGAGCATCATACTTTCCACCATTGTCAGAGTACAAGATTTTAATTGTTTTCTCAAAATATTTTTCCATAAGAGCTTTATAATGAATGAGCATAGCTTGAGTATCGTATTTCTTTTTGAGAGGGTAGAACCAAATATATTTGGTGAAATGATCAACAAATATAACAGAATACTTGAAACCATCAATAGAAGAAACAACAGATGTCCATAAATCAGTGTAAACAAGTTCAAGTGGAGATGTGGAAACTAGAGTAGATTGAGACAAACGGAGTTTATGACTCTTATTACAGTGACAAGCATTGCAATGTAAACTAGAAGTACTAGAAATATCAAGCTGAAAATTGGAAACTAATTGCTTAAATATAGCTATAAAGGGATGTCCAAGCTTATGATGTCAATCAAGCGCCGGATAGGTGGTGGTTGAAAGTGCATGAATAGGTAAGGAGAGTTCATGGATGTCGTGTTTAGCAAGGCCTCGAAAAAGAATTGTCCCCATGGTTCGATCCTTGATCATGACAAAAGAATCAGAAGAAAACTCAATTAGAATGTTATTATCATGGCATAGTTGGGAAATAGAAAGAAGATTGCGTGTCATAGTAGGAGCACAAAGAACATTAGAAAAAGCTAGAGTTTTGTGAGGAGTGGAAAAAAGGAGGAGCCTATATGAGAGATAGATAGACCCATACCATTACCGATGATAATTTCCTCGGAATCGTCAAAAGGATGATGTAAGGAGAGATTGGCTAAGTCATTTATGACATGGTGGGAGGCTCCTGAGTCGAGAAGCCAAGAGGGGGTAGGAGACGGGGGGTACGACTGTATGGGCTTGGGCTGGTGGCAGTGGGGGGAAGAGTGGGGGTGTGCAGTGGGAAAGGTTTGTTGGATGAGTGTGCTGCAGTAAAGTGAATTCCCCATAGTATGACACCACTCGCATTTCCCTTGGTAACCCGGGCCCTTGGATGGTTGAGTTTTATTTTTGTGGAAGGAGGCAGACGGTTTGGAAAAGGAGTAGTAGGGTGGATGGGAGGTAGTTTCGGTAGTACGGGTGGCTGGGTTGGGAGGGTGAGATGGACGGGTGGTGGTGTGGAGAGTTGTGGCTGGCAGAGGGGTAGGCGTAAGAGTAGAGGAAGTGGTTAAAGCGCCCTCACGAATCCATAATTTTTCGAGCAACTCATCAAAGGTAATGAGGGTGTTCCGACCATTGAAGACATCAATGATAGTGGTGTAGTGGGGGCCTTGAAGACGTCAAGAACACGTACGTTTAATGAGGTCTTCGGGGATAATAGGTTCCCCAAGAATGGCAAGGTGGTCACCATAAACACGAATATCGTTCATGTACTCAGGTATAGTGCAAGTGCCTTTCGTAATATTGCGGAATTGAGCTTTGAGTAGTTTGGCATGACCACGAGAATTTCGAGCAGAAGTGTGGGCAAGGATATCCCATGCTTCCCTGGCAGTGGAGGCACGAGAAACAGGGGTATAATAGTGGAGTCAAGGGTGTCAATGATAGCCCTAAATAGCAGCTTGTCTTGGCGCACCCAAGTGGTGTAAGCCGGATTGGGAGTGGAGGCAGCAGAGGACGTGGTGGTGGTGAGGGTGGTGGGTGGAGGCTCATGAGTGCCATCATGAAACTTAAACAAGTCATAGCCGATGAGGGTGGCGGCAAGTTAGAGTTTCCAGGATAAGTAGTTGGTGTTGTTAAGCTTAATGATTTTAGTGAGAGTGACGACAATGAGTGGGAATAATTTGGGATCACTGTCATTGGGAATAGTAGAGGAGGCCATGGAATATAGCGGAGGGGAGGCCAAAAATTTTTGTTGTAGGTGAAAAGGAATCCTGCTCTAATACCATGAAAGATTGAGAAGTTAAGGCTTAATTTAATCATTAAACTTAACCAAGTGTTTATATAGCACTAAGACTAAGCTATATTAATAAGATAAGTTACAGACTATGTAAGATAAGAGGATTACATATTACAGAAGATAAGTACAGCAGTAGCAAATACTATATCGTAGGCTAACTAACTACAATATCTTAGTCAAGCAAACTAGGAGATGATATTATACAAATATAATATACAGCTAGAAGATAATATTAGCCAAAACTAATGCTTATCTCCAACACACACAACCTTCAAGAAGCGGAGAGAGATAAATTAAAATAAAATAGGGATTCATGTAATGATGAGTCTTCGACGAGCGTCAACCACCACTTATCACCACTATTAGCCATTGCAGCCTTTGATCTTATATATGTCATCTCAACTGTAAGATATTAATTTAATCTTATACTTAATTTTAGGAAAGATATAGGCCACTCACATTTTGATAGATTTGGTGGGAAAAAGGATATGTAAATCTTTCATTTGATAATTTTTAACTAGATACAAATATATATATATAATAATTATAAAATATAATTAATCTCTTACAACTATGATTGCACAAATTAATAAAGATCAATAACCTATATTCCGCAATAGTGGTGATTAGCGGTGATCGACATTTATTGTAGAAGTTTCATATTCCAATTGAACGGATGAAGTAAGGGAAAGAGAATAATTTTTGTACAACTTTCTCTTGGGAAATTTAAACGGGCCAAAGGGTCGATCCATGAATAAACTTGCATTATTGTCACTGAAACTAATATATTTATCTTAACGCCCGGACTAGACCAAAAGTTATCCATTCCCACTTTCATAATGGGCTATATGACGGCTTAGCGTGACATCTGCTTTTGAATAAGTCTAGTAGATTATAAAATTGGGCAAGTGGCATACACCAACGAGGGCCATTCGGTTTATCTCCGAAATCTATCTAACTTTCCCTAACCGGCATGGAAAGGAATTCATTTCTATGCCCAGCTCTTGCACCCCATCTTTAATTGTATAGTTAATGATTACGGGATAATTTTACAATGGATATAATAAAATTGTAACTACCATATTTGAACCATTTATTTTTAATCTAAGATTCATAACATCCATCAAGTTCACTTTATAATTAAAATTTATACATTTATAAATTTTTATATTAAAATTTTTATATATTAATTGGCTTTATATTCCACAAATCTTTGTTAATGGTGACAACAAAAACTCTAAAGAAAAAAATGAACAATACTCTAAAAGAAATAAAATGACTAAGTAACTGACATTTAACAATAGCTTTTTTATTTTATATATAAAAATTATCACTTTCTCCATTTTTCTATGTTTTAAGGTTGAATTAAACCAATGGGTAAGATTAATCTATAAAAAAAGGCAAAGATTTCATTTCAATAGTTATATTGGCTACAATTTTATTGTAGCCATTGAACAATATTGCGGCATTTAGATTGTAGAAGAATACATATTTGTGCTTAATACAAAAAATAAGTTTATTTATTAATGAAAAAGAAAAGCACGACCATATATGTATTGCTCTATTTCCGTATATTTCCTCTCTAACCCTAATTCTTCATTTAGGGGTTGCATTCCACGACCTTTAATGATGGTAAGCCTCAATTTCTGGTTTATTTTTAGGTATTTAATAATTTATTTAGGTTTTTCTGTTTTTATGAGAGCCTTTTGTCCCATCTATTAGTGAATTTTATCTTTCGTCGTAGGAGTTTTCAGATCTTGGATGACAATGAGTAATAAATATTAATGGGATTCTAATGGGTTGTTATGTGGTTATTGATTATTCATGTACAGTTTGCTAAATCAATACATAGATTTTCTTCTCTAGTTTATGATGGGGCGACGGATCCGCATCCACTCATGTAATTTTGTATTTTGACAATCATTCTAAAACGTGTCAAATTGTAAAATCTAGGTTTTTCGATTCATAGTTTTGTCACATAAGATTTTTTTTATTTTGTTAGATTTTCTTTTGTTGTTATCGATATCTATTCTAGATGTAGTATGTCTTTTATCATGAAAAATAGTGTTCCATTGAAACATCACTAAAAAAAATCCTTTCTACATCCTAGAAAGATCTGAAAACTTGTGGAGACAAGTAGTTTAAGAAGATACTCCATTCGTTTTCTAAAAATGTTACTACTTTCTATTAAATTCACTTCAAAAGATCTTCTTACTTTTACTTTATTCCTTATTTTTTAGAAAAAAAAACTTTATATATTGCGGTGGTTTTATGCGTAAATCGCCTCAGTATACATATCCACATGGTTCTTGGTTACAAACAGCCGCAATAAGTGATTTTATTATATTTCTAAAATCACATATTGCAGTGATTTTTAGCCAAGAACCACCACGATATAATTTATGTTGTTGTATCTTGATTTATGACTAGCCGGCTATTGTTTAACTGCCGAATAGGGCCCAAAAACATCGCTGCAAATTAAATAAATTATACTAGTGTTTGGTAAATATTTGATCCCTTTCACACTACATTATACCATCTATTGGACACACAAACTTCTACACTCTTTAATTTTACAATCACATTCTCTCTTCTATTCAAATGAACAAAAAGAGCCCAGTTTCATAGTCTATCTTCTTCTTGCATTGATATCTGTTGTTATAGTAAATAGGAAGATCTTTAAAAACGAAGGGAGCAAGTTATGGAATGGTTATCAAATGCTCTTAATAATAGGTAGACATAATGGGAGTAAGGTACTATTATTTTGAGCTTAACGTCAGCAAATTTCAGTTCAGTTCAGTTCAACACTTTATTGCTTAATATTAATATTAATATACCAAATTGTCATAGTCAAATTTTTTGATTTGTTGTGATGGCGCTAGACACCCCTATCAAGCCTAATTCTCACGCATAAGGATCCTACGTTAGTGTTTATGCCAAAAATCGCCTAAGTGACAATCTTCGGTTGGGACATCGATAACTAGACTACAACGAGAAAATAAAGGGGAGAAAATAAAAGGAGAAGAGACACAAAAGATGGTGACGCGGAAAACCCATGGAAAAGGGTAAAAACCGCGGGTGGCTATAAGTCCACCAATCCACTATAATATGGGCATAAAGCCGTTAATTACAAGTACATTATATTGCATATTTGATAATTAATAAGATAAAAGCATAATGTTGGTAAATATAAATACTACCAAAGGAAGAGAATGAGAGATAATTGCCCAAGTAGATACGCAATGATGTCGTGGTATTGCCGAAATGATGTAGGGAATATGGCGGTAGGATAGAATATACATGTGGAGGTGGATGGAGTATATTTGATATAGCACTGGAGATTTAGGAGAATTAGTGGGTATATGTATAGTAGGTTCTGATGGTGGTTGAATATATATGGTACTATGGTAGATGACTAGTTAGAGTCAACGAGAGATTATGAGGATATTATGTGGCAATGTGTTTCATAGGTTAATTAGGTGAATGTATGGAGTATGATAAAGGAAAATATAATGTTGCATTTGGTGGGAATGTTTTCGTGGAGTTCTCCCCCAAACTCAAGGATATTTATAGAGGTAGCTAGTAGGAAGTTACTATCTTCTTGCTAGTGGCACACCTTATGATCCTTGTTTTTCTCCAACTACTCCCTTGATATCCTCAACCTCTTTGACCTTGCTTACCAGGTATTCTATTCCACATGTGCCCATTTACTTTGCTAAGTAAGTGGAGATAATTATTCCCCAACATAACAAACTACCTTGCATTGACCACATCACCTTTGACTACATAAAACGAGCCATAATAATTATGTCGCCCGTCGGCCGTCGGACGTCGGACGTCGGTCGTCGGGCGTCGGACGTCGGCCGTCGGCGTCGGGCGTCGGCCGTCGGACGTCGGCCGTCGGCGTCGGACGTCAGCCGTCGGCGTCATATAAAATACGGTCATAACAGTTAGATCTTTTTTCTGGGCCTTGCGTGCTTGTTTACAGAAGATAATAATGAAGAATGATGAACAATTATACACACAACGTATAACACGAGATAGAATAATAGTAATCTTATGTGTTATTGTGGTGTTTTTGAGTGGTTCCTTCTGTGTTTGGGATGGATTTATGATTGATTTTATGTTATATCTGCATTATTTTGCTCCATTTAAGGTCTTTAGTTGCTGTTTTTAGGATGAATCATGAGTTTAGTGACCTAAATACGCGTTATTGTGGTGTTTTTGACTGATCCCTTGTGTGTTTGGGTTGGATTTATGATTGATTTTCTATTATAGCTGCATTTTGCTCCATTTAAGTCCTTTAGTTGATGTTTTTAGGATGAATCGTGAGTTTAGTGGCCAAAATATGGCTTGTGGTGTTTTTGAGTGATTCCTTGTGTGTTAGGGTTGGTTTTATGATTGAGTTTCTGTTATAGCTGCATTTTGCTCTATTTATGATGAATCGTGAGTTTAGTGGCCTAAACGGTCGATCTCACCGCCAAAACGACTTTTTTTGAAAAAACGGATGCAACCGATGACCCCTAATGTGAACCAATTTCGAGAAACCCATCAAAACGAGTACCAAAACGACGATATTCTGGGCACGCTTCCCGAGACAATCTTAACCTGCCGATTATCGATGCAGTATTTTGACCATTAATAACTTTAATTGTGTATTAATAAAAATAATAATAAGTTAATATTATGAAAGTATACATTGAGACGAATACAAAAACATATCATAAATAACGGTTGACTTTACCTAAAACTAAAAAATGTATGGTCAAATGTAGTAGGTGAATAGTGTTATT
This sequence comes from Beta corolliflora, assembly GCA_947648045.1. Taxonomy (NCBI): domain Eukaryota; kingdom Viridiplantae; phylum Streptophyta; class Magnoliopsida; order Caryophyllales; family Amaranthaceae; genus Beta; species Beta corolliflora. Next base: position 1,412,581 of record CANSZD010003166.1, on the reverse strand, counting down.
TTTAAAGTGTAACATCTATTTTGTTGCGGAGGAAGTATGTACATTAAGTAAAATATAATAGTATAACATGAATAACGGTCGAAATAACGGTTAACCGTCACCGGTTTAAACGGTTACGGTTAAGGTTCGCCAAAAGAGTGAACCGAAACTTTCCGTTACCGAACAGAAATGTCGTTTCGGGACGGTTAACCACCCATGAACACCCTTACCGACGACCCATAAAGGGCAAAAATTTTGAGAAGCCCGTCAAAACGAGTACCAATACGACGGTAATTAGTCAGTGTTGATAGTGGAGGCGAGAGATAGGGATTTTTTTTTTAAAGATTAGGGATAATTAGGTTAATAGTGGCAAAGTCGTAAATAATGGCAAACGGCGAGTTAACGTCTGTTAGAAAAAGGGCATACAGTGAACGTTTTCGGAAACTCAGGGGTATATAGTGAATATTTGAAACATTGAGGGTATATGGTGAATTTTTAAATTTTTCACGGGTATATGGTGAAAAAACTGTAATTATTGAGCAAAATCAGAGGTCAAATGTTAGTAAAGAGGATTGAGGGGTGGGGGCGTTGGGCAGGGGTATGGGATACCAATGTCTAGTGGGTAGTTGGGTACTGGTAATCAAGTATACTGCTATTACTATTTCATTTTTATGACAAAAAAAATTAGCAATATTTCTTAGTTTTAAAAAAATTCGGATATTTCATATTTTCGAAATAAAATTTTCGCGATCCGCATCCGATCCGAATTTTTTCGGATATCCGATCTGAAAAATCCGAAATCTCAAAAATCGGATCAGATATCCGAATTTTTGGATGGGATCGACCGGATCACGGATCGGATCGGCGGGTTCAGATATTTTTGAACAACCCTAGTTTAATCCATGGTTAAGTCTTAAGTGGTTGTTTGAGTTATATTTTTAATTTTTTATTTGACCGCAGCGCTATACCTTTTTTCCTCTAGTGTAATGAAGCAATAAAATACTAACTCTAGAAAAAAAAAAACATGTCCTACTTCAATGAAAAAATATACTGAAAAATATTAAAAATCCATCATATTGAAGATGTCTACATCAATTTCATAGAGCTTTTTATACTTGAGAGTAAAGACTTATATGTTAGATGTGAGTAGTAACAATTGCATTTTGCCACCTATTTTTCTCTTCGAAATTATTTTTTATAAATAAGTCTATGTATAAATCTGAATTAATATGATTCAAACTTAACCTAGAAAAATTTTGAATTAGATTCGACCCAGGTCTAAACTTGAAGATCCAAACCCATAAAAATTGGGTCCGGCAGGGTACGGGTTGAATTTTGGACGACCCTCTGTCTCTCCCAAAAAACCTAAAAACTATAAAAACCTAAAGTAGTCGGCTATAAAACCCTAACCTCCCTCCCCCCTATGTCTCTCCCCCAAAACCCTAAAAACCTAAAGTAGTCAGCTATAAAACCCTAACCTTCCTCCCCCCTATCTCTCCCTCCCAGCTCCCCCCGTCTCTCCCCAAAAACCCTAAAATTTCTCAAAGAACACAAACCCCAGAGACCCAAAGTGCTATATTTTTCAACGTTATTTGTGTTTACTCTCGCCATATTTACTCACTTTCCCTTTTTTTTAAAAAAAAATGGTTAATTGTTTTGACAATATCACTTCTTGAATTAAAACTGTGTTTTTTTGGTCTTATGAGTATTTTTAGTTCTATGCTTGATAATTTAGCAACAATTGAATACAGTAGTATTCACGTATTTATTGCGATTACAACAACAAATTTTTATAAACTATTAGATTGTAAATTGGATAAACATAAAATACATAACAGCTCTATTTGCCTTCCCCTTTATAATCTATTGCACGTCTTATCGGGCATCAAAGGTTTAACTGATGATTGGGAAGATCTCCCTACCTCTCTTTTTACGGGTTGATATATCTTTAATTTTTTGTAAGAATGTTAATTAAGGGTTGATACCGGCATTATGGGTTGAATGGAATCTAGCTACTACTATACCACTTATACTCATAAAGCGGTTAAAGTTGCAGTGATTTTGTGTGGTGTTTTGGGTGGTATTACAGTGTTTATCACAATTTTAGAGTTTTTTGTGTGGAGATGTAAAAAGGCAAACCTGGCTAATCACTAGGTACATTATGATGTTGAACGTGTGGTGCAAACCATCAACGATGTACTTAATGCAGCAAGAACTATAGCGGCGGAAGTTGCGGCGCAAGCTACTAGATCAGTGGCCGACTTTGCTGCGGTGGTGGTGAATGAGGCAAAAATCGTATTGTACGTAGGGATGAGGACTGAGAGGGAAAGTACTCGACTAAATACTCAATAGTTAAATTTTCATATTTTTTTATTGAAACCTGTAAAGCTTTGTTTGTTAAATTTTTTTTTGAGTTTCTGCCTCTTGGATTTTTTTTCTGCCTCAAGTATTAGGAGTTCGGTTCGATAAAAAAAAACTTGTTATTTGTTGTAGTTATTTGGTGTAGTTACTTAGACAATATGATTTTATTAATTGTCAGTTGTTGAGCCTTGTAACTATCAATTCGAATTGTTGCTTAAAGTATTCCATTGTTGTTTCAGGGACAAATGCACATTTTAGCAAAAAGAAGTTAATAAAATGTAAAACTAAAAATCGATCAATCCAAATACTTCTATTTGGTATGTACTCTTGCAAACTTATTTTAACAATTTTTCTCACATTAGAACTCATAAGAATGATGTGCATTTGTCCCTGAAACTAAAATGGAATACTTTAAACAACAATTCGAATTGATAGACAATTACAAGGCTCAACAACTGACAATTAATAATAAAATCATACTCCATTGTCTAAGTAACTACACCAAATAACTACAGCAAATAACCAATTTTTCTAATCGAACCGAAATCCTAGTACTAGAGGCAGAAAAAAATCCAAGAGGCAGAAACTCAAAAAAAATTTAACAAACAAAGCTTTACAAGTTTTAACAAAAAAAAAGGGTTAATTGGCTAAAACAACACGAACTATGCCTCAAGTGCATTGAGCAACACAACCTTTAATGGTGGTGCAGTCCGTAGCACGAACTTTAACTCGAGGTGCAACGCGTAGCATACATGTGACCGGAGATTGGAGATTCCACCGGAGTTCTGAAATCTTGAATATTTTTTTTTTTTATAATTAACCCTTTTATTTATTCTCTCTTCTTCTTTTCCTTTTTATTATCTCTCTTCTTCTTCTCTTTCAACTTCCTTCGCTATTTCTAATTCCAATTGAAATTCCCAGCTTAAATTCCCAATTTCAGTTTACCCTAAGTTTGTAATTCCATTACTTTCATCAACCTTCACCATGGTATGTAAGGCATGGCAAAGTTTATTGATTAGATTTGCACTCTATGTACAACGACACAGGTGAATTTGTTAAGTCAGTGACAGAACAAGAACTGTAACGCAACTTGCCTAAGTGTCGTCGACGTCCCGCAAATGCAGCAATATTGAAAGCACGACGGCGCCAGCATCGGCTCAGGGTGACACAATAACTAGACAGAACATAGAGGAGAGAGAAGGGTAGCAAGTCAGCAACAAACAAAACCAGCAGCAGCAAGCATCAACGAGAGAGAAAATGAGACAATGTACATCTACCCCGAAAAATACCCATTTCTTGCTCAAACTCCCACTAATTAAATGATCGTGGCGTGGTTGTAGGAGGAAGAGAAGCACCCAGCCTCAAGGTCTTCTTCTTCCTTTGCTCAAACCAATTGCACTGAAGTTGAAGGAGAAAAAAAGAAAGAAATAAAAGAAAATAATAAAATATTCAAGATTCCAATTCCGGCGGAATCTTCGACCTTCGGTCACATTTATTCTACACGTTGCACCTCGAGTTAAAGTTTGTGCTACGGGCTGCATCCATCAAAGGTTGTGCTGCTCAGTGCACTTGAGGCAAAGTTCGTGTTGCTCTAGCCAATTAACCATTGAAAACTTAACAATTGAATATTTAGTCGAGTACTTGCCCTCTCAGACCCCATCCCTACGTACAATACGATTTTTTGCCTCATTCGCCACCACCACAGCCAAGTCGGCCACTGACCCAGCACTAGCTTGCGCCGCAACTTTCGCCACTATAGTTCTTGCTGCATCAACTAAATCGTTGGTTTCTTGCACTACATGTTCAACATCATAATAGACCTGGTGATTAGCCAGGTTTGCCTTTTTAGATCTCCACACGAAAAACTCTAAAATTGTGATAAACACGGTAATACCACCCAAAACACCACACAAAATCACTACAACTTTAACCGCTTCATGAGTGCAAGTAGCATAGCAGTAGCTAGATGCCATTAAACCCATAATGCCGGTACCAACCCTTAACATTCTTAAAAAAAATTTAAAGATATATCTTCCCGTAGAAAGTGATCAGGCAGGGAGATCTTCCCAATCATCAGTTAAACCTTTGACACCCGATAAGACGTGCAATAGATTATAATGGGGAAAGAAGACAGAGATGTTAAGTATTTAATGTTTATCCAATTTGCTATCTAATAGTTTAAAGAAATTTACTGCCATAATCGCAATCAATATGTGAATACTATTGTATTCAATTGTGGCTAAATTATCAAGCATAGAACTAAAAATACTCATAAGACCAAATAACACAGTTTTAATCCAAGGAGGGATATTGTCAAAACAATTAACCATTTTTTAAAAAAAAAAGGGAAAGTGAGTAAATATGACCAACAAAAACATAGTTTTAAAAAAATGGTTACTCACTTTCCTTCTTTTGGACTCCTTCTTTGCTATATAAGCTTCTTATGTTATGTTGGTTTGGCATGGAGGAAAAAGGTCCATGGGATTGAGAGAGAAATTGAGAAATTAGAAGTGCCACTTATATTTGGGATATTCCCTAAAGGGAAAGTGTGAAGTTTATTTGGGACAAATGTTAAGCAATATAAAATGGAACATTAATTACTTGCATTGAGATACACTGCCTTTTCTTCCTTAAACTAATCACCTTTTTGCCTTGTAATCATTGAAATTTAGATGTTTTCCTTTCTGATCTTGCAGAATACGTCGATTAACATGGTTTCCCAGTCAGATGAGGTTTATGATTTTTGTTAACCATCTGAGTGGATTTCTAGCTATAATAAAGCGGCATCTGCTAATGGTACTTACTTGAATAACACAACATTAAAGGACAGTGAACGTGATCAATCTATGCAGACTTATCTTTCGACTCTTATTATTAGAGCGACTAGTTTCTTCTTCTTATATTCCATGTACATATCATTTCCACAAATCAACCTACTGATACTGGTGTCTACATTTGCACATGTACTATCTAGTGGTCTGAATAGTTTTTATGTTTAATGCTTTATTTTGATATATAATGTCTTTTACATGTCTTCTACTATTTTATGGACTGTAAAATTGCTTTAGCAGTAATTTCATAGCTCTTTGGTTGAGTTTTGCATAATTTCCTTATAGTCCCCACAATAAAAAAAACACCAAATACATACTATAGAATGAAATGACGCAAAAAAAAAACAACCAAGTACTTTTTTTTTATAAAGGTAATGAAAAAAGAAGTTAGGAAACCCTCCGCACGAGGGGAATTCCTAACGAGTCATTTACAAGGATATCATGCAACTTTGAGATAATACAATCAGTAAGAAAGAAACTATTTTGAACTAAATGTCCTACATTTGCTATCAAATTAGCTGCTTTATTTCCTTCGCGGTAGACATGGCGGATGGTGTGTGAGGAAAATGAGTTGAGAAGAATGCGGATATCTTCAATTATGTGTGCAATCTGCCAAGGTGGTTGCCTAAGACCTTTAACTGCGTTGATGACTAGAAGATTATCCCCTTCAATGTGAATATTGGAGATGTTGTCAAGTACTTAATGGAGAAGCAAAACACTCAAACTACAATTTGCTTGTATTCGAACGCGCTTCTTCAATTAACTTGTGATATCCCTTACACCAACTGCGCTATGCAAGATATATGTTTAACTCCTTCATGAAAGGTTATTTATATTTTGTTTGGATCATGGGGTGGGCCATGGCCCTAGTAGACCACGCCTTAGATCCTCCCCTGAATTTGGCAGTGGATGTGGTCAAACTAATATTGTAAATTAATATTAGTTTATCTAATATTGTATATTAATTACTTGAGATACAATGCAATAAAGACCATTTTCTTCTTTTTTTTGCATGGCATAGCTGGGACCCTTCACAATTTACATTGTATATAACATTGTGTTGCTGGCGTGCTAGTTGCTGCTAAATCAAGAAGAGATGAATATCTATGTGGTCGATCATTTTAGTTCCGAAGACGTGCTGATCTAGGTTGCTGACTTAATTCACTGTGTACTCATCTCTGTGTTGGATGTAATTCGCAGTATGGTCGGGTTGCAAATGAAGCAACTATATGCACCATCTATATATAATAGGAATACAGGTTGATGTGTATCAGCGTACTAATATGCTTTCTTGAGCATTTTAATTGCATTATCTTACATAATAAAAGCTTGCGTACCTTTATGGGTGAATGTAAATTATTTATACACACTTAATCTTAGCCAAACAATCTGGAGGGAAATATGCTCCTAGTTTTTGCCTTTAAAGTTGAACTTCATGCGTTTTAGATGCTAGGTCTAGGATAAATTCGTTTGATACTAATTATTAATTAACTTGTAAGTAATAAATCGTTTCATCGTTCGCCTTTCTTTGTCTAGATCTGTTGTGGAGGAATTTACTACATGGAGAGTGTAACTGGTTTTCTCTTACAAATCACAATGGGTGAACTAGTACTGGGTAACATAATGCGTGATACAGAGTTATAGGAGAATAAGGGAGGATTAGTATGCTTAGGTCCTCTGCAACTGCTTATCAAGCCCTTTCTTTTGTTTTTAACTTCTTTTTATTTCTGTTGACTGATCTGTATTGATTAAGATTAATTGTCATGTAATAAATGATGGTTTCTTGTTGCTTTTGGAAACACGGCTTAAACTTTAGTGAGGCAGTTGGTCCCAAGCCATTTGCAATGTTTTTTGTTTTTTTTGGGTTCTAATAAAATTATCTAGCTCCAATTATCTTTGAGATCTTTATTTTGGTTGTTGCAAAATCTAGCATTGCTGCATTGAGCTTATGCATTTTTGCTTTGTTTTGTAGATATGTGTACGTAGCTAGCTTATCTCCAGAGCAGCCGCCTTGAGTCTGATTAACGAGGTAGTGTGCAAGGGAGGATAATACCAGTATAAGTGCCTCAGACTGGAAGTAGATCGACTTTCAAACTACTTTGGACGGTCATGGTGGATTAAACATCTTTAACTTCTATTTGCTCTTCTTTGTCGTGCTTCTCGGAAATGAATTCTCGCCACTACTTAATTGTTCGTATCGGTCCCGGGTCAACCTGGGGAAACCATAGTACCATAATACCATTTATGGTTCCTTTTTGCTTACGTGTAATATAATTACAATTACAATAGGTTTTAGGACAAATTGGCTAGAACAGCACAACCTTTGGCTCTGGTGCAACAAACAGCACAACCTTAAACGGGTGCAAAGCGTAGCACCAACTTAAACACGTGGTGCAGAAATTAGCGTAAATGGCCCCGGAGTACAGAGATTCCGCCGGAGCTAGGGAATCTCTATTATTAATATTTTCTTCTAATTCCCTCTCCTTTTTTATTATAGTCACGTGCCTCTCCATTTTTTTCCTATTTCTCTCTCTTCTTCTTCTCTAGTTGAACTTCCAACTTCCAACTTCAATCTCTTCCAATGGAGCCAAGGAAGACGAAGAAGAAATTCCATCTCTGCGCGCGAATTAGATTCTGAACTGGAACTTGGTTAGTTTGCCTACATTGATTTTTTTTTTGTAATTTTCTAATATGTGATGCGAAGAATTAGGGTTTACTTACAGTGTTATTTAGATGAAATTATAGAGGTTTGAAAGCTGTTTGATTAATTGCTTGAAATAAATGTGTATGCTTGAAGTGAATGTGTGTGATGAATGTGTTAATTTTGCTATTTCGTACTTGCAATGAATGTGGTTTTCTTCTGTGCCTTTGTGTTTTTTTTTTGCAAAGTAGGTGATGGCATCCCTGTTTAGTATCAAATTGAATCATGGAGGAGTTTCGATTGATAAATGGGAATATGTAGGAGGGAATGTACATTATTGAGATAATGTTGATCCAGATTACATGAGTTACTTTGAGTTTATTGATATGTTGAAGGAAGAAGGGGTTAAATACAACTCAAACTCAACATTTTATAACAGTGTGCCTGGGCTAGACTTAAAAACTTGTTTGATTAGGGTATACAAGGATGTTGAGGTATTAGATATGTGTCAAATGGGATGAAACATGGGAATATTGAAGTCTTTGTGGTCCATGACATTGATGTGCTTGAAATAATTCCACAACTGGAATTAAAAACTAGTGATCCCAACCCCATAAATGACCCAATAAACGAGGCCCAATCCAATATAGAGGAACCCCAGCCCAATACACATATAGAGCAAAATCTCTCCACAGAGGCCCAGCTCAATACACATTTTGAGGATAAGCTTTCACAAGTCACTAGTGAGACCACCTCAACTGTTCACCAAAATGTGCAAGCCACAACTGATAAAATTCCACCAAAGCCACCCATTTCTAAACATTTGTAAACACCAAGAAAGAAAATGTCAGCCCGGAAGAGGGTAGCTTGCCCCAATGTTGTAATTGAGACAAGGCCCAGTGCAACAGATGTAAGTGGCCCAGAACCCCAGCCAACACAACCCACTCCCCAAACATGTGTCCCAGAACCCCACCCAACACAACCTACTTCCCAAACAACAGACCCAGAACCCCACCCAACATAGCCCACTTCCTAAACAATTGACTCAGTACCACAGCCTATTTAGCCCACTTCCCGGACATTTGACCCAGTGGACCAACAAATGAAAAGAACAGATTACATTCCCTTGGAGAACTGGTGGAATGATGCTGATGATGACTTTAATTTTGATGATGCTGCTGATGACTATTATGGCACAAATGATTTATCTGATGATGATAGTTTAGGTGGTTGTGATTGGGTTGTAGAAGAGGATGATGTTGAACTTTCATGTAGATCAACAGAAGTAAGTAATGATAGTGAAGATGAGGACTATGGGGGGGAGGGGAGAATCAGAACCCACAAGAAGTTCTAGTGATGAAGAGCTTCTTGATGCTAGGAGGAAGATAAAAGAAAGTAAGAAAAGACCTAGGAAGAAGTTTGATGGAGGAGGGACTTCTAAAAAATGGGAGGACATGAGCATTCCATTAGGTAGTGGGTGGGAAAGTGAGTATGAGGAAGAAGATTTATTGCCCAATTCAGATAGTGAAGGTGAGAAGTATGACATGCCAAGTGGAAGTAAGGGGGCTGCTTATTATAAGAGGTTTGTATGGAGGGTTGGCATGAAGTTTCCATCACCTGAAATGTTCAAGGAGATGGTAAACAAGTATATTGTTTATGCTAGCTATAGTGTTAGGTGGATCAAAAGTGAAAACAAAAAGAAAATGGAAGCAAAATGCAAGAAAGGTTGTGAGTGAAAGGTCTATGCTTCCTGGGATGGCGAGAAGAAATATTTCATGGTGAAGTCAGTTTAACCAGACCACACTTGTGACAGGGCTAATTATGAAACTTGCAAGCAAAATCAAGATGGTTGGCAAGAGAATTTTTAGACAAATTTAGGGAGGAACCCAACTGGCCTAGGAAGTCTTTAGAGAAAGACGTGTTCAAAAGGTTTAGGGTCAAGCTTAGCAAGTGGAGCTGTTACAGAGTAAAAAAGCATGCACATAGGCTTTTACATGGAAATTTGAAGGATCACTATTCAAAGATTGCTTCATACTTACATGAATTGAAGAGGGTGGATGAGGAATTCAGATTTCAGTTGCAAACAGATGCAATTAAAGATGATGCTGAAAATGTTGAACATTAATTTAAGAGGTTGTACATTAGTTTTCCTGGACTGAGAGCAGGTTTCATGACTGGTTGTAGGAAGGTTGTTTGCATAGATGGCTGCTTTTTGAAAACCTTTTTAGGTGGGCAGCTATTGTGTGCAATTAGCAAAGATGGGAACAATCAAATGTTCCCCATCTGTTGGGTTGTTGTTGAGGCTGAAAACAACGAGTCTTGGGAGTGGTTATTGGAGAGGTTGAAGAATGATCTACCCGATCTTAGGGGTGAAGATTGCACAATCATATCAGACCAACATAAGGTGAGCTACTTTTGTCTTTCATGCCACATTTTTTCTACTTTTAACAACTTGTTGGATTTGTCTTTTAATATTACTTCTCATGTTATTTACAGTCAATAATGCATGGTGTGAAAACTATATTCCCTTATGTGGAACATAGGAACTGTGTTAGACACATCTGGCCTCCAATCTATGGCACAAAAAGCATAGGGGAGATGGTTTGAAAGAGAAATTTTGGCAGGCTGTTTATGCATATAACAAGGCTGATTTTGATCTAGCCCTGCAGGAAATGGTTGTGTTATCAACAGCAACAGTAGAGGATTTTAAGGCTTTGAAACCTAAAACTTTTTGTAGGTTTGGTTTTAGGATTCATACAAAGTGCAGACTTGTGGTGAACAATCTTGCTGAAACATTTAATGGCTGGATTTTGGAATCTAGGTCAAAGCCAATTTTGGGGATGTTAGAAGATATTATGAGGGCAGTTATGGAGAGGTTGTTCATGAAGAGAACATTGATGGAGAGAGCAAAGGATGATATTTGTCCTAGAATAAGAAAGAAGCTAGAAACAAACAAAGAATATGCTAAGACATGTCATGTTCTTGCATATGATAAAATGGAGTTTGAAGTGTTATGTGGTATGGAGGTTCTAACTGTGAATCTAGAAAACATGAGTTGTACATGCATGAGATGGGACTAAACTGGAATACTTCGCTCTCATGTTATTACATGTAGCAATTAGCTTAGAATGCCATGTGAAGAGTTGGTGGATGCCATGTTGAAAAGGGGAGTTTATTTAGCTGCTTACAGTGGGTCAATCAAGCCAATAAGAGGAGAGAGGCACTGGGATACTGTTGAATTCCCACTGCTACCTCCTAACATCAAGGTTGGAGTTAGTATACCTAGGAAAATGAGGAAGAAAGCCCCACATGAGAGGGAGGACAAGGCTGGAAAAATAAGCAAACATGGCATACAAAATGACATATAGCTTGTGCAAAGGCAAAAATCACAACAAAAGAGGCTGCCCTACAAACAAAAGCAAAAGCCCTGCCACTGCAACAGCCTCTAGGGAAGTCAGTAACATCTCCAACAAAAGGCATAAAAAGGCAAGAGCTCCTCCTAAGGCAGCTGCACCACCCTATCCAGTTGCACCAAAGAGAGGCAGAGGTAGGCCCAGAAAAGGCATCAATACCATCCTTAATAATTATGGGGTAAGTATTACTTCTTCACTTAATTATAATTATCTGCCCTTCAATCACAATCTTTGAAATGGTTCTAACTTATACATTTTCTCCTTTTTTCAGGCTGCCACAAGTGACATTTGTGGAACTCAACAATCTACAGCAGCTGGTCCAATGAGCAACCACTAAGCTAGGGTTTCAGTTTGTATTTTGGTGGTGTAAATGTGGGATTAAGGAAGGAGGTTGTATTGATGGGGTTTTATTTGAAGTATATATCCTAAGGGAGATTTTTGTAATTGAAATGTGGGACAAACTTCACCACTTTTTGCACATGTTGTACACTATTGGCAGCATGCCTTTTGGAATCTATTGCAAAGCATTTTCTTGGTATCACAAGTGCACAACCAACTTGTTGTTTAATATTGCCAGAGCACACTATTTAGACTAATATACTAATGCAAGTGAATTCAATCAATATACTCAAAAGCCAATCAATATACCCAAAAGCCAAATTTCATTGAATAACCAACATTCAAGGATACAAAGTCATTGCAGGATACTTAAAGTACCTACTTACTAAAATACAAGTACACAAACATCCATGAAATCAAGAGTACTGCCATAAAGGTGGTTTGTTGTTGTTTTAGTAACTTGATTTCAGCCTTCAATCCTCTGACCTTCATTTTCAACCCTTGAATTCTCCTTTCAGCATCAACTTTTGCTTCAATTCCATTCTTCAATCTCTTCCTTTCAGATTCCAGGGCATCATTATTGGATACAAGAGCTAGGATAACCTCAGTAACACGTTGCCCATATGCTTCCTTGTCAATCCATTCAAAGAATTCACAATCATCATCATCCTATTACAAATGAAATTCAAATCAATCAAATTACATAAAAAAGTTAATACAAATTTTTTCAAAACAATTCAACCTAGCCTTCCACTTTAAACACCCATAGAACTGTCTACCATGGTTCCCATTTCTCTTGCTCACAGTTTGCGCCATGGCTGGCAACCCATGGTGGCAGTAAACTTTCCCATGCCTTCCAACCATGATGAAGGTTGATGATAAAATTGTAAACTTAGGGTTTCTGTTAATTCAAAATTGGGAATTTTAATTGGAAGTTGGAAGTTCAACTGGAGAAGAAGAGGAGAGAGAAATAGAAAAGAAATGAAGAAATGAAGAAATGAAATTGCAAACCTCGATAGCACGTGACTATAATAAAAAGGGGAGGGAATTAGAAGAAAATATTAAAATAATAGAGATTCCCTAGCTCTAGTGGAATCTCCGTACTCTGGTGCCATTTATGCTAATTTCTGCACCACGTGTTTAAGTTGGTGCTACGCTTTGCACCTTTTTAAGGTTGTGCTGTTTGTTGCACTAGATGTAGCCAAAGGTTGTGTTGTTCTAGCCAATTAATTAATGAAGATTATCTTGATCTGCCACTTCTATAGGTGTGTCACTATAACTCATTTATGAGAAAGTGTTGGCGTCTCATCGTGAGAGGCCAAACATTTTGGTATCTGGAGGTACCAAAGCTCGAGAGGCCAATTTTTTTTCAAAATTGATACCAAAGTGAGTACAACTGGTACCAAAGCTCAAAGTTGATACCAAAATTCACTTACACTTGGGTACCAAAGTAAGAGTTACTTTGGTATTGGTACCAATTTTACTGACTGGTATAAGTCGGTACCAAAGTTCAGGGTCAGTAATTTGTCTTATTCTATGAAATGACAAGAACTCCCCCCGTGAGAGGCCATTTTGGCCTCTCACGATGAGACGCCTATCCAAGCTTTGTATGTGTCATTATTTATCGTTTTAATGTCATTATAAAGCAAAGTTGTATCATTTAACCTATTTTAATATTATTTGTCAACTCCTTATTTTTGTGTCATTATAACTCATTTATGTGTCATTATTTCTCATTTTAATGTCATTATTGAGCAAAGTTGTATCTTTTAAACCTATTTTAATATTATTTGTCGACTCCTTATTTATGTGTCATTATAACTCCTTTATGTATCTTTCTCATTTTAATGTCATTATAGAGCAAAGTTGTATCATTTAAACCAAAAAAAATTAGTTTAATATTATTTGTCATCTCCTTATTTCTGTGTCAGTATTTATCATTTTAATGTCATTATAGAGGGAAGTTGTATCATTTAAACATATTTTAATATTATTTGTCAACTCCTTATTTATGTGTTCGTGTGTCATTATTTCTCATTTTAATGTCATTATAAAGCAAAGTTGTATCATTTAAACCTATTTTAATATTATTTGTCAACTCCTTAATTCTGTTTCATTTATAACTCATTTTTGTGTCATTATTTCTCATTTTAATGTCATTATAAAGCAAAGTTGTATTGTATCATTTAAATCTATTTTAATATTATATGTCAACTCCTTATTTCTGTGTCATTATAACTCATTTATGTGTCATTATTTCTCATTTTAATGTCATTATAGAGAAAATTTTTGTCATTTAAACCTATTTTAATATTATCAAAGCGGCTTGCGTACGTCCGGCCACACTTATAAATATAGGTATGGCCGCGCGCGCGTCTATCAGCCAGCCAACTCATTTTTAAAAGGTGATATCTCACTCATTTCTCATTGGAATAGAGCTTTTGACCAGGTGTTGGAAAGCTATCGAGCCAAATTTTCATCTCCAACTTGAATTTTCCAAATATATTCAGTGTGTTGTGAGATATGGTCTTTTGAAGTTGACTATTGTTGATAAGTGCGTTTCTAACGCACTTTACGGACTCTTTTTAGCTTATTTTGATCGCCTTTCTCCATTTTCTTCCCTCTTTCTTCTCCCTTTCCCCTTCTATATTATTCACTTGATCATTCTTGATCATATTGACATTTTGCTAGATTTTCAGTCATTTTTGACCGATTTTCTTGTACATTTGCTTTCACCCTGTTTTGTCATGTTCTTAATATAGGTGAAACTACCTAAGACGGTTACGAGTTGTAGAGTCGGCAAAGGAAGCAATGAAAATAGACCATTATTGCATATATTTTTCCAATCAATCCCTAGGAATTTTTTGTGGGATAAACACCATTGTTGACACTCATTCTTTATGTGTTGAAGCTTGCTACTTGATTCTAGTTCTTGCCAACACAAAGTGATAATATTTTTAAATTCCGAAATCTCTAAACTCCATGATTCTAGTTGATATGGTCGTTTTGAGTGATGTGAAGAATTGTCATAAGAATAGATAATGGCAGCATGATCTGAGCAAATGATTGGTTCATGAAGTACTAATTAAATGATGATCATACTTTGCAAACCATTCTTGAGAAACATAGACCCTATCTAGACGATCGAGGATTAGATTAGGAGTTAATTGTTTGTTTGTCCAAGTGAACTGAGGTCTCAAATAAGGGATATGAACAATGTGTAGTTGCATCCTCCAATTTAAGAATGCTTCCCACCCCCTAATGTGGTGAGAACCACCAAACTTATCTTCATAAAATTCTACTTGGTTAAAATCACCAAGTAAAACACAATGCTCTAAACCATACACTAACTGCAATATATCATTCCAAACTTGAGGCATAGCCTCTACAACTGGGGCACCATAAACGAAACAGACATACCAAACAGAATTATCCGGCACCTCTATTCTACAAAAAACAAAATTAGAGGAGGAAACTAGACAAGTGACCAAGCTACTATTCCAACCTAGAACTACTAAGCCATCAGTAAGACCAACAACATCTATGCCACACACAAAATTAGGCCTAGCTAGTGGAATTAAAGATGTTTGCAACATCATTAACAGTAGATTTTGTTTCATATAGAAAGAAAAACCTAGGGTGATGACATGAGATAAGCCAGTGAGCACAAGACGAAGCAAGAGATGTGTCATCCTTAATACCTCTTGCATTCCAACTTATCAGCTTCATGGATCATTCGAAAGCTGTAAGAGGCCAGCTTTGTCACCTTAGCAGTGAGATAAAGATAGAACAAGAGAGAATTTAACCTCCATATCATCCTTTGTTATATCATTGATCGGATTGATAGAATAGCTAGTTGAGGCTTGGTCATACTTGATTCTTTTGAATGAACCAGTTGGGTGTTGAGCATTTAACCTTTTTGACATAAGCTTCAACGTGATTTCATCCCCAGCCTCTACCCCAAGTTCATCCTCCATCATCACATCAGTAATAGCTTTTGAGATGAATTTCTTACCTTGAGTATTGTCAATCCAGACATTAAACCCTCCCTTACTCTCCCAATCTTCCCATTTCATTTTACGCCTCTTTAAAGCCCAATCCGTAGCAACAAAGTGTGGATGTAAGCTAGGTGTAGGAATATGACCTTCAGAACTACTTTGATACAATTGAGATCTAAGCCTTTTCTTCGGCCATGATAAAGAAGAAATATGGAAGCCAGTGAGATTATAATTAACAGTAGAAGTAGTTGGAGGAGTAAGAGGAGAGTTGGGAGGATCTTGTTCTCGGGGAGAAGATCTCGTGGAAGAAGATGGTTTAACTTGATTAAAATGAGAATTCAGGGACCCTATCCTGCCCACAGGGTGAACCCTCGAAGAAGAAGCATGAGAGTTGAGAAATCTACGAAGACGAAGTCCCGCTTACCTAATAAGACCTGCATTGGGAACAATACTAGAAGGTTGCACCATATCATCTTGAACTCGAACTGGATATGGAATAGAAATGTTTGATAGCGCAGAAAATTCCGGAAGTTGAATGTCAATTGGTCTTGGTATTACATCTTGCAACAATCCAGTTCGTTCACCATTCGAGTGTAATTGTTCATTCATCATACCATGACCCGGATCATTATTCACATGAGTAGTACTTGCCCACTCAGTAATTCCCAATGTCTGAAATAGCGTCGGCCTAGTTGGCCTTAGAGGAGAGTTGTCAAACTGTGACCCATTAGGTTGCGATGTCGCCTGGCTAGAGAACTCAGCATTTCTATGATTCAAGTGAAACCTCACATAGGGGAAGAATTCAGCATAAGGATCAATAGATAGACCAAAACGAGTACCTGGAGATTGACGTAATTGATTCTCTTCAGAATTGGCATGAGACATGTTAGATTGCTGTTGCATGTCATCCTGAGGATGAATATTTTCAGCGTTGTCTCTAAATTCTTCCTTCCTCGAGAAGAATTCTTCCTCCTTTATTACAAGATGTGGTTGAACAAAACCAAAGTCATCATAATCATCATCCCCACCATCTGAGTCGTACTCATCACTTGAAGCAGGGAACCTCCTTCTTAATGGAGGGTCATCGTTCTCAATTTGTTGGTAAAGATTGACATTTAAGTTGCGATAACGAAACCTATCAGGGAGTCCCTCGATACGGTTCGTATAGTATGCAAGATTCATCGGTCCATAAAGGACACGAAGCCCACTGGACTCAAGATATGCAACTCTACTTCGAATTCTTCTGTGAGCTTCATAATCAGAAATAGGACATGCACTAGTATAGTGACCAACGCAACCACATTTCTTGCAGAAACGAAACACACCTTCATAACAAAAATAGACCCAGATTACGTGCGAATCATATAGAGGGGGAAAACAACCTGGGATTAGCGGGCGCGAGAGATCCACAAGCATCTTTTCCCTAATTTATGGTTTAGCAGGTAGTGAAGATGCCTCAGCATCCACTTCTTCAATAAAACCAACGTGATGTAACACTTGCCATACCCATGCAGAGGAGAGGTAGCCCAGGGGTAGACCCGAAACTCCAATCCAGATGCGAGCTGAGGAGATGTCAATAAATTGGGGTACCACTGTAGACACATAATCGTTTCTCCCCATTTAAGGATCCAATGATGAAACATACCGCAGTATTAGTTGGCGCGAGCCACGGAAGAGCAATCTAAAGAACCAATCGAAGATTGTGTTTTGAAATGATATTCTAAAGCCCAATTAATTGTTCATGATGATTAATTGTATTTTAAGCCCATAAAATATTTTAAGCCCATTTTAAGAGCCCAATTAAATATATTTTTTTTTGTGAATATTTTCATAATGCTTTTATCAAAAATCAGATTTTTAATCCGTAAAGTTCAATCCCCGGATTTTAGGGATAAAAATGGTATCTTCGAAAGACGCGCAGAATCAAAAGCGAATATGCTAGAATATACTGGAATATGCGCCGGACGTGGCAGCTGCGCTCAGCGCACCACGTGCGTCCAGCGCATAGGCCATAACGCGTCAGGCGAGCCAATGAGCACCTGACACGTGGATTTGTGACTCACACAGAGTCTTGCGTCTGACGCAAGTCCTATGTGAGACGCAACCTTTTCTTTTCCATCTTTTCAAAAACGCGTTTACACGTGCTTAAATCTGATTGGGTTGTCTGCGTCAGGCACACCAATGTGCGCCTGACGCGTGGCACTGCGTCTGCCACGTAGGCATGCGCCCGGCGCGGGGCTTGCGTGAGGCGCACGCTTTCTTTTCTCTATAAATACTCGTGATTTCATGAATTACCGAGGGCTTTTCATTTTATTATTTTACGCATACATAAATTTACGAATATTTCCGAAATACACTTCGAATCTCCAAATACTCAAACACTTTCAATACTTCAATCAATTTCTATTCCTAATCATACTGCGTTCCTGGTTCCACGATTGCTCCGCCTAAAGATCGTTGCGCTCTTCAATCTAAGCCGCATAGGTATAATTCATGAGGATCCTTGAATAATCAATTACATTTATTGTTTTGAAGTCACTAACAATTTATTTCATGATGTAGATCTAAAAGTAATAATCGTTCTACTGTATATTCTAACCCCTTTTTCTATACTTCCTTTTATATTCATATTGTTGTTATTCTTGTCTTCGTATATTATATGCTTGCCTGATTATTATATGATTGTTCTATGCATGCTTTATTGCTTTTATCACCCACATGTTATTTTTGCTAATCAAAGACCTAAAGAACTATTCTAACATTAATCAGATTAATTTGGACAACCTACTAGGTTCCCTGTAAATTGATTGCATAATAACTTGTCACTAAATAATTAGTCTTTTTATGTGTTTCTTGAACCTGCCTAGGCTAAATATTTTTAGGGTGTTTAAAACGTTATATGGTTATATGTTTAAAATGTTTTCGCCCGAACCTTAGTCAATTAATCAATACGCGTGCCGCAGAGCATTGCGCCAAACGCATTAAGTTGCGCCTGGCGCAACGCTCCTGCGCCAGACGCATAGACTGCACGCTGCGCGCACCAGTTGCGTGGCACGCAGTCTATTCGTCCCATGCTTATTGGTCTTTTGACCTTTGTTCGAGTCTAATATAACAAAGTTTGCGTCAGCGTCATTTTGTCAAAATCTTTGTTATTCACTGCGTCGAAAATCACGTCTAAATAACATGCAAAAGCTCATCAATTGACCAAAACGTCGTCTAAATCCCCGAAAAACGTGTCGGGGAGTAGTGCGCCAAGTGCATTAAGTTGCGCCTGGCGCACCACTCCCGCGCTAGAGCACAGCAATGCTGTGTGGCACGCAGTCTGTGCATCACATGATTTTCTTTGATTTAGCCATCATGGTGGTCGATCTTATTTTCAGTCGGTCTGCATTCGCATGGTCTAACTAGAGGTCTCACCCAATTCGAAAAAAAGGGTCATTCTTTTCATGCAAGGTCGAGTCTGTCCGAAAAAGTGCATCTAAGAAAATGGTCATTGTAGAGTTAGAGTTGTCATGCATGTCTACCTCTTCTCATTTCATCCCTACTATCCCTGTCAATCTTACCTTACCATATTCAACAATTTCAAAAGTTATATTCTCCAAAATCAATCCTACACCCATGCCTATTCTACCTTTTTCAAAAAAGCATTTACTAATCATCATCATGCCACGACATTTCAAAAAAATATCTTTCAAAATTAATCCGTCATCTTTTCCTAACCAAAGATAAAAAAAACAAGGGGTTCCTTTCAAAAACGAATTTCGAAAACTCTAAGCCCAGTCTAAACACCTTCAATCCATTCCAACCCAATCAACCAAATCCAATTCACTTGCATTCATTCTAGGCCCATATGCATTAGAGTCCATTTTGCATTCATATTAGGCCCATCAAAATTTGAGTCTATGCATGCATATTAGGTCCGCTAGCATTAGAGTCCATCTTAGGCCCATATAAGTCTAGCTCGTGTCAAACCTAAGCCCATTTGCATCTTTATGTGAACCCTAGTCTATGTCAAGCCCAGTCCAAGTCTAATCCCAGTCTATTCCATTCTAAGTCCAATCCTAGTCCATCTCCAATGTCAAGCCCATGTGCATCTCCCAGTCTAAGTCAAACCTATATGTCAATTCATATCTTATGTCTAGTTTGCATCTCCATGTAAGCCCTAGTCAGTCTTCGGACTATAAAAATTCAGTCTTAGGACTATAAAAGTTCATTCCTTAAAGTCTAGCCTGCTTGCTCACCCGTAAGTTCATGGTCTAGCATTCCTTAAGTCTATAGGCAAATTTTGTGTCTAGCCTGCTTGCTCACCCGTAAGTTCAAGGCCTAGCATTCCTTAAGCCCATAGGCAAATTTTGTGTCTAGCTTGCTTGCTCACCCGTAAGTTCAAGGTTTAGCATCCCATAAGTCCACATAGACAATTTTTGAGTCTAGCCTGCTCAGTTTAATGTAAGGTTCGAAATCTAGTTATCTAGCCTGCTTGCTCACCCGTAAGTTCAAAGTATAGTTGCCTAGCCTACTTGCCTTAAGTTAAGAGTTTGGTCTCTATTATTGTCCAGCCTTCCTTTGTCTCTAGCCTGCTTACTCACCCGTAAGTTCAAGGTTTAGCATTCCATAAGTCCACATAGGCAATTTTTGAGTCTAGCCTGCTTAGTTTAATGTAAGTTTCGAAGTCTAGTTGTCTAGCCTGCTTGCTCACCCGTAAGTTCAAAGTCTAGTTGCCTAGCTTGCTTGCCTTAAGTTAAGAGTCTAGTCTCCCTTATTGTCCAGTCTTCCTTAAAGTCTAGCCTACTTGCTCACCCGTAAGTTCAAAGTCTAGTCTCTCTTATCATCACCAAAACCCAATCCAGTTTGCTCGCATAGTCCAGTCCAGTCCATGTCTGCATTTGCATATAGTTAGGCCCATGTCTCCATCATGGTCAAGTCCATACTAGCCCAAAACCCATAATCGTTTCCATTTCCATTTCAAAATCATTTTCCATTTTCATTTTCCATTTTCATTCCCCATGTCCATTTCCATTTCTCATTTCTCATCTCCTATTTCCATTTCTCATCTCCATTTCTTATTTCGAAAACATTAAAATTCACGAGGTCCCTTCGATTTCTGTTCAGGACAGGTCGTGAGATTATAACTTGGTAACGTCTGATAGAGAGACAACAAGGTCGACCCACTCCCAGACTCGTCAAGCGCATCCTAACCTTTTTAGACGAATCCTCCGACTCTTCTGAATCATCATCTGAAATGGGAGACGCTAACAAACAGCTCAGCGCCATCATAGCTCAACTCACACTGATGAACTCTCGTCTTGAGGAACAAGACAAAAAGATTAAAGCACTGAGGGAGAAGCTAACTGAAGAAGACGAGCAAGGCGACACTCCACCACCAATCAAGACCGAGACAGAACTAAGGTTTGAGAAACTCGAGCAATTGATCCAGTCAATTCCTCCGCTCGAGAGTCATGCTCATGGCCATGACATCATTGATCCTGAACTGAGGAAAAAGCTCCCTAAAAAGGTAACATTGGGTGACCTCCCAAAATTCAAGGGGGTCGAAGACCCAGATGATCACTTGAGAGCATTTTCCATCTCTATGGCTCTCAACGGCATGAGCAAGGACCTGTTTGCTTATGTCTTTTCCTTGACCTTGGATGCACATCCATCCAAGTGGTTTAGGTCACTGAATATAGCCAAGCTGAATGACTGGGAACTACATCAGAGAAGAGTTCCACAAACAATATGTATACAACACTCAGCTTCCCATTGGCCTTCGTGAGTTGGAGTTAACTAAACAAAACTCCAACGAAGACTTCGTCACCTTCCTTAATAGATGGAGGGATAAAGCTGCACAAATGATTAACAAGCCATCTCAAGAGAATCAAGTCCGCCTGGTGATCCGTAACCTGCAGCCTAAGTATGGGGATCATATTAAATTCCAACCCATAGAGTCTTTCACGAAGCTCTATAAGCTAGGCCTGCTGAATGAGGAGGAGGTACAAGCCAACAAGAACAAGGGTTTAAACAACAACAACTCTTTTAAGAAGAGTAACAATAACCCTTCTAGCTCAAAAAGCAATGAGGTTAATGCCCTAGCTACTGAAAAGAGAGGTTATCGAAAGCCTCAAAGAACATTCACACCTCTAGGCATGTCCCTAGAAGAAGCCTTCACTAGGCTTCATGCAAAAGGAGCACTTCAGCCGCTCGGCCCTACTCCAGACCCTGCTCCCGAGAATAGATCCAAGAGATGGGATCCTAATGCCTACTGCAAGTACCACCAAGGAATGGACACCCGACATGTGCATGTTGGACCTTAAAGAATCATCTGCAGGATATGGTTGAAGACGGTAGCGGCAACTCCTTGGGAAGTGCCTAAATAATGTCGGGGCATAATCATTTAACGCTAGTTTTCTAGGTTGAGACGGAGAGTCCCTCCCCTAACTCTTTCATTTCCTTTCCGGTCGAGTCTATGTCATTTAGGACTTTATTTCTAATAAGCCTTGTTCCATTTATTTCTAATTAGTAAAAGAATTGCCTTCCATCATTTTATTTATGCTTCTAATTCAATGATGAAACTTAAATCACTTAATGAACTTGACTAATAATAATAAAAAAGAGATCTGAAATAAAAAATGAGAAAAATGAAGAAAAGAGGACATACTTTGGATCAGGAGTTATTCCCTTCTCCCTTCCATTACCTTTCCTAATCCAACCACATACAACCAAGGAAAAACAAAAATCCTTTAAACCATCATTAGCCAAATAGCCTTTCAATTCAAAACTACCACAAATATCCTTCAAGCCTTCCAATACCCTAAGTCATAAAAAACTTGTGTGCAAGCCTTACTACATGAAACAATCAATGCCATGCAAAAACAAAAAAAAATGGATAAATTCAAAGTGCAAAAAAAAATAGCAAAACAGAAAGAGCCAAAGGCAAAGAAATATAAAGTCAAGCTAGGGGGCTTGCACACAAGTTATACCCCTCATTCAAATCCTTTAACCCATCAAAACCTTAGCCCATCCAATTAAACATTCATCAAAGCCTCAAGCCTTAAACCCTTAAGCCTTTCATCAACCCTAACTCCTTTTTCAAGGTATGTCCAAGCCCGCTAGGTTGAAAACCCGAAAGAGCGGCCTAGGCAAAAGTTAGGGCACAAAAAAAAATATTAAAAAAAAAAAGAAATCAGATCCGAAACTACGAATGGTCTGATTTCGCAAGGATACGTAGGAATCCTCATCTCGAGGTCCGACCGCTTCAATAAAACAAAATTAGTCAAGGTCTAGTGATTTGATTTTCTAGAGTTCAGGAGCATACTTTTTTTAGATCCCGATTTAGACTCGAGTCTGAACCTAGCCTCGTTAAAGCCTGTTCCAACCTACATTTATTTAAGTCACAAAATTTAAACCTTTTTATTTTTCAATCCAAGCTCTCCTTTTCCCCGAAGGACTCTCCGACAATTCCATGGTTTCTGGCGATATTTGACTTTATCTACATCAACTTCCCAAAGAAGAATCCCCAGCGACAACGTTCAACGTTCAAGACATGTCAACTACATTTCAATCAAGGCTCACAACGACTAATTCAAGGCAAGCTCACCCAAAGTGGAGGCTTCCTTATGTGGTGGTGCCTCTAAATCAAACTCCCAAAGAGTTGTAATCCGCGGACCTCGTTTACGGACCCCGATTATTTATTAAAAACGATTTTCGAAAATCATTCTATCTATTTCTGATCATTCTACACATCTTCTAGGCTTGCAAAATCCTGACCTTGCATTGCAGCCTTGCAAAACCTTGACCTTGCATTACACACATTCTAGTCTTGCATAACCCTGACCTTGCATGGCTTGTCATCCCTTAGCTTTGCATAACCTTAATCCTTGCATAGCGTCTCATGCATCCTTAGAGAGCCTAAGTTTGCATTATTGCATCATTATGTGCTTTATCTGAGTTGTTTGCACCTATCTGCTAACATCTTCTTCTACAGGTAATCAGATTGCTTGTAGATATTGTCCTGCATACTAACTTTGTTTTACAGAGACCGACGTATATAGATCAGTTCTAAACTGCAGAGCGTTTAGAATCGTTCTGCGTCCCGACACCGTATACTTTGACTATCGATTTCCTAAACCTCAGTCAAAGTGGTGGCTTCTGTAGACATATAATCGTGTCTCCCCATTTAAGGATCCAATGATGAAACATACCGCGGTATTAGCTGGCGCGACCCACGGAAGAGCAATCTAAAGAACCAATCCAAGATTGTGTTTTGAAATGATATTATAAAGCCCAATTAATTGTTCATGATGATTAATTGTATTTTAAGCCCATAAAATGTATTTTAAGAGCCCAATTAAATATTTATTTTGTTAGTGAATATTTTCATAATGCTTTTATCAAAAATCAGATTTTTAATCCGTAAGGTTCAATCCCCGGATTTTAGGAATAAAAAAGGTATCTTCGAAAGACGCGCAGAATCAAAAGCGAATATGCTAGAATATACTGGAATATGCACCGGACGCGGCGGCTGCGCTCAGCGTGCCACGTGCGTCCAGCGCATAGGCCATAACGCTTCAGGCGAGCCAATGAGCGCCTGACACGTGGATTTGTGACTCACACAGAGTCCTGCGGCTGACGCAAGTCCTGTGTGAGACGCAACCTTTACTTTTCTATCTTTTCAAAAACGCGTTTACACGTGCTTAAATCTGATTGGGTTGGCTGCGTCAGGCACACCAATGTGCGCCTGATGCGTGGCACTGCGTCTGCCATGTAGGCCTGCGCCCGGCGCAGGGCTTGCGTGAGGCGCACACTTTCTTTTCTCTATAAATACTCGTGATTTCATGAATTACGGAGGGCTTTTCATTTTATTATTTTACGCATACATAAATTTACGAATACTTCCGAAATACACTTCGAATCTCCAAAGACTCAAACATTCAAACACTTTCAATACTTCAATCAATTTTTATTCCTAATCATACTGCGTTCCTGGTTCCACGATTCCTCCGCCTAAAGATCGTTGCACTCTTCAATCTAAGCCGCATAGGTATAATCCCTGAGGATCCTTGAATAATCAATTACATTTATTGTTTTAAAGTCACTAACAATTTATTTCATGATGTAGATCTTTAAGTAATAATCGTTCTACTGTATATTCTAACCCCTTTTCTATACTTCCTTTTATATTCATATTGTTATTATTCTCGCCTTCGTATATTATATGCTTGCCTGATTATTATATGATTGTTCTATGCATGCTTTATTACTTTTATCACCCACATGTTATTTTTGCTAATTAAAGACCTAAAGAACTGTTCTAACATTAATCAGATTAATTTGGACAACCTGCTAGGTTCCCTGTAAATTGATTGCATAATAACTTGTCACTAAATAATTAGTCTTTTTATGTGTTTCTTGAACCTTCCTAGACTAAATATTTTTAGGGTGTTTAAAACGTTATATGGTTATTCTTGGGCATAAAATTTGCAATGAATCGATATTTAGTAGAGGCCAACTCTGGGCGAATGTGGTTCATTATAAATATATTCGTACCCTCACCCCCAAACTCAATCTTTGGTTCATTTTGACCATATATGGAGTCTAGACGGGGAAATCTACATTGGATAATTTGTCCCTACGGTTTTCCCATATCCAATTAGGTTTATGATTCTTCCTAAAAAGAATTGTTGGCGACTTCTTTCAAAACAATTTTCAATAAAACCTTTACAGTGAGGTAGTCATATACAAATACGCGCTCATCCCGCGCAGGCGAAATAAAAAGACGCCAACAATTTGGCGACTTCGCTGGGGAGGATTTTTAAAAAATTAATTTTTTTAAATGAGTGGGTGAAACTTGGAAAATACAATTAATTCTCCTTTTATACCTTAGAATAATATACAGTTTTGCATATGCATGGCTATTGTTCAGCCACCATAAGGACAATCTACCTTGCCTCATTAGCACATGTTCTATGTGTGAGTCCACCCCCGGGGGATTTGCGCTTTGTCCTTCCAAAAAGCTTCCTGAGCGATAGTGTTGGATCTTAGTCATAAGCAAACCTATCCAACCATGGCATTGTTCTCTTGTTCCTGACTTGAGAACTGGAGTGCGTCTTACATGTGGCCACCTCTTTAAGCAGGGGTACGAAGCGTGGGATCAATCTCTTAATCATGGACCCTTTCAGCCTTAACCTAAACCTGACCAATAGTTGAATGTAGAACTAGACTTTAGGTTGAGAACTTTTGCATCCATGTTACCTGACATTTTATATGTGATTGCAATTTTGCCTGCTAATATGCTTTGCGCCCAAAAATATTGCAAATCGCGTCTAAAACAAATCGTCGTTTTCGCCCGAACCTTCGACAATTAATCAATACGCGTGCCGCAGAGCATTGCGCCAAACGCATTAAGTTGCGCCTGGAGCAACGTTCCTGCGCCAGACGCATAGACTGTGCGCCGCGCGCACCAGTTGCGTGGCACGCAGTCTATTCGTCCCATGCTTATTGGTCTTTTGACCTTTGTTCGAGTCTAAGATAACAAAGTTTGCGTTAGCGTCATTTTGTCAAAATCGTTGTTATTCACTGCGTCGAAAATCACGTCTAAATAACATGCAAGAGCTCGTCAATTGACCAAAACGTCGTCTAAATCCCCGAAAAACGTGTCGGGGAGTAGTGCGCCAAGCGCATTAAGTTGCACCTGGCGCACCACTCCCGCGCTAGACGCACAGCTGTGCGCCGTGCGCAGCAATGCTGCGTGGCACGCAGTCTGTGCATCACATGCTTTTCTTTGATTTAGCCGTCGTGGTGGTCGATCTTATTTTCAGTCCGTCTGCATTCGCATGGTCTAACTAGAGATCTCACCCAATTCGAAAAAAAGGTCATTCTTTTCATGCAAGGTCGAGTCTGTCCTAAAAAGTGCATCTAAGAACAATGGTCATTGTAGAGTTAGAGTTGTCATGCATGTCTACCTCTTCCCATTTCATCCCTACTAACCGTGTCATTCTTACCTTACCATATTCAACAATTTCAAAAGTTATATTCTTCAAAATCAATCCTACACCCATGCCTATTCTACCTTTTTCAAAAAAGCATTTACTAATCATCATCATGCCACGACAATTCAAAAAAATATCTTTCAAAATTAATCCGTCATCTTTTCCTGTTTTGACCAAGAAAACCTAGATTTAGGTAGGGATATTCAAAGATGAAAGAAGAGAAGATTGGCTGATACTAAAAGTTGTTGCAGACACTTTTTGGGACGCGACAATTGGAGTATGCAGGGGTAAAGGGAGCTTGGATAAAAAAACTAAGAGTTTTAACTTGGGAACTCTTGATAATTAATACACGCTAACCTAGCCAAAATAAGAAAAGCAGACTCACTTATGATGTGAGAGAAACTCTCGAGTTAGAGAGAAAAACATCAACTATCTTGCAGAATTCTATAATTACGATTGTATTACATGTATTGTTCCAATGTTGAGGGTGAGAGAAAGAGATAAACAAGAGGAAAAGAAAGATTGTTAGGAAAAATGGAATGAGCGTACAGTTTGCTTTTTTTACTTTGTCAATGTCCATTTAATCTTAACCGTGCTTTTGAGTTAAATTCGGTGGTCCAGATCTATTCTCACATATCATAGAGTTCTCATATATATATATATATATATATATATATATATATATATATATATATATATATATATATATGAGAATGCATACTTACATTAGAAATGAAAATGGATAGTACGCACTATAACTCTAATGAACAAGTGATGTAACTCTAATGAAAAAGTGATGTAACTCCAAAAAAAATTATTAGAAAAAAAAATTCAATTTTTTTTTTCTTGGGCTCGAAGTTTTTTCGGGGTAGGGGTGTAAATGATGCGAGTAGAGCTCGAGTTTGGTTGAGCTCGAGTTTGGCTAAGCTCGACTCGAACTCAAAAACTCGAAATCAAGCTCGAAATAGTTTTTGTTCCATTTATAAAAGAACAAAAACTTAAAATTTTGTTTCCTAACCAATATGGGACAACTAAAACTAAACAATGAGGATAGCTATAGTAGTAACATTTTATATTGAAAAAAAATTATTGTTTACACTGCAAAAACCAATGTGGGAAATTTAATATTTTACATGAGATGTCGTTTTTAATAATTTTTCAATTTGTTCATGAGCTTTCGAGCCGAGCCAAGGCTAAAGATCGTTAAAATATTGAGCTCGACGTGCTAACCATCACCTAAAGACAAACTATGATTAAAGTCCACCATGAAAAATATATATTATATATTAGTATAAATTTTATTTCATGGATTAAATTCTTTGAAAAAGTTTGAGAATTATTTATTTAAATTACAAGTATTATATATAATTTTTTTTCGAGTTTCTCGCGAGCTTTTCGAGTCGAGTAGATATTAGCTCAGCTCGACTCGTTAGTCATCGAGTCGAGCTCGAGCTCGATTCGAGCCTGCTCGAGTCAAGTTTTGACCGAATTTTGACCGATTCGATCTCGAGTAGCTCGCGAGTTGTCTCGTCCATTTACACCCCTATTCGGGGGTGAGTTCATATGAGAATGCATACTTACATGAGAAATGAGAATAGATTTTACGCGCTATAACTCTAATGAACAAGTCATGTAACTCTAATGAAAAAGTGATGTAACTCCAAAAAAAGAATATCAGGAAAAAAAAATTTTAAAAAAAATTTGGGCTCAAAGTTTTTTCGGAGGTATAACTTTAATGAACAAGTGTTGTAACTCTAATCCAATAGTGTGGTTGAGATTCATTCTCATTTCTCACGTAAGGAGCATTCTCATGTGATCTTGCCCCTATATATATATATATATATATATATATATATATATATATATATATATATATATATATATATATATAGCACATGAAAATGCCTCCTTACATAAGAAATGAGAATGAATCTCAACCACACAATTGGATTAGATTTACAACACTTGTTCATTAGAGTTATACCCCCGAATAGGGGTGTAAATGGACGAGACAACTCGCGAGCTACTCGAGATCGAATCGGTCGAAATTCGGTCAAAACTTGACTCGAGCAGGCTCGAATCGAGCTCGACTCGATGACTAACGAGTCGAGCTGAGCTAATATCTACTCGACTCGAAAAGCTCGCGAGAAACTCGAAAAAAAATTATATATATAAGTTCAAATGAGAACCACCCTTATGGTGAGAACCGTGAGAACCACCAATTTTTCCTTATTTCACGAAGATTTTGCTCATTTTATATTTTGATTATGTTATTTTTTACTCATTCAATATATTTATGCTCATTTCTCAACGTTTTTGCTCATTTTACGTTTTTTCTTGTTTAACTTTTTTATGGTCATTTTATGTTTTTCTCATTTTACATTTTCGCTCATTTTATGTTTTTTGCTCATTTAATGTTTTCTACTCATTTTATATTTTTGCTCACTTTTTACTTTTTTTGCTCATTTCATGAAATTTGTGCTCATTTTAAGTGGTTCTCACGGTGTTCACCATAAGAAGGTTCTCCTTACAATTATTAGTACGAGATCTTGTAGCACTTATCAATGAGGCCTTATCGATTAGTATTACATAGAAGAAATCCATTATAGATAGTAATACAATTCGATCCGCTCTTCATAGACAAACTTGGGATTTGCGATCCCAGGTAAGATCGGTTGAGGATCATGGGCTCTTTTTCTATCAAATAGGAAGGGCATTTGTACAAAATATACTTCTAAGTCATTGCCCTATAGATCCTATATCTACCTATATGAAGAAGAAATCATGTAAGGAAGGGGACTGTAATAATAATAATAATAATAATATATTATTATTATTATTATTATTATTATTATTATTATTATTATTATTATTATTATTATTATTATTATTATTATTATTATTATTATGTTTATTATTATGTTTATTATTATTATTATTATTATTATTATTATTATTATTATTATTATTATTATTATTATTATTATTATTATTATCATCATCATTAATGTTATACTTTTTATTATAATATTTATTATTTTTGTTGTTTTTTGAGGGGATTGTTGTTGTTGTTGCTATTGAATATTTTTTTTATTAATAGAGATAGAGTAGAGACTAAAGAGATATAAAACTAGTTTAATAATATTAGGAACGTAGGATCGTTAGGGATGTCAATTGGGCGGAGCGGGGCAGGCGTGGAGGATGGTCCTTCCATACCCGCACCCGCCTAAAAATCTCGTCCCCATCCCCTCCCCATCACCCATTGTGGTGGAAATTTTCAGACCCATCCCCGCCCTAGTGGGTACGCATTTAAAACTATCTTCGTCCCACCACCCGCGTGGGTACCCACACCACTTCGTACCCGCCCCACCACCCGCATGGGTACCCACACCCGCTTCGTTCCTGCTTCATTAGTCTTGAGTCTTCAACTATGGGTCAAACGCTCACAGTCCATATTACAATTTGCAAATTAAATAAGATTATTGATAACGTAACATGAATACTTCTGATAAATTTTCTAATATATACTCCCTCCGTCCCAAAATAGTTTGAACACTTTCCTTTTATGTTTGTCCCAAATTAATTTGAACACTTCCATTTTTGGCATGGATCCAATATTAATATATTATTTCTTTTGTACTCCTTTGGCCCACACTCTACCTTTTATCAATAAAAAGTTATCCAACTTTCTCTCTCTAATAAAAAATACCCCACCAACTCCTATCACATCTACTTTTTAAATAAAATAACATTTGATAACCACATTACAACTTATCACCTTAAAATACGTGTCCCGACAAGTGTTCAGATCTTTATGATAGATAGGAAGACATGTCTATGGAGGAAAAGCGGGGCGGCCGGGAATAGGGCGGGGCGGGGCGGGGGGGATGGTGCGGGTATAACATAAAATCCACACTCGCTCCACCACCCATCGCAGGTACGATTGTCAATCCATCCCCGCCCCACCCCACCCCCGCCAAACCTAGACCCATCCCCACCCCAATTTGGTGGGGATGAGGCGGGTCTCCTACTTGACCTGCCCCACTCACAACCCTAAGGATCGTGCTAAAAATGAAACTCTTTAAGCTGATCTAGCACAAACGAAGAAAAAAGTCTCAAACGATTCTAAAATAAAGAGAGTACTTATATAACAACTTAGACCTTTGATCTCTGATCTCCTGTCTCGTGCTCCCTTTACTACCATGGCTTTTTGACTGAATAAATGTTTGCACTTAAAAGGTCTTATTGCAACTCATTTGGACCACTCACCTACAAAAGAATGTAATTATGTACTATTGCCTTTCTTGCAATCTTATTAACTAAATGACCAATCGCACATTCATTGAGACTATTATCTTAGTTATGATCGTATAATATCAGGCCAGACATCAATCATCTTTCTACCTCTTTGTAATTTTGTGTAAAAAGGTCTATCTTTGAAATCACTCATTAGCATGCGCTTCTCTATACTGGGACCTATAACATAAATATAATTGTTTTTAGCAAACACTTATTACTCACTTTATCTCATAATAGTTTCAATACGTTGAAACTGTTAGGCAAAGAGAGGATTGAATGTAAATTAGAAATGGTAGCCTATTTTATAGGATTGACAAGTCAAATCGTCAAATATTAATGGTTGGTAAACAACGGATTTGAAGAGTTACTTGGACTCAAAACTCTTTTTAAAAAAGGCTAGTAAATGGAGCTTTATGGAGAAAGAAAATTGGGAATATTGAAGTGAAATGTAAATCATACTAAAATACATGAATTAGAGGATTGAAGTGGTCAAACTTCCAGTAGTGCTCCAATCCGCTAAAAGCTCTCCCATCCATTATTCACCAAGCAGAGCCACAAATAAATTATACTGTTGCAACGGAAGCGAATAAACAAACAAACAAACGCGAAAAACGAATAAAGAACATGTAAGATTTAACGAGGTTCACTATCAATTTGATAGCTACGTCCTCAGGGCAGGGATAAACTCTTTCACTATGATCAAGCGGAACAATGAATACAATAGGCAAGAGAATCACTTGAATACTCTCTTCAATGAATCTCTCAAAGCTCTCTCTCTCTAGAACCTCTCTATTATTTTCTCTCTTGTGTTTTGATGATCTTGTTCTTCATCTTGCTAAACGGCTCCTAAACCTATTTATTCTAGGTTTAGGATTGGAAGAAACGAGATTAAAAGAGCTGAATCACGCGTTCCGTCGAAGTGCTTGATCCGGGCACTTTAGGTGCGCGACCCGAGCACTAGAAACTGACAAAACCCCATTTTTGCTCGATATTCCCGACCCGAGCACTTTTAGTGCGCGAGCCGGGCACTAGGCACTGACAAAACTCCCTTTCGCTCGATATGCCCGACCCAGGCACTTCTAGTGCGCGAGCCGGGCACGAGCTCCTGCCTGGCGTCTTTGTCTTCAGTAAATGCCCAGCTTCACCCAACTTCTTCTCCACACCATATTGAGCCCCCAAGGCTCCTAGCACACGATCAAGTCATCATTCTCACATATACAATTAACTAGTCAAACCAGTTAATACAATCAACTATCAGCTAATGCAATCAGCCAACAACTATAAGTTACCAGCTATCCAGTATCGATATCTCTTGCTTGCCGAATGAGAACAATCTTTTTCCAATCCTTTTTTTCGATATTGTCCAACCAACTGACCAAGTAATTATTATTTCTCATATCTCATTTGGGACCTACCATCTCATTTCATATATAATTTTTCGTTAAAATAACAATATAAATGCCTGCGTTATCTCTTATAATATCAATTTATATAATAAAAAAAAGACCGAACAATAATTTATCTGTTATTACTTTATGATTTGATAAGTTTTCAATCTAATCTAATATGGGACTTAGAAAACACAATATTCCATCATGATGATAGTAACACATTTTGATTCAATCTTCACATGTTGGAACACAATAATGTATTTACATATAACTTAGCTTTTAGATTCTCATAAATAAGAAAAAAGGGGGAAGTTAGCTTTTAAGTTGTTCATCCATACATAGTTGTTAATGTCTGCCTTTTCTAGATATTTCTATCCTTTTCTTTTTCAATGTTGTTTTTTTATTTTTGGTTGTAATGTCTGCCATCAAAGCCACCCAAGAGTGTAACCTTATCTAAATAGAAATATCATACTAGCAGAAGCAGAACACATGATATTGGTCAGAGAAAAAGCAAAGCAACAGCCCAAACTAGGCCTTCCATGTTACCAAACATTTATATAGAAAAAGATGGAGCCTTTAGTTATGCTGGAAAGGTCTTCTGCAGATCTTTTTTCCAGGTAAGAACTTACAGTAGGGAAGTGAAAAGCCTACAATAAAACTCTAACCAAACCCAGCTCACATGCAAACAGTCTTTCTTTTTTCCTGAAAATTCCTCATTCATAATACAATCATATCTTACCCCATACAGAAATCAAACTTTTGGCAAAAAAAAAAATCTAGAAAACAGCCTTACTATGCCCATATCTACAGCAATCACCATCTTCAGCCACCCACCACCATCATTAGAAAAGAATTAGCTAAAATCGACGGTTGTTGATGTCCCAGAAAACATTACCAATCTCACCAACGCCGATGCCATCCTATGGCTATAATTAATTAAAAAAACACTTGCTCGCTCACACATGGTGGAGTTGAAGTTGGGAAAGTCGAGAGTAAGCCCCCTCGGGCCTACTAATTAATTCGGAGTGGCTACCTTGTTCTACAATGCGCCCATCTTGGACCACTCCTATACTACTTACTCCTCTTATCGTGGACAAACGGTGTGCAACAAGCACAGTGGTGCGTCCCCTCATTAACCTCTCCAAAGCCTCTTGAAGCACACACTCTGACTCTGCGTCTAAGGCACTTGTAGCTTCGTCCAACAGAAGGATGGCAGGGTCCTTAAGTACTGCCCTAGCAATAGCAATCCTCTGCTTTTGACCTCCGGAGAGCTGAACTCCTCGTTCACCAACAGTTGTTTTATAGCCCTCAGGCAATGCACTGACAAATCCATGCACGTTGGCGGCACGAGCAGCTTCTATTACCTCGGCCTCTGTTGCCCCTTCTTTCCCGTACACAATATTATCAAAGATGCTAGAAGCAAAAAGGGCGGGTTCTTGTTGTACCAACCCAATCTTAAGCCTTAGAGATTTGAGGTTCAATCTCCGAATGTCCTTGCCATCAATCATGACTTTCCCGGCACTTGGGTCATAAAATCGCTCAATCAATGCAATGACAGAACTTTTGCCTGACCCACTCGCTCCAACGAGGGCTTGGCTTTGGCCTGCTCGAATTCTAAGGTTGAAATCCTGAAATACAAGGACATCAGGGCGAGTTGGGTATGAAAAATCAACATGACGAAATTCAATGTCCCCACGAATGGATTCAACGGGTTCTGCTTCTGAATCATCAGGGTCAATCTTTGTGCACCGGTCTAAGATTGAGAAAACAGATCCCACAGCCTCTCCACCCCTTATGATCTCAGGAGCAAGGCTCACAGTCTCAGCGACTGAGTTGGCTGTGATGACTAGGACTACAAAAACCTTGATGACTTTGGAAAAAGTGGAAAGCCCTTTGCTCACAAGATGAGCACCATACCAGAGAATGAGAGCTTCCGAACCATACAAAGCGAGCTGAGAAAGGCCAAAGAGACTTCCTGAAGTTTGACTACGACGGAAGCTACGTTTTTGTGGGACCCGAAGCTCGTGGCAGAAGAGAGAGAGGATCTTCTCCTGAGCATTGAATGCTGCAACTGTTCTAATGTTGCTCACCCCTTCGCCTGCAATCATGCTCGTTTTAGCATGTGCCTTGGCCGTGTCTCCTGCAAATCCTTTCAGTGATAGTTGCTGCAGAATGCACAATTACAAAACCACATTACAGATCTTCACATTATAAAGCAAAAGCATATTAGAATATCATCAGTCCATTCCATAAAATCAATCCTGCCACCAAACTTCTGTTGACAAAAATCACTTTTGGTTGGGCCATATTGGAAAATATAAAAAAACCTCCATGGATTAACTGTTACTATTATTGAATATCAGTCACTTTCCTTCTAAAAGTAATGCACTATTATAAATCATACATACAAGAGTCGCTATTAGGTCAGTGATAGTTCATAATAATGTTGGAAAAAGGGATGTCTTAAAAAGGCAAATCACATGGAAGCAACATTTGAAACAAACTCACCAAATAACTTTCTAAGACTATCAATACTGCGATTGGTCCAAAACAATACAAGTACCTGATCTAGTTTTGCTAATTCAGATTACACTATTGTAATGAAAATTATTCATTCTAGACAGAAGGAATAATCATAATTATTGATTATAGTTTAGTACTTGCTATCTAAAACTACCAACAAATCATAAACTAATGCACAAAGAATTTTTGGTTGGACTTTGGAGATTAAAGAGTTGATAAAGAGCTCGGATTTCACATTTATGAATTCGCTCTATAGTTTGTTCTTTGGGTTCGGGTGAAAATAAATTGAGAACAAATATATGAGCAAAATGCCTATTAATCGTCCATCTTTTGTATAATCGCCCCATGAGAATGACATTTTAGATTGATCCCAATTTTCTATTAAAAATATCACCTCATTTAGTACGAGATCCCCCGAAAATGCCCTAGGGCATATGGAATGAACAAATATTTAGGCATATTGACATAGTCCTGATATAAAGAATAAGTCTATAGCAAACCATTTGACACCAAACAAGAGCATAGAAGGGTATATTGGTAATTGTACTTGTGTTGGCGCCAATCTCCTTTTTGTCTCTTGTTTGGTAACAAACAGTTTGCTATATAATTATACCCTTATATAGACATAAAAATCTCTGGAATGCTAAACACCAAAATAAAAGAAGGAAACCTTCAATATAGGGTGTTTGGCATACTTCCTCTTTCTTTATTAATCACATTAAATAGTTAGCTATTTAACCATACCATTATATAGACAGAAAGATTTCTTGTGGCTAAACACCAAAATAAATAAAAGGAAACCTTCAAATTTTATAGGGTGTTTGGCATATTTCCTCTTTCTTATTAGTCACATTTATAATAAGGTTGGGTTTGCATGTTACTGAAGCCTGCAAATTTAGTGAGTCAGATGCAGAAGAGCCTAATTAAGGAAGAAGGACCACAACTCACAACTGTAGGGTGGTTGAGTGACACGTGGAAGACTGATATATTTGACTAAATGTTGGGAGTTACAATTTACTCATATAAACACATACCAACATTGTAATGCAACAGCAAGATGCAATTATTCTAGGTGTACTGTCTGATACAGAAAGACGTTAGTTCTTGCAGAGCCTAGAACAAGGACAAAGCAGGGATCCAAAGGGGAGCGCTGATAAGCGCATACCCGGTATGGACACTGTTTGTCCATGCCGTGGCAAAGTTGTAAATAAATACAACTTTTTCTGTTTTTTTTTTTTTTGGTTTTTTTTTGGGTTTTTTTTTTATTTTTTTTTTTTGGTTTTTTACTTACATACATTCATGATCTGATTCACATTATAGTTGATCTGATTCACATTATAGTTGATCTGATTCATATAATAGTTGATCTGATTTCTCTCCTACATGATCAGAGTCGTCTAAATTGTCATTAAGTCAACTTTTTTTTGTCTTTTTCTGGCAAAATTACTAACATACCCCGGTATGGACACTGTTGGCCCATACCGGGTATGTGCCAATACTTTCTCATCCAAAGGGGTGTAATAGTAAAAGAACATCCAGAAATTTTTTCATGAAATAACCTAAACAGTATAAAGTGGTGAAAACAGTGCAAGAACATTTTAACCATGAGGACAAAAAAGTGCTGGAATGCCAAGACAACTTCATCATTCCCATACTGCCATGTCAAAGCAATAATGGAAAAGATTAAATAAGCACTAAAGAAAAGGAAAAGGTAAAAGGGACATAGTTTTACTAGGGTGGATTGGTGTTAAAACCTTTTGTTGATGGAGAGATCACAAAACATAATATGCTAGCTAGTTTAACGGTGAAACAGTTTGACTTTTGCGTTTGTAAACGGACAATTTATTATGAAAATATACATTGAGATTAATAGAACAATAATTTACATGATAAATTCTTTTGAAAAAGTATGATCAAACATAGTATATAAATAATGCATAAGTCGGAGTGTTGTATTTATTTTATGAAATTATCACAGAATCTATCAGATCTCTCAATCATATAACTAAACCATTTTCTACATTAATCAAGTTATAGGTGTGAAAATCATCTTATATTTATATACTCCCTAAGCAATTTTGTTGTAACAAAATAAAAAGAAATAACAAAAATGATGTATGATTGTATGGGAGCATGAATTTCACAATATATAGCATGTGATCACGGGTCTGACTAGAATCTATTGGAACTCTCACATAGTCTTCACTCTTTTCTCTCTCATATCTCACATAAGAAAGTGGCAGGTGGTTAAAAGGTACTAATAAAAGTTAGGAGAGAGAAAAGGTAAACATTATTACACCAAGATGGTCACCCTTGAGAGATTTTTTTTGGGGAAAGTAAAGGAAAAAAGACTACAAAGGGGGGGAGACTCGAGAGTCCACTACCTAGAGATGGAAGCTAAATTAGGCTCTAGTAAGAAAAAGTAAATGACAGGATCTTTTGCTACTTCTTTCGTAAAAAGGGCTAACTAACAAATTAAGCATTTGTAACTATTGAGACCAATGACAATTTGGTTATTGTACTTGTGTAAACGTCGTTCCATTTTCAGTCAAGTTTCTTATCAAATACTCTCTCCCGTCTTTATTAGTTTACCCGTATTCCTTTTTGAGATGTCCCTTATTAGTTTCCATTTCTTGTATTTCTATTTTTGAAATGGGACCACTAACTTTCCATCACATACATTCAACTTTAATATAAAATAATAGTTTATCTTTCTTTCTATGTCTCACAACATTGTTTCTCCTAAAACTCTCTGCAAAAGAAATGGGTAAACTAATAAAGACCGGAGGGAGTACTACCGTTCCTATTTACTCTACATGGTTTGCTTTTCATTAGAATCAAGGAAAAAGTGAAAAAGTAGGAGAGAGAGGAGATGAATTATGAAAAGTGGGGAGTAAGAAGTACAAAAAGTAAATAAAAAATAAAGGACAAAGAAAAATGGGGTAGGTGGGGGTTTTAAGTGGGTTAATTTATTTGGTGAGGGACCACATGGAGGACAAAAGTGGCGAATAATGATTGAGCATTTTACCTTATATAGATAAAGTAACACTGTAACCATTAAGAATCCGTTTGGTAGGGCGTAAAACATTTTCCTGGAAAACTGTTTTCTCTATTTCCAATTTTACATTGTTTGGTTTGCAAAGGAGTGTAAAACTATTTTCCTAGGAGTAAAATTAATCTCCCAATGATGGAAAATCATTTTCCCTTCAAAATGAAGGGAAAACTGTTTTCCTTCCTTTTCCTTATGTCTCTTGTACACTCCTCTCACTACCTCCTTACTTTCCCTTTCATTTTCCTTTCTTTTCATCATTTTTCTTACATGGAACCAAACAGTAGAAAACAAATTTTGGAATTGTGTTTTTCATTGTAAATTGTTTTCCATGAAAATCATTTTACACTGAAAATGTTTTACACCCAACCAAACGGAACCAAAAATGAGAGTAGGAAAAGGAAAGTGGGTAGATTAAAACGGAACGGAGGTAGTAGTTTGTTATTTACTTGTACTCTTCTTTCGTTTAGAGTTATTTGGATAATAACATTTCATTATCTAGCCATGCATTTTTTTGGTTCAGTCATTCGAAAAATCTAGTATTTACTGAACGGTGTTCGATTCTAGACTTGGAGTATATTCTTATTTACGGAGAGCAATGACGCCCTGCAAGCTTGAGACAATTTCACATACTAGGCCTATACCAAGATTTGACTCCTAAGGCATGGATGTCATTAATCTTAGTTGGTAAAATCTTGTGGGGATGATACCCAAAACCTGAGATCGAATCTCGTCTAGATCACTGCACTTAGTCGCTCATTTACCCCCATAAAAATATTGACTAAAGATAAAAGATAAGGAAAGGAAGTATATTAGTGTACACCTTTTTATCTTCTATCTTGACAAGAGAAATATAATTTCTCCATGTTAGTACAATGGTATCAGTTGTTAATAGTATATTTTTTGCGGGTTTAGAATTTGAAGTTAAATATTCATTAAATTAATACTGTACCACTGCAGTCCAGGATACATTATTTAAAAGGGTTAGTGTGGAATTCCAAAGGAAAGAGAAAAGAAAGGGAAGCACGTGCAAGGCAGATGCGGAGAAAGAGGGCAACTTTTACCCTTTTGTCGTTTTATTAGTTTGCATGTAATGAAAATAAGATTCCCAGAGATGACAACCCAGAGCCCAGAAATGCAGGGGCCCTGACACTTCTAACTTAAATAAAAATACTTGGTCTTTGACAATTTTGCCAAACCCATCATCTTTTGTGACTTTAACAGTTGTTTACAAAGTACACTTCCTCATACCCCATCATAGCAACAACAAAAGTAAGGATGGGGAACCAAAACAAGATGTTTGAATGTGAAATAGGATAATGAGAGGACCCCACTTCAAATACACTTGCAAATTGGCTTGCGAAGCCGTGTTTCAACCAATTAGATATCTAGTATTTCTCTAAATCGCTAAATATGTTTTCCAAAATGTTATCAATTTAACAATGACAAAATCACATGTCGTTTGATATTTACAGTTAGCATTTCCCTTCCAAGTTTTCTACCAATTATGTCTATATATATAGAAAAAATTGACAAGAACAGGCCCAATTATGGCCACCCTTCCATAATAGATCCCAACTTTCGATTATTCCACACCAGTCCCAACTTTGGGGGATGCTTTACATTAATGGTTCTAGCAGGTCACCTAACCTGCTACAATCTTCTGAAAAGCATTTGAAACCACCACACTTGCCACCTCTGCCACCTATTCCCCCGCCATTGTAACTCCTCCCCTGCACAACAACAACAATTCCACCCCCTCTCTCTCTACGACTCTACCCCCACCCCCACCACCTCCGGCAACCCCATGCCCAGCCACCACCTCCACCTCACCCTCTCCCTCTCCCTCTTCATCGCCGGCAACCGAACCTCCTTCCCCGTCGTCGACCCTAACTCGGCCTAAGACGGCAGCCGAGCCCCACCCCGGACCCTTTCCCCAATCTCCACCACCCCAATTTCCACCACCCTCCGACCCCTCCGATTCCCTCCCCCCTCTCTCATCTTCTTCCATGGAGTTCCGATCTAATATTCAATGGCGAAGAACAGGTTGCAAATTAGGGTGTATGGGTGGTGGAAATGATGTGGGTGGTGGGTTTCGGTTTTGTCTGAGGAGAGAGAGGGAGGTGCGACGGTTGGTCGAGGTGGGGGAAAGAGGGTCGGGGAGGGTTAAATCTTGGAAATCGGAGGGCTGGAGGTTGGGGGTCCGAAATGGTGTGGGTGGTGGGTTTCGGTTTTGACGAGAGGAGAGAGAGTGAGGTGCGGTGGTTGGTCGAGGTGGGGGAAAGAGGGTCGGGGAGGGTTCCCGGGTCCCTGGGTTATGGTCGGCGGCAGGGGAGGAAGCCTTGGCGCCGGCGGAGAGGGTGGTCCGGCGCCGGCAGTGAAGGTGGAAGGGGTGATGGTGGTGCGGGGTTTGGAGGTGGTGGTGTGGGTGGTCGGTTGGTGGTTTTGTGGCCGGAAAGGAGATGGAAAGACCGAAAAAGGAGGAAGGAAATGGGTTGAATTTTTTTTTTTTTTTACGGGTTAAGCGAGCGCACCCTTCCACTTGGACCGTTTTCGTAAAAGACCCTCCAAAGTTGGGACTGGTGTGGAATAATTGAAAGTTGGGATCTATTATGGAAGGGTGGCCATAGTTGGGCCTGCTCTTGTCAATTTTTCCATATATATATATATATATATATATATATATATATATATATATATATATATATATATATATATATATATATAATATTTTAAGGTAAGATGAACGGGACTCACTTGAGGGGGATAAGGGAAAATCTTCAAATGAGTCTCATGAGGTTTAATCCCTAGACCTTAGGGATATGAGGTGGGGAGCGATGCCACTACTCCACCACCTCAACCTCAATGTCTATATACTTGGAATGGAGAAATATGATAAATTTTTTTGCAGACTATTTAAAGGTGGAAAAGTTGATTACCTGAGCAAAGTTTGCAAGGACGAGAAGTGGGAATGTTCCTAATATGAGAAGTGATACCCTCCATTCCACAATGAAAGCAACGATGAACGACGTGAGAAGAGAGGTCATATTTTGCAATATAACGGAGATCCTCTCTGCGATTGCAGATTTCACATCGGCTGCATCAGTTGCTAACCGAGCTGCTAGGAGGCTAGAGTTGTGCTCCTCCTCATCGAACCATCCGACTTCATTCCTCATGATTGCTGCAAGAAATCAAAGACATAAGAATTCAATCCATTTTTCTATGCTAAAGTCCTAAATTTTAGTCATCTGTAGTATAAGAGAAAGAGATAATACACTACCTGCAAGCATCATCCTTCTAACTCTGGTGGTGAGATTTTCGCCCATGATGCTAAAGAAATAATGCTGGATTAAGTATGCAACCACCGCATAAATTCCTGCCCCAATGTAAATAAAGACATATTCCTTAGTCTTCTTCTCCATAGAAGCATAATTCTGATAGTAAAAAACCTCAATCATGTTGCTCATCACGATAGCGAAAGTTGGACCGATGAAACCAGAAAGAATTGAACCTACAGCACCCATTATTGAGTAAGGCCATTCAGGGGCATTAAGTTTGAGAAGCCGAAAGAAATAGCCTCGTGGTGCAGGGTTCTTCCTCTCTGACTCAACACTAGAGACCATCTCAATTCGGCCATCAAGACCCGTGCTGTATGAGTAGCTCAAGTTCCTCAAACTTCCTGAACGAAGGCTCAGGGATTTCGTGGAGAGAGAATGGCTTAATCTAGATGAACGATTACGGCGTGTGGAAGGGTTTGAGAAGTCCCTATTTCCAACCATTTCTTGAAACCGGATCAATGATGCATAAGCGCCGGCTTTAGTTATTAGTTCCTCATGAGTTCCTGTCTCTACAACTTGTCCTTGCTGAATTACAGCAATTGTGTCAACATTTCTGATCGTGGAAAGACGGTGAGCCACAACCACAGTTGTTCTTCCCACCATCAACCTGTCAAGTGCTTCTTGGACGATACTCTCAGAGCTAGCATCAAGGGCACTTGTGGCTTCGTCTAGGAGGAGAATTTTTGGGTTCTTTAACATTGCTCTAGCAATAGCTATTCTCTGTTTCTGACCACCTGAAAGCTGAACTCCCCTTTCACCCACCTGCATTCCCGTCAAATCAATGAATAATTATGTGCTTCGTTACACGAAGTCACGAAGAAAATCTAGTATAAGTTGTCGATTAAATGAAAATCTGGAGAATTGTCAAAAGTAAATTCTTACATGAGTATTGTATCCATTTGGAAGCAAAGCAATGAAGTTATGAGCATTAGCAGAAGAGGCAGCAGCTTCAACCTCGGCCATCGTAGCATCAGATTTTCCATAGAGAATGTTCTCAAGAATGGTGGTGGCAAAAAGAGCTGGCTCTTGGTTCACCAGACCAATCTGACCACGCAACCATGTCAATTGCAGTGTCCTAATGTCATTGTTGTCCAGCAAAACCTGACCTATGTTATGCAAGCATCATTTTTTTAGCAAATTTATTCATTCTTATCTTTCTTCAAAAGAGACATAGTGAATCCAATTCTCTTACTTACCATCATTAGGATCATAAAATCTCTCTATCAGGGATACAACAGTGCTCTTTCCCGAACCACTACCACCAACCACTGCAACCGTCTTTCCAGCAGGAAAGAATATTGAAAAATCTCGAAAGATCATGACATCAGGACGAGAAGGATAGCTGAATGATACATTCTTGAACTCTATATTGCCACTAATTTCTTCCAAGCACTTCCCATCACATAGATCTTGGACTATGGTTGGCTTTTGTTTGATTATCTCCATCAACTTGTATCCAGCTGCTTTGCCTTTGCTAAAGGCACCAAGGTTTGAGAATGACTGACCTAAGCTCCTGTAATCACGAGTTCACTTGATATCAAAACAAATGTATTTTTTATGATCCCTTCATTAAAAGACGATTTTAGAGTTTCGAATCTTACATGCCACCAACGATGGCAGAGAAAATGGCGGTGAATGCCTTTCCTCCATCACTCTGCCCATTCCTAATGAATACACCGGCATACCAGAAAACAAGGGCCCATGACATGCAAGCAATGCCATACGTACACCCGAGACCCAAACCTTTTGCCATACCAGCCTTGTAACCAAGTTTAAGAGTATTTTGAATGGCATCGGAATACGAATTTAGAGCCTTTGTCTCCCCAACATATGAATACACTGTTCGTACTTGCGCAATTGCCTGTACAACAAGTTTTCCCGAATAATCAACATGTATGTTATATTTAATAAACTTAAAAGTAATCAATTTAAGCCTAAATTCAAGTTTACACATGTGTGGCTTGTTTTCCCCTTTTCAAAAGGTTTCAA
Source organism: Beta corolliflora (assembly GCA_947648045.1). Lineage (NCBI taxonomy): Eukaryota > Viridiplantae > Streptophyta > Magnoliopsida > Caryophyllales > Amaranthaceae > Beta > Beta corolliflora. The sequence goes on along the minus strand of CANSZD010003166.1, from coordinate 1,369,448 downwards.
AGTAATCAATTGGACAAAACATAATAAGGACAGGCAACTTAGCAAAAGGACAACTATAGTCCAGCTTCATACACAATATTTCATAATTTACAGACACTTTTTGGGACTGAAAAAGGGTCATTATTAAGATAAAGAAACAAATCATGAGGGATCAAGAAACAAAGCCAGCTAGCCATAACCATGAGACGCATGCTAGAATCATGCCAAATATGTACCAATATAACATATCCAAAATTATGGCACCTAAAGTCTTTACTTCTTAATTCATTCCCTTTCCTTCATTTTTCTATTTTCTGCTTTTGGCTTTATGAATGATTGCAAAAGAAAGAAATGTGGGACTGACCTGTTCAGCTATGATACCAGCATTGGCATATGATTGACGACTCTTAGATGTTAATCCAGTGAGAGTATAAGCATAAAGACCTCCAGCGAACGCAATTCCGGGGATAACTGCCACACTAAGCAACGCCAGCCTCCATGCTGATACAAATCCCACTACCAATCCCGCCAAAAATGTCGATAGATAATGTATGAAATTTCCCACCTACACAATTTCCATTCATATCCATCAAAATTTTGGTACTGTAAAGTATACCGTCTTTTCACATTTTCCATTCACATCCATCAGATACTTTGCATCAAAAAGTCCTTTATGGGACAACTAAATTCTGAAAACTAATAAATCTCTGTTCCAGCCATTTTACGGCTTCATTAGCATGGAAATGGCTGGGCGTGAAATAAATCCCAGCGAGAAAAAGGTGTTTGGCCGCATTTCGGAAATGCGAAAATCTTATGTCCCAGAGGTTTCCGTACACGTGTTTCATAGCTCACAGATCATGTTCTTGACAAACCTATAATACATTAATCTACTAACTATTGGAGTGTCATTCTCTACCATTTCCTGAATATTTGCCCGTGACTATGTTGGCCCAAACTGAAGTGACTAAGCATTTCAATCAAATGTTGGAATGTCGAATTTTTGACAAAGACATTTTAAAGAGTCCATACATGTAGCATAAAAGGTAAGTGCTGATATTAGCAAAGCTTGAAAGGGAGCAACATTAAAGTTGTTATAGGAGGATTCCCCCTAAGGCAGCTTTCTAACGTGCTCCTACATGACACTAATGAATGGGTGGGCCTTTACATTTCATGTGAAAAAAGATTATTCATTATCAACTAGTACATCTTAGTAGATTAATGGTTTTCCGCAATTGTTGACTTCAACTACTTGCATACTATAGGGTAACGCCAAATCTCTATTCAATCAATAAGTTCACCTAAATCCTAGGATGCGTTCTCCACATCTAAACTTATCAGTACTTAACTTGTTACACCATCACCTCTTAATTTTACTTTATCTTGATCACACCTGATAAGCTAAGGTTAACTTTTGATGAGCCCTAAAACTTATCTTTTTGCCTTTAATATAGAGTTGAATTTTTTTTACCACATCGTTCTTTTCACCTAATTTTCCCTATGTCGAATTTAAATTATTAAAACGTAATGATAATTGAAATTGAAGTAAACCTTACTTGAACCTAGGTAGCACGCGTACTTCTTCTGGGTCAAGTACTCGTACCCGATACAATAAATATCCTGTATCCTAAAATTTTAAAATCTCGCTATTTTCCGTCCCTGTTCCCATATCCGTCTTTGTGCAATCTAGACTTGAACTTGTTCGAAATAATTGAAAATAAGATGAGCGAAATAAAGACTAGATACAAGTCACAGAGGTTGATTGTAGGGAGAAAGAGAGGAAACCTTCTCACTGATGGCATCTTGAACAAGTAGAGTATCAGTAGAAACACTGAAGACAATATCACCAGTTCTAGCATCAGTGTCAAAGAACCCCACATCTTGTCTTAAAACTGCCTCCAAATATTTCTCTCTCAATGCTCCTGCTTGCCTTTCACCAGAGTACATCCAACAAGCAATTTCTACAAATTTTATAAAAACACCAACATTATAATAAACAATCAAATTTTGCCAAAATTCTTTTATACTACAATTTCCAACCCCACAATTATAAAGAAGAAAAATTATTAGTGATAGAGATGTTGTGGGGATAAAATAAAAATTTATATTATCAACAAAATAAAAATTGACAGGTGAAAGATAAAAACGACAAAGGGACGGTCCACGGACCACGTGCATAGCCCACACCTAACAAACAGTAAGATTTCGTCAAGTCATGATACCAAGATATATGTTCCTATTTTTTTTTCATTCAAAGAACCCACCTTTTTTATTTTATTTTGCCCTCACACGCATCCATCACTTCACTTTGGTTATACTCCCTCCGTTCTTTATTAGTTTACCCGTTTCTTTTGCACATAGTTTTAGGAGAAATAATGTTATGGGACATAAAAAGAAAGAGAAACTATTATTTTATATTAAAGTTGAATGTATGTGTGATGGAAAGTTAGTGGTCCCATTCCAAAAATAGAAACAAAAAAAATAGGTAAACTAATAAGGGACATCCCAAAAAGAAATACGGGTAAACTAATAAAGACCGGATGGAGTAACTTATAAATCATGCTAAAAAAGGCATAGTATAATTTCCCTTCATTTTCTTTGTTTTCACATTTTCGTTTGTTTTTTAGACATCCAATGAACCCCGTACATTTGCTTATGATATTAGTTATCTATATAAGTGTCATATTTATTAATTTGTTGAATAACGCAAAAAACAAATAGCTAAACTTATGCGTTAAGTGCATAAATATTATATTACTTGTATTATAATGGAAAAAAAATATCATTATAAGTTCCCTAAGGTTTTTGACCAAAAGTACACTTGTTTAGAAAGTGACCAAGTAGTATATACTATATCCATATTAAAATTCCTTCAAAGAGAAAAATCCATATTAAATGATAATAAATATGAAAAAATTGGTGACTAATTCCAACAGCAAACTATGCTTCTGAATTATTTAGAAATAATTTTTTTTCTCAAAATAATCCAAACAATTTAGTGATTATTGTCTTGAATAATTTCATTTGAAGTCAATGATATATAAGAAAATTAATAGTTGGGAATTCGAACAATTTTATCATACATCTAGATGTACCGTGGGCATAGTACACCCAATGCTATCTTTTTGCTCATTTCTCATTTGAAATCATCCAAATGAGCAAAATGTACTAATAAGTAGAGTTCTAAATGAATAAATAAGTAGAAATTAGTCTGCAGTGTACACCCAGGTTTATGATCAAAGAACTCTAGGAATTGGGATAATTTCGAGTTAAAAAATAAATTATTCTTGTCAATTCACCTAAAGTCTTAAATTACTCTATTCACTTCACCTAAAATCCTAAATTGTACCATACAAAAATTATTTTTAAATACAAAAAAAACTTATTTTTGTACTGAATTTAATGAATAAATATGAACAACCTTTTTAAAAAGTTGAAATGAACAAGAGCTTACGTCAAATTTAATTTTTTTTACCGGTACATATACTGAATTATTATGAGCTTCCTTAGTACTACTACAAAACAAAGGAAATAACTGAAAACAACTCACCTGCGTAGGACGAGACGCATACAATAAGCCCAAGATAGACAAAATACAATGCATACTGCCCAAAACAAGAGGAAAATAATTATTAACAATATAAGAAAGAGATCTCAGATCTCAAATGGATAATAAACAAAAACAATTGTTTTATCATAATTTTTGGGTACATTATTTAGGCCCTCTTCTTTCAACTTTCTAAAAAAAATTACTTTCAGTATGTCATAAAATCAGTTTTAACCAGTAAAAGTCCCTAACATTATATAGTAACAAATAGAAAACGAATCACCAAAGTACTTCTTAGTTTTAATCCGAGCTATAACGTAACTGTTATAAGCTAAAACAGAATTTTGGGAGGTAAGATATGCGAGTGTTTGTGTGTTATAACTTATAACAGTTAAAAATTACGAGTTTCTAATAAAAATGATTCGAGTTCAATAAAATTCAGGTGAAAAGAACACGCCGACAATGATAGAATATAATAATATACCTTGGAAACTTCATGAGTCATGGTTTGAAGATCAGACTGATTTTTGCCAAAGCCATTAACCATCTCACCAAAGAGAAGGAAAAAAACAGGCATAGAAGAACCATGAATAACAGCACCTAAACTACCCAAACTCATCAAAAAATAATCATATTTATCAGCAAATGAAAACAACTGATAAAACGGCAACGTTTGCTCCTCTTTCTTCTTCTCAGCCTCTGGCATTGCCTTTACTTCATTAGTTTGCGCCATTGATGTTCTTCTTCAGATATAAAAAAAAAAAAGGAAAGAGAAATAAACTCAAAGTTTTTTGTTGATGAAATGTGACCGTTTGATATTAGTTAAGTTGCCATTAATGCGATCTGGATTCTTTTTTAACACCCATTTATTTTTAGTAGGAGAGAGAAAGTGTTGGTGTTTAACTGCTTAGTAGTACTACTGGGTAATATGAAAACTTTGGAACAGTATTTTATATTATGATTCGTTGTGACCTCGATTTGGTGATAATGTGGGTAAATTTTGTTCTTGAAGAGAGAGAAAAAGGAGTTGTTTTTGAGGGAACGGAGTTCGAGTTGCTCCCTTGGGAGAGAAAGAAGAGGAGAGTGGTCAAAGGAAAAATGGGGAGTTGGAAGAACTGTGATGAAACTTCAAGGAGAGAGAGATAGGGGATTTTAGGACATTTTATAGCACCAAAATATTTCTAATCTTACCCCTTATGTGGGGGCCGCAGTACTTGCAAGAGGAAGAGATTATTGATTCACTACTTTCTTTCCTTTTTCTTGGATAAATTATGTGGTACTCCCTATAGAGTCTAGAGTAGGCTAGCCAAAGTCCATCCGACTCAATAACCCGATCCAAACCTAATCCAAAATAATTAAACACATTAGCATTAAATTTTTTCAACATGTTTAAGTAAACGGGTCGTCTCGAATTTGACCTGAAATTATATGGGTTAAGATCAGGTTAAAAAATTCAACTTGAAAATAACTCGCCTAACCTGTTTAACTAATTGGGTCATATGTAGGTCTGGTCAACCTGATATTGACCCATATAGTCTATTAATATATGTATATATCTGTTATTTTTATTTTTGGTGGCTATTAATATAGTCTATTAATATATGTATATACCTGTTTAACTATTTTTATTGATATAGGATTAAATAAAACAATCAAAAAAACAAGGGATATAAAATCAATATGGAAAAACACTAGGGTCAAGGCTACTAGCATGAATCAAATGGGAGGAATGGTTATCAATGCAACGCAGATCAAAAGCGATAATTGTGCGATGTTAGCTCTCCTAAAAAATATTCAAGTCCTCTCTCGAATGGTCCTAAAGATTAATCGGTTAATCAATCAACTAAATACTATCTCGTATGGTCTTTATTTAATTGATTAAGATATCAAATAAGCATGGAAACCCCTAATAGAAGGATCCCTTAATTTCTACCTAATATCTTTGCCTAGAAATTAAGTTGATTCATGGAGATGAAATTTGGGTTCAAAACTCAACTAAGAACATTTGTAACCAAAATACCAAAGCATAAATGTGATCAATATTTATCCAAAGGGGTCAAAACACCAAGGTCAATGCATAATCATCACCAGTAAATCACAATAACATTGACAACCAAAGAAAATCCTTAAGTCACACTTACACCCAAACCCTAAAGAGGAAACTACTCACTGATCGTGAATTTTAAGCATAAAAATATGAAATTAACAACTAATCTAAGGCTAAACGTGATTAGTTAAGGATTAATTAGCGAACAAAAATAACTAATTATCAAACAATAACCAAACTACTTTAATTATGAATAAAGAGAGATGAATAACAAAAAGATGAATAAAAACTGAAAATTGCAATATTGAATTAATCAAAAGTACCTTAAAGATGGAGAATTCAACAATCTTCAATTTAAAAATCTAAGATCTAGAAATATTCAAAGGGTTTTTCTCACAAAGTAGAACCCTGATAAACTCTAAGTGTCTACAATAATGACTAATAGTCCAAGTATTCTTTTAATTGACACGAGTTTCAAAATTATTTTAGAAATCAAGAGGTGCAGGCGCACCTTTCATTATGTGTTCTAATTTCATCAGCAAGCCTCAAGGTGCGGACGCACCTGTAAAACGGTGCTGGCGTAGTAAGCTTAGGTGCAGCTGCACCTAATGTTCTGCCAAGCTCTTTCCTTCATCTCCTTTGTGCGGACGGAGGAGTGCAATGGTACAGGTGCACCATATCGTATTCATGCTCTTTTCCTATGCTTCGTTTGCTATTTCTTCTAAATTATGACCATAATAGGTAGTCCTACCTACAATAAAAGCACGACAAAATAAGGTGAAAGCAAATGTGCTAGAAAATTAGTCAAAAAAGACCGAAAATCTAGCAAAAAGTCACTTTTGATCAAGGATAAAATAGACGGGAAAAGGGAGAAAAAAAAGAGAAAAAAGGGAAGAAAGAAGATCAAAAGGAGCTGATGTATCATATTTATATATAGTTTTTGGGTGCATTAAGGTTGCATTTTAGTGCATTTAGATTCATATTTAGATTTATATTTGCATTATATTCTTAAGTTATGTTATTCTACTCCTATTTGGTATGTTTTCGTGTTTTTGATGAATTTCAGGTATTGAGAACGTATCTCGAGTATGATTAGACAAACTTGAGGAATATGAGCATTTGGAAGGAAGATACATTGCATAAGGAACGTTTGAAGTATAATTAGTACGAGAGCAAAAACAAAGCGGAAAATCATTAGAAGAAATGTGAAAAAGAAGTGACTTCTACTCTTATGACCATAACTTTTGATGTGATTATGCGAACTGAATAATTCCAGTGGATTTGGAAACTAGGCTTGAAGAGCTTTCCAACAATAGGTGACACGCTCCGAGGAGACTTCTAGTCAAGGAGTTATGCCTTCCGGAAGTTCGGACTCTTTTTGCTGGAATCTGCCACGCGTACGCGCGAATCACTAATTTCGCCTATTTAATGATTATTCGACTTTCCTTATCTTGTAACTTAATTTCCTAGTCATATTAGGTTACATAACTCCATTAATATTAGGAACCCTAAACTCCTCTTTTATGTCTCTCACACGTTATTTTTCATAGTTTAGTTTTCTTCTCCTTTTTTCTCTCTAGGTTAATACTAAACCCTAGTTCTTCATGTTCTTCATTAATTCATGATTTCTATTTATTTGTTTCATTGATTTCTTTGATTATGCTTTTCTTTGTAGATTTAGATTTTATTATTTATTTCATGATTGAGTAGTCTTATTTTCTAGGGTTTGGGAATCCATGTTTATATGTGTAGACACCAAATTTTGAAACCTTTTTTTCGGATAAATAAAGGTTTTGAAAAATAAAAATAACAAAATCGTCATGCATCGTGGAGCGCGCGCCCCGGAGCGCGAGTTTCATTATGTCGCACGATTTTCCATTTTTGCGTACTAGTCATACAATTTCGGCTTAGAAGTATAATTGTCGTGACTCGTAGTCAATAACTACAACCACCGTTTTAATAAAATGATTCGTAGTATAATCATGCTCGTCTTTATTAATTTGACGAGTTTTCGTTAATTGTCTTAAGTTAGTTTTTCGGAAAAATGAAAAGCGAGTCGCGATTAGGCGTCGGAATTTTAGTCGTATCCCAAAACCGGCATTAATCAGTTTCCTTGATGATCAAGTCATTGTTCATTGGATAAAGAATAAGACTATATTATTTATCCACTAAACACATCCTTTATCCATTAGTTAGAGAATAAGAATCATGAAAAGATGTGAGAATAAGAATCAAATCCCATGTGTAAGAGGGGGAAATCCGGATTCTTTCCGGAAGAATCAAGTGTGCGCCAAGCACACAATCATGCGCTAGACGCATGATTGTGCGCCTAGCGCACAAGCATGCTCTGCGCCAGATGCAGAACCTTGTGCCTAGCGCAAGGTGTTGTGCCTAGCGCAGCTTCCTGTGCTAGGCGCAGCATCCTGATTAGTTTCGTTTTGCATGATTTTCAATGTAATTTTTTTTACGTATTAGGATGTTTTAGGAAGAATATTTTCTGAAAATCTGATCTTGCCTCATTAATGAGAAAATCTAAAAAGAATTAGAATATTTGTGTTTCCAAAGAGATTTAATGATGTCATTAGGGTGAGGTTATTAGAGTGATGTCATTAAGGTGATTAAGGATGAAGAAAATCAGATTTTTTGGATGAAAAATCTGATTTTCTCCCTCTTTGAAACCCTAGTTCACATTCCTCATTTCTCTATAAATACCATCCCCTTTTCACTTCAAAACCAAGTTGAAAAAACACACAATTCAACTTCACTTTCATCTTCTCTACTACTATTCTCCTCCTTAATCTTTTCATCTAAGCAAAAGTCTTAATTTGTAAGTAAGGAAGTTGAAAAAAACACAATTCAACTTCACTCTCATCTTCTCTACTCCTTCTCTCTAAAAATCTCACTTAAGCAAAAGAAAATAAAAGTTAGTAAGATAATTAGTAAGTAAAGAAGTTCATCAAAAGTTGAAAAAAACACAATTCAACTTCACTCTCATCTTCTCTACTACTCTTCTCCTCCTTAATCTTTTCATCTAAGCAAAAGTCCTAATTAGTAAGTAAAACAAGTTCATCAAAAGAAGAAAAAAACATAAAAAGATTTTAAGTTAGTAATTAAGAGGATTTAAAAACTCACTTAGAAATTAAGAAAATCACAAAAAAGGTAGAAAAATTGGCAAAAGGGGAGTGCATCATTGAGCTAGCAAGGTAAAGTCGAAATTCTTGTTTATTTTGATTATCATCTTAATCATCTACTAACTTTCTCCTTGTTTTCTTCTTATCATTTTTTTAATCTTTGGAGTGATTTGAGTATGTGGAAGTCCTAATAGGTTCCCAACCTTAAATCACCCCACCTAGAATAATCACCTCTAATGGGGTGACTCTTTGAAAACAATGTGATTAAGTGATTTTCCAAGTTGTTATTCATCACCAAAAATGTTTTCATAAAAAGATTCAAGACAAGTTGTGCATAAACATCTCCATAAAAAACAAAACGTGTTGCTGGAATTATAATCAGTTTTAATTTCGTACTTCATTCCATCTTTCGTCTATATTATCAGAATAGTTTGTAGTATTTAATATTTTTCCTATGAAGTGAAAGATATTTTCAACGACTGGGCTTTGGAATTTCTAAAAAATGAATTTTGTGTAAATAATTAAAAATCATACAACATTGTTGTGCAAAACTGATTTTGTCCAGTACCACCTAAGCTTGTTCTGTCAATAAAGTTTAAAATAAAATTATTTAGATAAAACTAAAAACATCAAGTTTGAAGAAACGTCAGTAGCTTTTCAAAAATGTAAAACTCGTGTTCGTATGAATTTTATACAATTTTACATCATTTTTACAAAACCATTCATGTAAATCACTAAATTCTAGAAAATTAATTTTCTTTTCAGTTAAGGAAATAAATAAAAAAGGGTCTTAAAAGTGTCCAATTCAAGTGAAAATTTCCAATCTAGTTCTTCAAAGTGTCTAGAATTTTCATACCAAAAGTCATTTCAAAATAACTTCAATAAGTTAGATCTCAAAGAACAACTTCAATAAAGGTCCTGTTTTGACCAGTTTTGAAATTTGTGAAATTTTGATACAACATAAAGAACTCACTGATCTATCCATAGATGTATCATATGCTCATTTTAACACTTTGTACAGAAAGTTATGATTTTTGTAAGTAAGTACAAGAACAAAAATACAATCTGGAAAATGAAATAAAGTAATTAACTCAACTTTCATAAAAAAATGTTTTCTTCATACGAAAATGTGAATAAAAAATCCTGAAATTCTAAGTTTCTCTTAAAATGACTCTTTTTATCTTGTAAATAAAAATCAATAAAAATTGTCATAAAAAATCAAAATCAAAGAAGTTAATTAATCTTTAACATTCACAAATTCACGAATTCACCAATAAATATGAATTCCAAAGCCCATTCAAGGAGGTGAAGATCAAGGAGGTGAAGATCAAGGAGCATCATGGTGAAGACCAAAATTGAAGATTTGTATAGATCATAGATTTTGTACATATTGTTGTAATAATAGTTTCTTTGTAAATAATTGTTGCATCATTCAATTAATAAAAAAAACATGGAGATATTTATGCATAATTTTAATAAATAATTCCACAACTCTTTTTAATAATATGAGCAACCAATGTTACAAATATTGCATGTTGGGCCAATATATCATAGTATATGAATCAAATGACCCAATCTCAATTAAGAGGAAAAATTGCAAATCTAACCAAGTTAAATTGTATGATGATCCATCTTACATTTTAAAAATGTGTTCTCCATATTCAAATGGATTAATCATATAATTTGATATAATTAGATTGGTAATTATGATCTCCAAATTGATTTTAGGCCGTTTCACGTGTCTCGCTTTAAATGGCCAAATTCCAACTAGCCAAACACAATCTCCAAATTTGATCTCAAATTGATCATTTCTCTCCAAATGACTTAATAATCTTCAATAAAGATTATTTCTCAAAAGCCTTCAATTAGGAAACAAACCTTCTAAGACCTCTCGAAAAATCATAAACGTGATCACTATTAAAGTGGTTATTTCAATCCTCGATTAATCGCTAATTAGAGCGGTTAACTCAAACTTCTTTTAATCACTAATTAGGGTGATTATCTCCAATCATTATTTAATCACTAATTAGAGTGATTATCTCAAACCCTAATAATCATTAATTAGAACGATTATTCTTCTCATTTAATCACTAATCAGAGTGATTATCTCAAACCTTAATGATCGTTAATTAGGACAATTATTTTCTTCATTTTTAATCACTAATTAGGGTGATTATCTAGAAGTCAAAATGGACTTTATCAAGGTTGTAACGGGGATATTTTATAGGTGAAGATAAATAATTTGGGAATATGGTGTAAAAAAGGTAAAGAGGAGTACAAACTAGAGGAAAAAGTCTCCCCTATGCTAGACCTAACACCAATTCAAGTTGAAATCTCAACACAACCACTTATTTCTTTTTCTTACTTGATGTTAAATTTTCTCATTTTTTCTACAACTTTTCATTTTGCTCATCAATTGCTCTTTTTTCCCATTAAGAATCCGATATAAACCAATAAGAACTTCTTTTTCTTTTCGTCAATAATACAAGCATACTAGTCACCTCCAACCAGAGACTTATTATCAAAACAATTCGAACACAACACAACTAGATATGTATTCCACTTTGGAAAAGTTTGGCCATGGCTTAATAGGAAGGTGATGTTATGGTTTTATATAGAGTTTTAGGTGCATTTAGGTTGCATTTCTAGTTCATATTAGAGCATTTAGGTGCATATTTGCATGATTTACTCAAGTTTTGCTCTACTACTCCCCGTTTGCGTGTTTCGATGATTTTTAGGTTATTTTGATGCAAATTGATTATGATCATCTAAGATCAAGCCTATTAATTATTGAGGATGAAGATAGCTTACACAAGGATCACAATGCATCCGTTTGGGACAATTTCGAGTTAGAATGAAGCAAAGAGTTAGTGAAAGAAGTGCCAAAACTGACACATGTTTACTATTTTGATCATAACTTTTGATAGAAAAATGATAATCAATAAATTCCAGTTGGGTTGGAAACTAAACTTAAAGAGCTTTCCAATGATAGGTCACACGCCTCAAACGGACTTCTGGTTGAGAGATACAGCCTTCGCAAGTTGACGCAAAATCACAGGTTTTCCGCCCGATCGGGCCCGAGAACATATTCATCTGGCTGCGTTCTAGAGTTGAAAACAAGAGGAAAAGACTCCCGCCCGATGGGATCGGGCGAGCTTGCCCGATCGGGCGGGTAGTCCGTCATATTTCCGAAATAAAGAGCTTTTCGCCTGATGGGATCGGGCGAGTTGGCCCGATCGGGCGGTTGACCCGGCACGCGTATTTTAATGATTTTCGGGCTATTTTCGTATTACTTTTCCTTTATGTTTTAGGTTTAGTATAAATACGAAAATTAGAACATTACTAAGACATCTTTTATTCAATCTTTTTGTTTTAGCCATTATTTTTCTCATAGTTTCTCTCTAGTTTACTACTTTTCATTCTAAATTCAAGATCAAACATTGAGATTGCTGGTAAGTTCAATATAGTTCTTTCATTTGGTAATCTTCTTCATTGTTTTCTCCATTATTGATTGCTTTCTCTATCAATGATTGGTTTGATTTCTTAATTATTTGCAATAGTTCAAAGTATGAATTTTTACATGGATTTTGTTATTGTTTTCTCAAGCATGAGTGAGTAGTTTTATTTCTAGGATTGTGGGGATCTATGTATGCAATGAGGGATTGATAGATTAGTATAATTACGTTGTATTTCAATTGTTTCCTGTGATTGAATCGTTCATGCTAGATTTATAAATTAGGCCTGATTTGTATTTCTATTATCGCAATATTGAATCTGCTTCGAGAGGAGAGATTTTATTTAGGCTTTCAATCATTAGGAAGAGTGATCATTGACCATGCGAGAGCGGCTAGGTGATCTTTGAGGGAGGTAATGTTCGAGAGAAATTACATGTGCCCTAGATAAATTGACTTATTAGGTGGTTATTATTCGTCTCTGATTTCCCGAATTGTATGCATAATGATCCATAGTCCTAGTTCTTTATTAATTGATCCTTACCTTCGTATTTAGTTCTGTCAATTGCTTAGTTCAGTAAAACAAACCATTTTCATCTGATTTAGTTAGTATAATATTAGAGTTCAGATACAATAGTATAGCTTTCTCCCTGTGGATTCGATCCTGACTTCCCTGACTACTTGTTAGTGGACCTTAGGTTATTTTTGATTAGGTGATGCGACTTTAGCCTGTCAAATTTTGGCGCCGTTGCCGGGGAGACGGCTTATTAATATTATATCTGAACTGTTAATATTAGACTAATTGTATATATTTTTTTTTTTGTAAATATTTTTTTTTATTTTTTTTATTTGAATGACGGCTATCTCTTTTCCCCAATTTGAACATGAAGTGTTTTGGAGATATAAGCTTAGATTTGAAAACTATCTTGGTCCCAACCATTTATTTGAACAATGGGAAATTGGTTTAGTGATCTATGAGGGTTTGAATGATGATACGAGGGTAGTTGTAGATTCCATGAGTGATGGTAAATTCATGGATATGACACCTGAAGTGGGTTGTAATTTGTTTGAGCAATTAGCTAGGGAAACCTTTGAGTGGGAGATGACGCAAGATATGTTACTCCAGCTCTAGAAAATTCATCCATCTATGATTCTCAAACTCTTACCTCTCCATCTGATTTTTGTTCTTGTTGTCACTCTTATGATCATGATATTTCTCTTTGTCCACATAATGAGTCATATATGCATGTCAATAACCCTATCCCTGAGTTTAATTTGTCTAATACTCCATCTGAATCTGATAATATCAAAGATTTTCTTTATGATTTCATGAATGAATTAAATAAGGTTCAGGAGGATTATATGTTGCAACTAGTAAATATTGCAGAAAGTCAAAGATCAATAGCATCTAGACTAAAATCTATTAGCCAACCTATTGAGCAACATTTGTATTATGATGATGTGTTGGTTGAGAATGCTAGTTCATTAGAAGAAGGTTATCATTTGACTCTTGATGGTAGTTTAAATAAGGAAAAGATGGATATAATGGATGTTTTTGAGGAGGAAAAATCATTAGTTATAGAATCAATGATTGAAAAACTATTGGTTATTGAACTTTTGAATGAAAAATCCTTTGTTGACAAGCTTATTGATGAGAGTGAAGTTTTAGGTAAAGAGTTTGAATATGCTGAAAGCGTACAAAAATTCGATGTTGAGCCTAACCTGCATAACACTCATACCCTGTTTTCACGGAAGCTTGATCTTGTACCTTCATGCCCTGTGTTATATCCTCCTTGTTTTCTTAAAGATCTATTGTCGCATGATAATTTTGACCAAGTAAATATTCATGTTCATCCTGTGAAACCTGTGGAATTGCAAGATAGTTGTACATTTTTTTCTTTTTCTTATGATTCTTTTTCTTGTGATACCTCTAACCCCCTATTAGTGAATATAATTATGCTTGCTGTCAAGCAATATCGAGTGTTCAATAACATGTTTGCAGGGGAATTTGATAAGTTACTGAAGGCATTGGATTCTTCATAATGTAAAAAGTATTTCGGTCGTGCGGGACCCTAAAAAACCAGCGCTTATCGGGAGGCAACCCGACTTTCTAACCTTTAGATGTTATCTTTATTTCTACTTTATGACTACTTTGCTAACGTGTGTTCCAGTGACGTGCTCTTGGTTGTGGTGGCAGTGTCAAAACTGTTTGGCACACTCTATGTTCATTACCCACCTTTTCTGTGAGTGAAACCCATCCCTTTTTTTTGCTTTGTTGTTCTTCTTAGTGTTCACATTGAGGACAATGTAAAGTTCGGCTTGGGGAAGGATGTCACTTCGTGCATGTTAGTTGCATACTAGTTTAGATTTATTGCTTTAGTAGGATTGTTACATGGGTTGTACCGCTCATTAGGGGTGGGAGTTTACATTTAACGAAAAAAAAATGTATTGCTTTCTTAGTTGCATTAGAATTTTTTTTTCATATTAGATTTCATATCATTTTAGTTTGCATCTATGGGACTATTGCTAACACTTTTTGAGAACCTTGTTGATATTTCACTACACTTCCTAAGCGTCATTCATCTTGTTCATGATTCTTCATAGCACCATTGTTTTGCAATTGATCGTTTGTGGTAAGATTGTTTGATCTCTCTGGCTCGATTTAACTTTACTGTGCAGACACCTAACCTAAGTGAGCTTATGTGCCTATAAACTGACGTATCTGTGTCAGTTATGTTCTTTCATGTGTGATTAGTTCCTTAGTTGTCGCATTGATCTTCACTTTGACTTGGTACTCATTGATATTTGATAGTGCATACATTTTGATATGATTGAGGCGTTTCATTTCATGATCTTAGCTCCAGAGTTATTTTTTTTTTTTTTTTCATATTATCCTTTCTCTAGCCCCGTTGAGCCTTCCTAACTATGTTTGATTAATTACCTATATTACAAGCCATTGGTCTCATTTGATTCTTGTCCTAAGCCTAGCTTGGGGGGCGAGTATTAGTTTTGGTTTGGTTTGTATTGAATTGAAATGAAATTGAATTGAAAGTTCGAAAAAAAAAACAAAAAGAAAAAAAAAGTGAAAAATGAAATGAAAAAGAAGTGAAAAAAAGAGATGAGAATAAAGTGAAATCAAAAGGGTTATTATTGAATTTCTTGAATATTTTTTTTTTTGGAGATTGTTGGTTGTTGCGTGGAGTTGTTGTGACTTTTTATGGTCATGTTTTCTGTTATATGATGCTCCCCCTCATTGGTTTTTCCACCATAATTCCCAAATTATTCTCCATACCTTTAACCTCAGCCCCATTACAACCCTTAAAAGTGCTCTTGATCATTGTGTATTGTATTGTTGAGTATTAAGTAAATCAAAAAGTCAAAGTTAAAGAGTACATGTTTCATCTGAGTCGACTTGATGATTTAGCACTAGTGGAAAAAAACACAAGGGCTGCGATGCAAGGGCTGCGGTTAATTATAAAACGCAGCCCTTAATAGTGAAGGGCTGCGGTTAGCCCAAAACCGCAGCCCTTTATTGATAAAAGGGCTGCGGTTAATTCAAAAACCGCAGCCCTTAAATTAAGGGCTGCGGTTTTTGGGCTAACCGCACCCTTAAACAACCCAAAATTGAAATAACCCGCTAAATCGAGTTACTCCCTTCGCTGAACCCATTTCTCTCTCTCCTAATTCCCATTAACCCATCTCTCCTCCTCTCACCTCATATTCTCTCCCCTCTCACCGCATATTCTCCCCCCTCTCACCCTTGTTCGCCGGCGGTTTAGGGTTCTCTGTCGAGGGTTCGCAAGGGTTTAGGGCTCGCCGGCGAGGGCTCGCAAGGGTTTAGGGCTCGCAAGGGTTTAGGGCTCGCAAGGGTTTAGGGTTCGCCGGCGATGGCTCGCAAGGGTTTAGGGTTCGGAAGAGCTGTCTCTCTCGCACCTCTCTTCCTCTCGCCGGTGAATCCACACCTTGGGTTTCGCCTGCTGCCACCACCGGTCCTCCCGCAAAGACCTGTCGAATCGCGTCTCCCTCGTCAGAGTTCTGCTTTCCCAAATGTCGAATCGCTGCCCCTGCCTCTTTCGCTCTCTCCTCTGATTCGTTCTGCTGCTACACTCGAGCAACCTCACCGCACCTGCATCGGAGCCGCGCAGCCTTGCCGGAGCTTTCCTCCCTTGCCGGATGTCGTCACCGGGTTGGTTTCTAATTCTCGTCCTTTTTCTGTCATTGTTGTTTTGTTGTTTGTTTTATCGACGAAGCTTCATCAACTTGCTCTTTTTACAACAATTTTTTTTTATAGATTTTATATTTTCACTGAATTTTTTTGCGAAAAGAATTAGGCTGTGATACTAATCTTGTTAAGTACCAAGATCTGAATTTTTAGACCCATAGAGCTGCTGGAGCGACTGATTGTTGAGAAATTTCTAGTCAATTTACCCAATTTGTGTGTTAAATTGTTGAAATTCGATGAAAATGATGGGTGGGGTGCAAATATTTGGGGGTTTTAAGGTAGTGAAATGGCAAGCTTTTAATGACAGTCTTAGTTTACTCTAACTTCAATGCATATGATTTTTGATGTCTTGTTTGTTTTTAATCTGTTGGTTTGTGTTCTGGTACTATCTATGATGGCTTTAGTTTGCATTTAATTAGATGCTTATGTTTTGAGCAATGCTCGAGACGTGTGGATGACGACCGAGTTTGATGCTTGGACATGTATCTCTGCTGGATAGATAAAGTGTAACTCTATTAGGAGTATGGTAGGATGTGTAGTCACAAAAGAATGTGGATAGTAGCTAGTGTTCATTACAATGCTTTGTTCTCTTGCATGTTCTACTAAGATTATATGTCAGACTGAGAAATATTTGGTGCAATGATATAGTCTGTTTATGAAATAAGTTATGGATGCAAACTGATTTGGTTTTATTATATTTTTTTAACCAACATCTTCAAAATGGTACTGAACCTCTTTTGCCCTCCTTTCTTGCAATCCACTGTCTCCTTAAATTTCATTTTCTTTTGTTGACATTTACAGAAGATTACTCCTTTGTGTAGATCTATGCTCAAGTGATTGGACATGTTAAGATTGATGCTCGGTGAAACGAAAGTACTATGCAAGTAAGTACAAGGTTTTATGTTGCTTATTTTTCAGTTATGTTTTAGAAATTAGAACCCTTTTATCCGAAGTTGATTGTTCGAGGACGAACCTTATTTATCCCCCTTCCCCCTTAGTTGAAGATGATTGTTCGAGGAATTAGTATGGGCCTTGTAGCCCCCTTTGGGATTATGGTGTTGGCTCTGTTGAACTGTTTTTTGCCTTTATTACTTGTTTCATTTTTAAGTTGGTGAATTTAGTTAGTTATTGATTTTGTGGGATCGCTTAGCCTTATATGTACTTAAGTGGTTGTTCTTTTGCCTTTATGGATTTTTGTGGGATTTGCTACCCTAATGTGCATATGAGTGGTTGTTTTCATGACTTTTATCGCTTAACTCATGCAAAAACATGTGTCTCAACTTTGCTGTTAAAATAAATTACTTTAGAGAAACTACTGTTCATAAAAATTGTGAAATCTTACAAATTTATGGTATCACCATTCTTTAAATGGACCCAATTCATTCTAAAACTAGTGAATATTTGTGCAAACAAATTAAGGAATGGTTAGTTTTTTGCTTTGGCATGGAGTGCTATGTGGTTTCTTTCCACTAGTGATATGATAGAAGTTTCTCTACATTTTCATATGCCTATTAAGAGCAACAATTCCTTTAAAGAAGTACTCTTACCATGTTTAACTGCATGCCTTCTCTTTGCCTCTGGTTTCTCACCTACTTTCATCTTTTTCATTGGCATCAAAGTGGGGAGAGAAATGTCTATGTGTTTATACATGAAGAACTCAATATTCATGAAGATTGAATGAATCTTCTCAAGGGGCTATCTCTGTTGAGCTTTACTTCGTAATATCTTTTTTTTTTTATTAATTTTAGTTCCGCTCCTCCTTTCTCTTATCATCATTTTCTTTTGTTCTACCCTCGCATAAAATAGCTTCTTTCGCTTTTTATGTCAACCTCTTTTTCTTGGCCTTGTAAGGCTTTTTCTATGTTTTTCCCCTACCATCTCTGCCTTTGATCTTTCTTTTCTTAACTTTCTTTCCTTTCATCTTAATCAAATCTCCCATACTGATATTGGTCGACTGTCCCTTCTGAGCTAGGTTTATTCAAGTCTTAAGACGTTCTTGTACGTATAACTACCAATCAACCATATATGAAATCTAGCTGAGCTACTCATATATTTAATAGATGATTTTGTACTTCTATCAGTTCATGTAGCAGCTCTTATCTTCCCTCCCTCTACCCCAAACAATATTCTAGTTCGGGTGATAGTATGTATTATTACAGTAGTAAAACAGTTATACTATCTATTTAGACGATGTTATGTAATATGGTTTCATTGCATGGTAATAACTAATAGATATTTCGGTGTTGAGGCTTGAAGATGATAGTATGAATCATTTCGATATTATTTTCATGCATGAAGTTGATATAGTATATACTTCGTATTTTAGCGGTGAGGCTTTATTATTTGTTAGCTACATGATGGCTCCACTGTTTATTTGCTTCCATGATATAACTTAAGGGCAGATTTTCGAAAAAGTAAAATCTTTCTATTTTATCAGTGCTAATCTTCATATGTTAAGGGAAGAGTTAAAGAAAAGAAAATACTACCCAATTCCCATCTTCTTATGTTCGGATAAATTGAATCTCGTCCATTGAAGGCAATCAAAACCCATTGCTTCCGTTTGTCTACACAGTACACATTCCTGTAGCTGTTTTTCAAGAAGTTTTTTTTACCGCTGATGAAAATTCAACTCTTGTTTTTTCACAACTTTCCTGTTTGTGGGACGTGCGTAGTGAAACGGTGCGCTGTGTGTTTGCATGGTACATTCACTGCTATTAACAGTTTTATTTTTTGTTCATTTGGAGTTACATAATTTTGCTTAGATTGTTCATTTGAAGCGTTTAAGTGAACAATTAGATAAAAAAAGGCTTTGGTGTACTATGTGCATAACTCACTCCAAGCATAATATAATTTGTAAAAATCAACTTCTAGAATGGGAATCTATGTTATAGTAGTATGAAAAATAACAAAGAAAGTTGAGCTTCAAATGCTTTACTTTTATGTCCTTGTGTGCATCCTGTTTTAGAAGTATTACGTTTGTGAGGGCTTACATTTCTGTCTTTTTTTTAGAGTGGTAATAATATTTATAGTACTCCGATTTAAAAGATGCTGTTATTGGATTTGTTTTTGAATGAATACCACAAAGTCGTGTCTACACTTGGTTCATCTTGATGACTACACTCCACCATGGGTCACCAAACTCAAGGGGTCCGAACTTTTGTTAGCATATCGGGCTTGATGGACAACCACAATTTCAGGCCTATAAAATTGGAGTATGTTGAAGAAGGGAGTGAGGATGAAAAGAGGGGTAATCTATTTTTGGAGTATATTCTCTACACATGTAATGTATTGTATAATTGTGTAAAAAACATAATTTGCAATGAAAAATGATACTTATATATATATATATATATATATATATAGAGATATATATATTATATATATATATATATATATAAATATATATAAATTGAACATTTTAGAAAAAAAAAAAAAAAAAAAAAAAAAATTTTTTATTTTTTTTGGGGTCACAAGGAGGTGCGGTCAAGGCAAAAACAAGAACCCTTGTTGGGTTAAGGGCTGCGGTTAAGGGCCAAAACCGCAGCCCTTAACCCACCAAGGGTTGCGGTTTTGGCCCTTAACCGCAGCCCTTAACCAAACAAGGGCTGCGGTTTTTGCCTTGACCGCAGCCCTTAACGCGCTAAGGGCTGCGGTTAACAACCGCAGCCCTTCCTAAATACCAAGGGCTGCTAGTCTAATTACTGCGGTCAAAATACGCAGCCCTTGGGCCCCTTTTGACCGCAGCCCTTGGGCTTTTTTCCTCTAGTGTAGGTTGAGTGTCATCATTTATCCTTTAAACACATGAGAGATTTGAGCGCACATAACTATAGTGAGGTCTGTCAGGTTTGGTTAAATCCAGCTTGGGAGAGATGGTATGTGGTATGATTGGAGAGTCGGTTGCGATACATGACATGCTATGCTGCCTTGTTCGAGATAGTTTCGATTCTTGCTTTGTGTAGTGATTATATCTCTCGTGTTTTCAGTTGAGTGTTTGGCCATATTGTAGTCCCTTATTGTAGGTTGTCTTTCTTTTCTAATGTCTATGTCTTATTGCTTGAGGACAAGCAAATGTATAGATTGGGGGAGTTTGATGTTATGGTTTTATATAGAGTTTTAGGTGCATTTAGGTTGCATTTCTAGTTCATATTAGAGCATTTAGGTGCATATTTGCATGATTTACTCAAGTTTTGCTCTACTACTCCCCGTTTGCGTGTTTCGATGATTTTTAGGTTATTTTGATGCAAATTGATTACGATCATCTAAGATCAAGCCTATTAATCATTGAGGATGAAGATAGCTTGCACAAGGATCACAATGCATCCGTTTGGGACAATTTCGAGTTAGAATGAAGCAAAGAGTTAGTGAAAGAAGTGCCAAAACTGACACTTGTTTACTATTTTGATCATAACTTTTGATAGAAAAATGATAATCAATAAATTCCAGTTGGGTTGGAAACTAAACTTAAAGAGCTTTCCAATGATAGGTCACACGCCTCAAACGGACTTCTGGTTTGAGAGATACAGCTTTCGCAAGTTGACACAAAATCACAGTTTTCCCGCCCAATGGGATCGGGCGGTTTAGCCCGATCGGGCCCGAGAACATATTCATCTGGCTGCGTTCTAGAGTTGAAAACAAGAGGAAAAGACTCCCGCCCGATGGGATCGGGCGAGCTTGCCCGATCGGGCGAGTAGTCCGTCATATTTCCGAAATAAAGAGCTTTTCGCCCGATGGGGTCGGGCGAGTTGGCCCGATCTGGCGGTTGACCCGGCACGCGTATTTTAATGATTTCCGGGCTATTTTCGTATTACTTTTCCTTTATGTTTTAGGTTTAGTAAAAATACGAAAATTAGAACATTACTAAGACATCTTTTATTCAATCTTTTTGTTTTAGCCATTATTTTTCTCATAGTTTCTCTCTAGTTTACTACTTTTCATTCTAAATTCAAGATCAAACATTGAGATTGCTGGTAAGTTCAATATAGTTCTTTCATTTGGTAATCTTCTTCATTGTTTTCTCCATTATTGATTGCTTTCTCTATTAATAATTGGTTTGATTTCTTAATTATTTGCAATAGTTCAAAGTATGAATTTTTACATGGATTTTGTTATTGTTTTCTCAAGCATGAGTGAGTAGTTTTATTTCTAGGATTGTGGGGATCTATGTATGCAATGAGGGATTGATAGATTAGTATAATTACGTTGTATTTCAATTGTTTCCTGTGATTGAATCGTTCATGCTAGATTTATAAATTAGGCCTGATTTGTATTTCTATTATCGCAATATTGAATCTGCTTCGAGAGGAGAGATTTTGTTTAGGCTTTCAATCATTAAGCAGAGTGATCATTGACCATGCGAGAGCGGCTAGGTGATCTTTGAGGGAGGTAATGTTCGAGAGAAATTTCATGTGCCCTAGATAAATTGACTTATTAGGTGGTTATTATTCGTCTCTGATTTCCCGAATTGTATGCATAGTGATCCATAGTCCTTGTTCTTCATTAATTGATCCCTACCTTCGTATTTAGTTCTGTCAATTGCTTAGTTCAGTAAAACAAACCATTTTCATCTGATTTAGTTAGTATAATAGTAGAGTTCAGATACAATAGTATAACTTTCTCCCTGTGGATTCAATCCTGACTTCCCTGACTACTTGTTAGTGGACCTTAGGTTATTTTTGATTAGGTGATACGACTTTAGGCTGTCAGAAGGTTAGGAAAAAATAGGATAGAAAGGCTCAAAGGGGTTGAGAAGAGGACAAATATGTCGGTATATAAAGATTTTTGGCTTTTAAGCTCCTAAATCTAGCAAAATGAAATGCCCTAAATCATCCTCCTAATTAGTTCAATCATGCAATCTTGGGGAGCTAAAGTACAAGTAATAAGTTAGGCGATCAATGGTGAGGGTTGAAATTGAGTCTTACGAGGTTCGTGGCCCTTTTTCGAGGTTCATCGCACAAGGGACAAGGCAATCCATACTACCAACTCACCTAATTCCCAAAAAGACTCTACCAAAAGTTATCGGACTCAAAAATCACCTAAAGTCGCACTAGTATAGAAGTTATGATTTGCGTCGGTTGCTAGGCCCCTATTTGTGTCGGTTCGGGGTTCGACGCGACTACTTTGGACACAAATTACCCTAAATCCATTTGCTTCAGTTAATAAATCGACACAATATATGCGTCATTTGCATCGGACGCAAGGAAGAAACTGACGCAAATAGCTCTCCAGATGAAATGGATCGGTCCAAATTCAGATTTTAGGTGTGTCGTTAAGGCACCCAAAATCCCTTTTTAGATTATATTTTTAACTCCCAAATAATAAAATACTAAGAACATAGTATAGGCAAATTAAGGGTCGATCCACAGGAAAATTGGGATTAACTAAAGTCTAAACAAGCTTAATTACCTAGTTGAAGGGTATTTGGGGGTTTTGAAATGGTTTTGTAACAAACTATGAACTAAAGTAGGATTAAATCAAACAATCAAATAAACAAGAGATATGAAATCTATATGGAAAAACACTAGGATCAAGGCTACTAGCATGAATCAAATGGGAATAATGGTTATCATTTATCAATGTAATGCAGATCAAAAGCGCCGAACAATTATGCAATATTTAGCTCTCCAAAAAAAATAGGAAGAATTGATAAAAACAGTCCCAACTATTGGACATCTTATTTAATCAGTCCCAACTTTTGATTATTTTCAGTTGGACCCAACTATTGCATGACTTTGCCAAAAACGGTCCCGATGACCTGATAACCTAGAGTACCAGGTGAAAACCTTACACACGTGACTTGCATATGACTTTTACAACTTTTATTTTTGTTTTGCCTTTATTTTTTTGATTTTTTTGCTTTCCCAAATTCCCACCCCTACTATCCCCAACCCAGAACACACCACCCACACTACACCCCCCCACCTGTTCTTCTGTTCCCAACCCCAGAGATCCATCCCCACCACAAACACCAACCACCCCCACCGTCGATTACTCCTTCACTCTTTCGCTTCCCTCACTTTATACGACATCCCTTCACTCCATCACTCACTTCATCCCTCCTCCTTCGCACAATGACCGCCACCGGTGCCCTCACTCACTCCACAGGTGCTCTCTTTGACGGGGTCTCCAAGAACAATAACCTACGTCGGCGACGACAACAACACCGATATCAAACATATTATCCCCACCACAAACACCAAAAACCCACTGCCAAACACCCGTTTCCAGCCCCCGAAAACCCACGCCCACCCCTGGAAACCCACTCACCCGACTGCTCCTCTTTATCTCTCTTCCATCACAACCTTCAATTCTTCATCATCATCTTCAATCCCACCCGAAAATCCATCCCCACCACCCATCCGAAAACCCCCATCTTTACTGATACTGATGGCTTATGTTAATGCTGCTAAATGCTATGATGAAGTATAAGAAGCAGAAGAATAATGAAGAGAAGTGGAAGAGAGAGAGGAGCAGGGGGATCCAGAAAAGAAAAGAAAAAGGAAAAAGAGTTTTCGCGGGTTGGGGACAGGTGGGGGTGGGGTGGGGGTGGGTTTTTGTGGGCTTGGTGCTGGTGGTGCTTTAGTTGTTGTCACCGTTTCTCCCTCGGTGTGGTGCTGCTTTGAGGGTGTTGACGGTGCCGAGGTCTGCTACTAGTGCCGCTTCTCCGTCGGTGTTCCTCGAGTATTCAAGAAAACCAAATAATTTTTTTTTCTAAACATTGTTTTTTGTTTTAATTAAAAAACAGGTAGAGGAAGGGGTGGGCGATGGTTAAGGAGGGTGGGGGAGGGGGTGGTTGAAAATGGTAGTAGGGGCTTTGTCATTAAATGTCACGAGAGATGCACATGACCAATGGTTTACCTGCTACAGCAGGTAAACCCTTCCAAGGGACTAATAATATCAAACATAAGTTCAAGTTAGGTCCATTGTTAGTTAATTGATAGATGGGACTGTTTAAAGAAGATGTCCAATAGTTGGGACTGTTATTATCAATTTTTCCAAAAAAATACTCAAGTCCTCTTTCGAATGGTTTTCAAGATTAATTGCTTAATCAATCAACTAAATGCTCTTTGGAATGCTCTTTAGTTAATTGATTAAGCAATTAATCTTTAAAACCATTCGAAAGAGGGCGCCTAGCTATGGTTTTCCTTGTGAACTTGGGAGGCTAGGCACCATTTTCAACTTTTCTTCATTTTTTTCGCTCTCTCTCTCCTCACTCCTTCAACCCTCTCTTCGTTCATCTTCCTTCAACCCTCTCTTTGTTCTCTATCCTGACTCCTTTGTCCTCTCTTACTTCTCGTTCTTTAGTCCTTCGTTCTCCAGTCGTTCGTTCTCTCTCAGTTTGATGCTCACACTCATCTACCATTCTAATTTCCCATCCTCGATCGCAAGAAGCCCAGCACTCGTCGCCAATAACCAGCCTTAACCGCAAGCAGCTCGGCGCTCGTCGCCAAGCCTCGACCGCAAGAATCTCGGTTCGTAGCCAAGTGTTTGTCGCCCAGCCTCGACCGTAAGAAGCCTCGCGCTCGTCACTTGTCGTTCGATCACGCGAAGGTCGGCCTTGTCGCTCGTCGCCAATCACCAAAAAAGTCTTTGTAGGCGAAGTAAGAAGGGAAATCGGACTCCTAAATCCGACTCCAACACAAACACATTGCCCTGATTGTTCTTGTTTTCATTTTTTTTGTTTTTTTTTTCTCTTTTGTAGTTAGGTTTTGTTTTTATTTATCAAGATCCAATGGGTAAGGTGGTGATATTTTATATTTTTGGATTTTCGTCATTTTTATTTTTTAAGATTCAATGTGATGTTTAGGTTTCTGATTTTTGGTTATTTTTCTATATTTTTCTTTTGTATCTCTTTTTTTTATATCTATTGGATTTTATGTATCTTTTAAGTTTTTGAATTTTTTATAAGCATTCTTTGTCATTACTTTCAATTGGTAGTGTTTTGTTTTGTTCCTACATTTTTTTTCTTTCAAATTTGATGGAAAAGTGCAAAAAGAAAGTTTTTTTTACATGTATCAGTATCTATTGCTGAGGTTTTAGGTTATAACCGCTGCAATAAGTCATACCTATTGATGCGGTTCTAGAATAGCAGATCTATTACTGCGCCTTGATTTGCGGCGTTGCGAAATCTGCCGCAATAGGCCATTTAAGAACCGGAGCAATATATAATTATTCTACTAGTGGAATGAAATTTGGTTTCAAAATTCATTTAAGAATATTTGTAACCAAAATACCAAAGTATAAATGTGATCAATATCTATCCTAAGGCCTCAAGAGAACAAGATCAATCACAATTAGATTGACAACCAAAGAAAAACCATAATTCATACTTTCACCCAAACCAAGGGAGGACATTTCTCACTAATCATGGATCCTAAGCATAAAGATATGAAATTAATAACTAATCTAGGGCCAAATGTGATTAATAAAGGATTAAGGGAAGAACTATCAAACAATAACCAAACTACTTTAACTATGAATACAGAGAGAAGAATAATAAAAAGATGAATAAAAACTGAAAATTGCAATGTTGAATTAATCAAAAGTACCTTAACGGTGGAGAATTTAAAAATCTTCAATCTCAAAATCTAAGATCTAGAAATATTTAAAGTGATTTTTTCTCAAAGTAGAACCCTAATAAACTCTCTAAGTGTCTACAATAAAACATAAAGCCGAATAAGAGTCTAAGTAATTTTTTTAATTGGCAGAAGGCATTACAAAATAATTTTGGAAATTGAGAGGTGCGGGCGCACCTTTCTTTCTTTCTTCTGATTTCATCAGTAGGCCTCAAGGTGTAGGTGCACTTTGTAAAACGGTGCGGGCGCACCAAGCTTAGATGCGGGAGTACCTGATGTTCCGCCAAGCTCTTTTCTTCATCTGCTTTGAGCAGGCCGAGGAGTGCAATGATGCGGGAGCACCATATCGTATTCATGCTCTTTTTCAATGCTTCCGTTGTCGTTTCTTCCAAATTATGATCATAATAGGTGGTCCCACTTATAATAAAAACACGGCAAAATAGGGTGAAAACAAATGTGCTAGAAAGTCGGTAAAAAACATGACCGAAAATCTTGCAAAATTTCACTTTGATCAAGGATGATCAAGTGAATGAAATAGATAGAAAAAGGGACAAGAAAGAGGGAAAAAGGGGAAGAAAGATGATCAAAAGGAGCCATTTAACGTACTTATCAGTCAGGTTTGGGTCGGAATTTAGGTCAGGTTCAAGTTTGGGGTGCTGACTCTTTTATGTAAACACATGTCAACTCAAACCTGGCCCGATCCAATTGTCAACTTTACTTGAAAGCATTATTAATTTCTTTTGGGCACATACTATAGATAAAACAATATTTCGTCCGTTTTTTTACTACTTGCAATGTTGATATATACACAATGAATAAGGATAAGAGGGATGGAGAGTGATAAAAACCCCCCGTATGTGCTAGGAGAGAAAAATATATAATTATCAAAAATATCAATGTTACAAGTAGTAGAAAACTCTTGAAATGGAAAACGTTGCCAGTATTAGAAAATGGAGGAAAGAAAAAAACAGATTTGATGGGAGATATTGAAATTGTGATAGAGGATCGAATTCAAAAAAATCAAATGGATAATCCAATCGAGACATACTAGAATGGAAAAATGAGTAATCATCTGAGGAACAAAGGGGAGTAGTTTGGTTGGATTTTGAGTAAGTGTGTATTATAGTCAAAAGTTTATATTTAAGTTAAGAGTCCATTCTCTTCTTATTAAGAAAATAAGTTTTAGATTCAATAGATTCATATAAGTTTCAATATGTCACGATAAGTTTCAAATTTCTACAAGATCTAACACCTTATAAATAAGCCCAAATAATATCAGGTATGTTTTAATATGTTCAAGAAATTTCAGTTCAAGTAAGTTAAAGCTAAGATTAAAAGGGTGAATAGAACACACCCCTAATTTTTTTTTTATGAGAAAAACGGTGTTAGAATGAGTATGGGAATTCTAGTCATGTGCTTGAGAGTAGAGGGGCGGATAAGGGGATCCCTAAGGATCCAACATAAGAGTCTTGCCATATGTATAATTTTCTTTGGTAAGGAGAACGTACTCCCTTGCAAAAAGAGTTGGGGATCCTTCTTGCAAGGGGTGAGATTTGAACCTCTGTCATATGAGTCAAAGAAGGGCCTCATAACCACTAAACTAACCTTGTTCCTCGTACTAGTACTTGATACATGATTCATTCAGATGGTAACACATAATAAAATAAATCGTCTATGTAACATGTAGCCTTGAACTAGCTTGAAAAGTCTAGTTCAGCAGATCTCAGTTTGCTTTTGCTCATGAACCAACATGAAATCGATCTCAAATTGGTTGGGTAAATTGGAGGGTCTTACAAGATTAAGTTACAAATTAGTTATAATAAGGTAGTGTTATGTTTATTTTATTTTGACTTATTTTAAGATATATAAGTTTAAAATATTTTTAAAAGTTTTAAACAGAATTTCTAATAACTTACCATTATTTAAATTTATTTCGATAAATTTTGAAGTCAAAAGAAGTTGAATTGAACACACCCTAAATTTAGATAAGTTCATATGTTAAGATAGATAAACTCATATAAGTTCAGATAAGCCAAAATTAGTGGAATAAGAGACACCTTAAGCTCTCATAAGTTCATATAAGCCAAAATTAGCGGAATAAGAGACACCTTAAATGCAACAGTTTCTATTTATGGCAGTTTTAAATTAAATACAACAAAAAAACTCTAAAGATGGTATTGTTTTGTCGTCTGAGATTACGAAACTGCCCTCCATTAAAAAATTAAACTCCAATTACAACACTCCATTAACACTAACGTATTACATTAAAATATAACTTCATCTGCGCTCATTTAATCTCTCCCACCAAAATTAAAATCCCCCAACTACCACCTACCCCAAATCAACCAAAATTCATCATAAATGAAGAACCCTAACTGACTTTCTAATCAAACACAAACCCTAGCATCTCCAGATTATCTCTCTTCATCCGCCTCTTTCTAGTTTGAAACCCTAAAAACTTTATACCTCGAATTCCTTGTGTTCCCGTTCGAAATCCACAAAATGATTGATACTCAGCCACTAATTGGCGCATCCTTTCAGTGTGAAGATGAGGAAGAGACTTTGATCTGCGCCGATCTTGCTGCTTCCATAGCAACTGGTAGCTGTAGACACATAATCGTGTCTCCCCATTTAAGGATCCGATGATGAAACATGCCGTGGTCTTAATTGGTCCGACCTAAGGGCAGAGCAGTCTAAAAAGCCATTCAAAACCATTTCGAAAAGTGTTAAAGTCCTATTTTGAAGCCCAATTAATTATTCATGATAATTAATTGTATTTGAGCCCAATTCATTGAAAAGCCCAATTAATTGATTTATTTTAATAAATAAATATTTTCAAAAGATATTTTTTATAAGTTAAAATCAGATTTTATCCCGTAAAATTAGTTACAAGATAAAAGAAAATCTTTTAGAACGCGTTTTTATATAAAAAAAACTGTCAAGATATGTCAAAAACAAGCTCTACGCTGAGCACAACCACCTGTGCCGAGCGCAAGGACTGCGCCGAGCGCACATGTCCTGACACGTGGGCTTCCACGTAAGCCGCGCCTAGCGCACAGCCTGTGCCAAGCGTACCTGAACTGCCACGTAGACTTCTGTTTCATGTAGAGTCCTGCGTCAAGCGCAGTTCTCTGCTTGAGACGCGGATTTTCTTTCTTATCTTTTTCAAAGCGCGTACCACGTGTATGCTTTTTACTGGTTATGCCGCGGCATGCGCTTGACACGTCAGTTGCGCCAAGCGCAGCTGGTGCGTGAGGCGCAGTGTCGTTTTCCCTATAAATAGCCCTGATTTCCGTATAGATTTCGGGACGGATTTTTCACATTAACACACTTCGAACTCGACGAATACCTTAAGAATACCTCTCTACGAATTACAAAACCTCCCTACAAAACTCATACTTTCAAACACAAATACATTCAATCTACATACATTCTTACATTCAGATTTTCAGGCTTCACGATTGCTCGTCCCGAAGGTTGTCAATCTCTCAGACCCAAGCCACGGTATAATCCTGAGGGTCCTTAAATAAATTATTTTAATATTGAAGTTACTAACAGTTTTCTTTCCTGATGTAGATCTTTAATGTAAAATCGCTTTACTATATATTCTAACCTCTTTTCTATACTTTATTTTATGTTCATACTATTCTTGCCTTTGTATATTAAATGCTTGCTTGATTATTCTATGCATATTATATGATTGTCCTTCTTATTGATTTTATCGCCCACATGTTATTATTGCTAATCAAAGACCTAAATAACTGTTCTAACATTAATCAGATTAATTTGAACAACCTGCTAGGTTCCCTGTAATATCTATTGCCTAATAACTTGTCACTAAAAAATAGTCTTTTTATGTGTTTCCTGAACCAATCTAGACTAAATATTTTTAGGGTGCTTCAAAACATTATTTGATTATTCTTGGGCATAAAATTTGCAATGAATCGATATTTAGTAGAGGCCAACTCTGGGCGAATGTGGTTCATTATGACTATATTTGTACCCTCACCCCTGAACTCAATCTTTGGTTCACTTTGACCATCTATGGAGTTAGAATGGGGAAATCTACATTGGATAATTTGTCCCTACGGTTTTCCCATATCCAATTAGGTTTATGATTCTTCCTAAAAAGAATTGTTGGCGACTTCTTTCAAAACATTTTCAATAAAACCTTTACAATAGGGTAGTCAAATCTAATACGCGCTCACATCGCGTAGGCGAAATAAAAACACGCCTACAATTTGGCGACTCCATTGGGGAGGATTTAAAAAAAATTATTTTTTTAAATGAGTGGGTGAAACTTGAAAAATATGATTCATTCTTATTTTTATTTCTTAGAATAATATACAGTTTTGCATATGGATGGCTATTGTTCAGCCACCATAAGGACAATCTACCTTGCCTCATTAGCACATGTTCTATGTGTGAGGTCACCCCTGGGGGGTTTGCGCTTTGTCCTTCCAAAAAGCTTCCTGAGCAATAGTGTTGGACCTTAGTCATAAGCAAACCTACCCAACCATGGCATTGTTCTCTTGTTCCCGACTTGAGACTGGAGTGCGTCTTACACGTGACCACCTCTTTAAGTAGGGGTACGAAGCGTGGGATCAATCTCTTAGTCATGGACCCTTTCAGACTGAACCTAAACCTGACCAATAGTTTCATACATAGAATTGGACTTTAGGTTGGAACTTTTGCATCCATGTTATATGACATTTGCCTGTGATTGCAATTCTTGCCTGTTATTATCTTGTCAATTTTTCATTATTATGCGTCGTTCCTAAAAATCGCGTCTAAACAAAATCATCAATTGGCCAAAACTTCGACTAAATCCCCGAAAAACGTGCTGGTGGAGTAGTGCGCCAAGCGCATTAAGTTGCGCCTGGCGCACCACTCCCGCGCCAGACGCACGAATGTGCGCCGCGCGCAACAATGCTGCCTGGCACGCAGTCTGTGCATCGCATGCTTTTATTTGATTTATTCGTCGTAGTGGTCGATCTTATGTTCGGCCTATGTTCGATCTGTCTGCATTCGCGTAATAAAAATGGTCATTTTAGGAATTCCACCTAGTTCAAAAAACTCAAGTCTTTTCATGCAAGGTCGAGTCTGTCTTATAAAGTGCATCTAAAATGGTCATGTAGAGTTAGAGTCATCATGCATGTCTACCTCTTCCCACTTTCTCCCTGCTGTTTAACTAATCTTCCCTGTCAATCCTACCTTACCATATTCAATCAAATTTCAAAATCTTACATTTTTTCAAAATCAATCCTACACCCTCTTCTATTCTACCTTTTTCAAAAAAGCATTTACTAATCATCATCATACACGACATTTGCAAAAAAAAAAAATTTCAAAATTAATCCATCATATTTTCCTAACAAAAGATAAAACAAAGGGGTTCCTTTTAAAAACGAATTTCAAAAATTCTAAGCCCATTCTAAACACCTTCATTCAATCCAATCCAATTATCCAAATCCAATCCATCTTGCATTCATTCTAGGCCCATATGCATTAGAGTCCATTTTGCATTCATATAGGGTCCATCTAATTCGAGTCCATGCATTCATATTAGGCCCGCTAGCATTAGAGTCCATCTTAGGCCCATATAAGTCTAGCTCATGTCAAAACCTAAGCCCATTTACATCTTTATGTGAACTCTAGTCTATGTTGATCCCAGTCCAAGTCTAATTTAATTCTATTCCAATCCAATGTCAAGCCCATGTGCATTTTCAAGTCTAACTTCAAACCAATATAGGACTAAGTCTAGAATTAGGTCCACATAAGGCCCAACTCTTTTCCAAAGTCAATCCTGTCCAATTCCAAACCCATATAGGATGAAGTCCAAACCATTAAGTCGAGCGAAGATAGCATCCCTGTAAGACCATAACGGCACCCTTTGGCTTAGCTAAGCTAGTCATCCCTGTAAGACCCTAACGACACCCCTTGACTTGGCTAAGCTAGTCATCCCTGTAAGACCCTAACGGCACCCCTTTGACTTAGCTAAGCTAGTCATCCCTGTGAGACCATAACGACACCCCTTTAACTTAGTGAAGCTAGTTACCCCTAAGACCATAAGGGCACCCTCCGAGTTTAGCGAAGCTACTCCTATCTTACATCTATAGCAATCCCAAATCATCAAGTCTAGCGAAGCCAATTCCTTCCTAAGCCTAGCGAAGCTAGCATAGACAATCCCTTTGAGCCTAGTCTATTTGCGAAGTTTAGTCCAGTCTGCTTGCATAGTCCAGTCCAGTCCAGTCATTTGCATCTGCATATAGTTAGGCCCATGTCACCATCATAACCATAATCATACCCATTTCTAATCATTTCCCGTTTCCATTTCACCTTCCATTTTTCATCCCCATTTCCACTCTCATCTCCATTTCTCCATCCCTCATTTCCATTTCTCATTTCGAAAATCATTTCTTAAAACATACAAGCGAGGTCCACTCGATTCTGTTCATGACCGGTCGAGAGATTATAATTTAAGGACACATAATGGAGGAACAAAAAATGTGAGCCCACTCTAAAGCTCATCAATCGCACTATCACCACCCCGACTTCATATAGAGTCATGAAGATTACTTTTGACCGCCTTCACAATAGAGGCACGATCACTCCCATAGGGTCTACCGCCTTCACAATAGAGGCGTGATCACTTCTACAGCATCTACTCCAAACCCAGCACTTAAACGAAAATTCAAAAGGTGCAACCAACATTTCTACAGCAAATTCCAACGGAATAATGAACATATGACATCTAGTGCTGGATCCTACAAATGCACTGTAAAACATGGTCGATAACAATAGACTTCTAATGCTTACTACAACGAGAATCAGCATCACCAGTAACCCTTTTGCGCAGTGCATCGACAATTCAAAAGGGCGTAGTCTTTTATTTATGGTTTCTAAGGATGAGTTAGAGGGTCCTTACCCTAAGCCATTTTCTATCCTTTCCCATCGAGTCTATGTCACTATAGGACATCATCTATTATAGCCTTTTCATTTTCATTGCATTTTCATTTTCATTTTCATTGGCCTTCCATCATTTTATTTATGCTTTTAATTCAATGATGAAACTTAAATCACCTAATGGACTTGACTAATAATAATAATATAAAAGATCTGAATTAAAAAAAAAGAGAACATACTTTGGATCAGGAGTTATTCCCTCTTCCTCCATCACCTTCCATAAGCCATCATCCTTAAACCATCATCTCCATGATCATAAACCAAACAATTCCTTCAACATCAAAGCTCCACAAACAACATTCAAGCCTTCCAATACCCATAACCAAACTTGTGTGCAAACCTCACTACATAAAAAAAAAATGCCAGACAAAAATAAAATAGTGAAAAGGATCAAAGTGCGAAAAAAAAAAGCTAAAGCAAAAGAAAACGCACAGGACAAAAAAAATGCAAAAAAGAAAGAGCCAAAGGCAAAATAAAAGATCAAGCTAGGGGGCTTGCACACAAGTTCTACCCCTCACTCAAATCCTTCAATCCATCAAAGCTTTAACCCATATAAACCAATCCATGGTCTTTACCTTAGCATATCCAATTAAACCTTCATTGACACCTCAAGCCTTAAACCTTTCAACCTTTCATCAACCATAACTCCTTTTTCAAGGTATGTCCAAGCCCGCTAGGTTGAAAACCCGAAAGAGCGGCCTAGGCAAAAATTAGGGCACAAAAAAAAAATCAGATCCAGAACTACGAATGGTCTGATTCCACAAGGATACGTAGGAATCCTCATCTCGAGGTCCGACCACTTCAATAAAATAAAAATTAGTCATGGTCTAATGATTTGACTTTCTAGAATTCAGGAGCATACTCTTTATAGATCCCGACATAGACTCGAGTCTGAACCTAACTACGTCAAAGCCTTTTCCCACCTATATCTATATGAGTCATAAATTTAAACTTTTTATTTTTTAATCCAAGCTCTCCTTTTCCCCGAAGGACTCTCCTACAATTCCATGGTTTCTGGCGATATTTGACTTTGCCTAATCAACTTCTCAAAGAAGAATCCCCAATGGCAACTTTCAACGATTCAACTACAGATCAACTACATTGCAATATCAGATCAAGTACATTTCAATTAAGGCTCAAGCCTAATTCAAGGCAAGCTCACCCAAAGTGGGGGCTTCCTATACGTGTGGTAGTTCCTCCAAATCAAACTCCCTAAGAGTTGTAATCCGCGGACCTCGTTTACGAACCCCGATTATTTACTAAAAAACGGTTTTCGAAAATCATTCATTTCTGATCATTCTATCATTCTACATATCCAGATCTCCTAACCTTGCAAAATCTTGACCTTGCATTGCATTACATACATTACAGTCTTACATAACCCAGACCTTACATGAAGTGTCATCTTCCTTAGCTTTGCATAACCTTAATCCTTGTATAGCGTCTCATGCATCCTTAAAGAGTCTAAGTTTGCATTATTGCATCATTATGTGCTTTATGTGAGTTGTTTGCACATATCTGCTAACATCTTCTTCTGCAGGTAATCAGATTGCTTGTAGTTATTGTCCTACATACTAACTTTGTTTTGCAGAGACCGGCATATATAGATCAGTTCTAAACTGCTGAGCGTTTAGAATCGTTCTCCGTATACTTTGACTTTCGGTTTCCTGAACCTCAGTCAAAGTGGGGGCTTCTGTAGACATATAATCGTGTCTCCCCATTTAAGGATCCGATGATGAAACATACCATGGTCTTAATTGGTCCGACCCAAGGGCAGAGCAGTCTGAAAAGCCATTCAAGTCCATTTCGAAAAGTGTTAAAGTTCTATTTTGAAGCCTAATTAATTATTCATGATAATTAATTGTATTTGAGCCCAATTCCTTGAAAAGCCCAATTAATTGATTTATTTTAATAAATAAATATTTTCAAAAGATATTTTTTATAAGTTAAAATCGGATTTTATCCCGTAAAATTATTTAAAAGATAAAAGAAAATCTTTTAGAACGCGTTTTTATTAAAAAAAAACTGTCAAGATATGTCAAAAACAAGCTCTACGCTGAGCGCAGCTAATTGCGCCGAGCGCAAGGACTGCGCCGAGTGCAAGGACTACGCCGAGCGCACATGTCCTGACACGTGGGCTTCCACGTAAGCCGCGCCTAGCACACAGCCTGTGCCAAGCGTACCTGAACTGCCACGTAGACTTCTGTTTCGTGTAGAGTCCTGCGTCAAGCGCAGTTCTCTGCTTGAGACGAGGATTTTCTTTCTTATCTTTTTCAAACCGCGTACCACGTGTATGTTTTAAACTGGTCATGCCGCGTCATGCGCTTGACACGCCAGCTGCGCCAGGTGCAGCTGGCGCGTGAGGCGCAGTGTCGTTTTCCCTATAAATAGCCCTGATTTCCGTACAGATTTCAGGACGGATTTTTCACATTAACACACTTCGAACTCGACGAATACCTTACGAATACCTCTCTACGAATTACAAAACCTCCCTACAAAACTCATACTTTCAAACACAAATACATTCAATCTACAGACATTCATACATTCAGATTTTCAGGCTTCACGATTGCTCGTCCCGAAGGTTGTCAATCTCTCAGACCCAAGCCACGGTATAATCCTGAGGGTCCTTAAATAAATTATTTTTATATTGAAGTTACTAACAGTTTTTTTTCCTGATGTAGATCTTTAATGTAAAATCGCTCTACTATATATTCTAACCTCTTTTCTATACTTTATTATATGTTCATATTATTCTTGCCTTTGTATATTATATGCTTGCTTGATTATTCTATGCATATTATATGATTGTCCTGCTTATTGATTTTATCGCCCACATGTTATTATTGCTAATCAAAGACCTAAATAACTGTTCTAACATTAATCAGATTAATTTGAATAACCTGCTAGGTTCCCTGTAATATTTATTGCCTAATAACTTGTCACTAAAAAATAGTCTTTTTATGTGTTTCCTGAACCAATCTAGACTAAATATTTTTAGGGTGCTTTAAAACATTATTTGATTATTCTTGGGCATAAAATTTGCAATGAATCGATATTTAGTAGAGGCCAACTCTGGGCGAATGTGGTTCATTATGACTATATTCGTGCCCTCACCCCCGAACTTAATCTTTGGTTTACTTTAACCATCTATGGAGTCCGGACGGGGAAATCTACATTGGATAATTTGTCCCTAAAGTTTTCCCATATCCAATTAGGTTTATGATTCTTCCTAAAAAGAATTATTGGCGACTTCTTCCAAAACATTTTCAATAAAACCTTTACAATGGGGTAGTCAAATCTAATAATACGCGCTCACACCGCGTAGGCGAAATAAAAACACGCCTACAATGGCCTATGTAGAAAACACATGTTCGATAGTGGTGAGGCAGCCAAGTGTTTGAGTGAGAACTCGTTGAAAGCGCTTGATGTGGTTCTGAAAAATGCTGATGAACATCAGAAAGAGACGAGCGGTAAGAGGAAGATGAAAGTGTGCGATCTAGTTGTTGAGTCCCCCCAAAAATAAGAAGGGGAGGGTTGGATCTTCATCAGCTGCTGTCAAGAACCCTAAGTTGAAGGGTCAGAGTCCCAAAAAGGATGAACATGCACCTTTTGTTTTAATGAACCCTGACTGGACTTCTGGTATGAGGAGGAGGATTGGTCCCGTCAAACCGTTCGATGAGTCCAAATCTGACCCAAATTATCTCCAATATCTGAAGGATAATACATTTGAGTTATGGACGATGGAATGAGTCCCTTTAGCTGTTTCTTTTTGAAGCCCTACTTAGTGAGAAATTTCTTAACCCTATCTTTTGATTCGTTTTGCTTGTTTTTGCTGTGCATTAATATGACTGTTATTGGGTGACATGGTATTTTTTTTCAGTGGATTCGAAGGATGTTGTTGGATTGATAGGTTGTTGGATTTTATGATTTTGTTGGAGTGATATGTTTGTAGGATTGATAGGTTGTTGGATTTTCTGATTATGTTGGAGTGATATGTTTGTTGGATTGATAGATTGTTGGATTTTTTGATTTTGTTGGAATAATATGTTTGTTGGATTGATAGGTCATTGGATTTTATGATTTTGTTGGAGTGATATATTTTTTAGATTGATAGGTTGTTGGATTTTATGATTTTGTTGGAGTGATATGTTTGTTGGATTGATAGGTTGTTGGATTTTATGATTTTGTTGGAATGATATGTTTGTTGGAGTGATATGTTTGTTGGATTAATAGGTTGTTGGATTTTCTGATTTTGTTGGAGTAAATATGTTTGTTGGATTGATAGGTTGTTGGATTTTCTGATTTTGTTGGAGTGAATTGTTAGTGTTGTTTGAATTATTGGTGCTGTTTAAGTCCCTCCTTGATCTCAGTGACCATATGCGAGAGATCATAGTCGCACATGCATTGCAAATAATGAGGGGACTCATCTGTAAGCTGAGGTACATGTTTGTTATGCTCCAAGTTTGAGTACACCCTGTGTATTCACTTATAAAGGAACCAAACATCTCCTGTGCTGAAGACACATGAAAATCCCTGATGTAATGCAGGAGGTCAAATGATGCTATGTTTTGGGTGTGTTATGAAAATATGAGGGTCTACCATACATTACTTTCAAACCTTACCTAAGTCCCTGATCTCACAACAATGTGAAAAAAAAACAAAGAATTCATGTTTAAGTTAATGGTGGTGTTGGATTCTTGTTTTGTTTGAGTCCCTCCTTGATCTCAGTGAACATCTGAGGAGAGATCGTAGTCACACAGAACATTGCAAATAATGATGGGACTCATCTATGAGCACATTTACATGTTTGTTATGCTTCAAGCTTGAGTACACTCATTGTATTCACTTGTAGAGGAACCAAAACATGTTCCTGTGTTGAAGACACATAAAACTTCCTGATGCAATGTAAGAGTTTAAATAAAGCATGCTTCATTAGATAAGTACCCTCCATTACATAAGTGTCTTGTCATTACATGACTGACATGCATGATCAAATTACAAAAAAAAAAGTCTAACTTGACACATAACCATTACATTCTTGGAACTACTGATGCATTTACTAATCTTAACAGTACACAAAAGATGCATCACACCCAAAACAAGTAATGCAAATAATACTAACTAGACAAAAGATGCATCACATCAAAACAAAAGTAATGGTTACATGTAGCAGTCATGAGAATTTGCATTGCCAAAAAAATATGTTGCATGCTTTAAATACTTAGTCTACATCCACTTCCCCAATTTGATCAATGTACTAAAATGGTTCTGAAACTGGAACCAATCTTTCATTGCGATATTGAACTGCATCATCAACAATTGTTTGGTCAACTTCCACATTCTCATGCAGCTTTCCAATTCTTTCTAATCTTGCCTTGCCATGATGGGGAGTTTTGTAATTGTTGCCACCTCTGACCTTCAAAACCTCAGTCATAACATATTGCAATTTTAACCATGCAAACTTTATCTTATGAGGATCATAAAAATCATATGCATCTTGCACTTTGGTAATTAACTCATCCACATTTTTGAGAAATCATTGTTGTTGAAGTGATTGAACTGCCCTAAACAAACACAAATCCAACAAATTGAGATCAGGGGATTGGGGTGGTTGGAAAACAAGTTGAATGTTAAACCTATTTTTGGTGGCTGCTTCTTTGAATACTGCATCTGTGTCTAGGATGTGAGGCCTTGCATTATCTTGTTGTAGTATAATGTCTTTGGGCAGCCAATCTGGCCACTTTTCCATAATGTTTGGGATGCCCTTCTCAGTAAGAATTTGTCTGATGACCTCTTATGTGACACTTTCAGTGGCTTTTGTCTCAATTGTACCTGCTTCTCTGTTTTTGCTTCTATTCTTAGCAACAACATTGTGTACAAATAGATATATTCCATACTTGTCATCATGAATTAGTCCCATTGTTGTCATATATGGGCCTTCCAATCACACTTATAAACATGACCTTAATTCTAAACCTCTTTGATTGACAACATGTAGGAAATCTCCTCATTTTAGGGTTCAAGTAGAACCATTTCTCATCAATATGAATTATTATTTTGCATGTCTAAGAAAGCTGGTTTTGCTGTTGGTGTGCCTGGAAGAAGATGAGCTAACACCCACTTCATCCTATTGAGCTTGTGCGCCTGAGTAACAGTTGGATGGTTTCTTGATGTATGTGACCTAAGCTTCCCCTTTTTCAGCAACCTGTATACAGTAATGTGAGGAATTTTTAGTGCCCCTGCAAATGCCCTAATTGTGGTTCTGAGATGCAGTGACACTAATTGCAGAAACTCATTTGAATAATGCTTAGGCTTCCTCCCACATCTAATGTATCTCTTTGTCCTCACATCTATTACATTTCCTAATTGTCGTTGCTTCATTGCATTTTTGTATATTCTTGAAATTATGCATTTATGGACACCAACTTGTTTAGCTAAATTGCTTTGAATGCCCCATGGTAATTTCCTATCATTTTGCATTGCTAGCAAGGTATCAACAACAAGTCTTCTCTTTTGAAGTGTTAAATTTATTTTTTGCTTCCTAATACTATGTTGTTCTTCTTCTCAACCATCTCTTCCTCCTCATTCTCTATGTCTTCTTGAAGTGTAAATTGCTCCCATAAAAGCTGCTAAACACTCCAAATGCCCGCATCAGGATCTTCATTTTTAACCATGGTGGAAGATGTAGCTTGAGTGATGGACTGATTTTGGTGACCACGAAGATGCTGAATTTTTTTAGTGTTGGGGGTTCAATTAAAACAACTCTAATTTCCGGTTAATTATGAACATTATGTAAATCCTAATGCTATGGTGTTGTGTGTGCCTGTGTTCATGATGTAAATTTTGTGTACTGATGAACAAGAATTTGTGTGGGAGGAAGAGAGAGCTTTATGAATGAGAAATGAATGGCTTGCCTATAAAAAGGCAATGGTGTTTCAAAAATTTGAAAGTCAGCTAGAATATGGTTGTTTAAATTTGGGCTCCAAAAATTTTAAAGTCTGCCAAAATTTCAGTTGGAGCCAATTTTTTTTGTCCCCACATCATTTCCCGGTTTTTCTCCTCTCCCCTTTGGTACTAGTCAACTTTTGGTCCCCACTTTCTCTCTCCTCTTAAAAGTAAATCACATGCACCTTATTTCATTAATCACCCACCTTAAAAAATTACATAGGAGTCCGTGCCAAGTCAATTGTTGCATTTAAAAAGAAACGTAGGAAGTATTAGTATTTTATTTTTCATCCACTAGGGTCATCACACTTTGAGATTTTTTGTCAAATTCCAAAAATAGTAAGTCTCATGTAATACCGTCTTATTAAAAAGTTATTGTAAAATCACATGATAACCTTTTGTCATTAAAGGGTCCTTTTTAAGTTAAAGGGAACATTTTTTAATTTTAAAGAAGCACTTTTAGACAACAAGTCACCTTTCTCTTTAAATTAGGTGGGTCGGGTGAATATCGGGTATGAATTAATTAGTAACTAAATTTGATTCGACACTTATTAATTCCCCCATCTTTCAGTTAGACATTTTTGGATAGAAAGGAAGAATATCTCATAGTTGTTGACGATGCTACATATACTAGTGCACTGCTCTACCCTTGGAATGGTGGAGAAACTGGCAATGGCCAATGAGGAAAAGATAGTGCGAACCTCAAAAACATATTCTTCAAGTGACATTCCGATGGCACCATTGAATTAGAAGATGATACAACAAAAAAAATTAGTCAACAAACAATGTTGTACCAAGAGGCATCACGGTTGGAGTTGTCTAGAATGTTTATTTTCTCTGACCCCAATTTAAAGAATATGAGAGCTACCATAACTAAGTCATGGAGTACCAAGAAAACTAGCGCTTAAGAGAGGTCATCATCAGTAATTTTCTTTTATCTATATCTTTTTTTATCTATATTTGAGGTCATAAGTTTAATATATATATATAGGAATGGGATCTTGTGAAAACATCCATTAAGCTGAAAACTGAAAACAGAAGATCTGGACCGTACCATTGAATGACATAAATTAGATCCGACGCTCCTCCACGACTATGAAACCCCATTCTCTCTCTTCGAAGACCCCAACTTTTGCCATTCCCATTCTCTCTTCTGACCACAAATTCATCATACAACAATGGAAAATCTCCATTTTCTCTCTCCTCTCACCAATAAATCTACCATTTCCTAGAATTCATGTCTTCTAAATTCTAATGCTTTAATTCGAAACCTATAAAACTTGTGGGTTGAAGAAATTCGTGAATAAACTTGTGAGTTGAACAAACCTATGGCGAAAACGAAAACCAAAGCACCATAGCAACGAAGTGAGAAGCTCAACGTTCATCTTTCTCTCTCTTATCTCCGGAGTTACGGTGAGATTCAAACAAGTGCAAAAATGGTGAAACAAGAAGAGAGAAGAAAACCAAGAAAATTGCGGGAAAGAATTCGATAATAACATCAAATGTCTCCAATCTCTGTTTTCGGCCCCGATTTTTCTTTAGAAAATCCCGATTTTGAATGATGAAAATTGAAACAAAATGTTGTCCGATAATTTCAAGGAAACTCCATATTATAGCACTGATGTTGATTAGAGGAACTTTTTGGTGCTAATTTTAGCTCAGTTTTGCTGATGACGATGATTGATTTTATTTAAGCGATTTGCTAAGTCATGGAGCTGCAATTGGAATTGATTGGATTTTCGCATTTTTGTGAAAGTTGAGAGAAATGGAAAAGGGAAGAAGATGAAGGTTGAAGAAGACGAAGGTTGAAGGAGAAGGTGGGGAAAACTTGAAGTTACTCTAATATGTATGTATATATGTGTATGTATATATATATGTATGTATATATATGTATGTATATATATATATATATATATATATATATATATATATATATATATATATATATATATATATATATATATATATATACATATATATATATACATATATAGATGTATATACATATATATGTATATACATATATATGTATATATATATATATATATATATATATGTATGTATATATATATATATGTATGTATATATATATATATATATATATATATATATATGTATGTATATATATATATATGTATGTATATATATGTATATATATGTATATATATGTATATGTATATATATGTATATATATGTATATATATGTATATATATATATATATATATATATATATATATATATATATATATATATATATATATATATATATATATATATATATATATATATATATATATATATATATACACATTTAGATTTGTAGAATTAATGACCATAGAAATAATAATAAAAGCCTCGTTTTAAAGAAGGAATAGATACTCCCTTAGAATTAGAATTAGTCGATGATAGAATCAAAGAACCAATAGAACAAGCTATCATAGCACAACTTAAAGGAAATCTTATTTATCAAAAGGTTAGATTCATAATTAAGCCAAATTAATCTATAAGTTTAACTGACCAAAATATTGAAAAGGCATTAGTCTTATATTGGAAAATAGATGGAATAAACATGACAAATGGATCAAAAGTTATGACAAGACAATGTAAGAATGCTTATATATTAACCGATCAACATCGGGTTTATACTAAAAATAAACTAAGACCAATTACTATAGATACCCCTTTTACAGGTCTTATATTACCTATAGAAAAGGGAATAAAATTATACTCTAAACCAGACTATGAAGACTTAGAAATAGTAAAGAAACGATTAAGCATTTCTAGATCTAAACGAGATTTAACTGATAACCTACCAATTCAAATACAATTACACGAATGTTACATAAACATACAAATAGAAACTAAAAGTTTAATTGTAAAACTAGATGTTAATAAAGAAAGTAATTATATTCCCTTATAAAATCTAACTAAAGTCTTTGTGTCGAGTATCATTCCATTTAAAATCGTAGTCTTTCTTTAATTTTTTAGTTAATGGTTCAAGTATATTGTGATAGTTTAGGGATAAATTCTCTAACCCGATTGACTATTCCTAAGAACTTTTGTAATTCCTTTTTAGTATTAAATTCTTGTTGAAACTCTATGATTTTTTGGGCTATATGATCTTGCATTTTTATTCCAACTTTATCTATTTCAAATCCTAAGAATTCAATTTGTGTTCTAAATAATTCCATTTTCTTTTTACTTAAAACTATACCACTAGTTTTAATAATTTCTATAAATTGTTCTAATAACTTATAATGCTCTTCTTGAGTTTTCGAATAGATTAGTATGTCATCAATATAGACTACACAATTTGATAGTTGATTTAAATATTTATCCATAAATGCCTCGGAATCTACCCCGGGGCATTTTTATATCCAAAAGGTAAAACATTCCATTCGTAGAATCCGTTAGGGACTTTGAATGCTGTTAATTGTTTAGATTCTTCAGTTAGTTTTAGTTGGTGAAAACCACTTTTACAATCAAATTTTGAAAAATAATTATATCCTTGTATTTGTCTCATTTTAAGTATTTTATTTGGTATGGGGTAATTGTATGTTATTGTTTTTTCGTTTAAGATTCTATAGTCGATAACCATTCTTGTTTTTCCTCTCTTTTGCTCAGAATGATTATTAACTATAAAAGCACTACTACTATGTTTTGAATTACTTGGTCTAATTAGTTTTCTAGCTACTAATTCTGTTATATGCATTTTAAATTCCTTTTCATCTCTTTGAGTATTATTAAAAGGTTTTTGTGATATAATACTATTTTGGTCTTTTAATGTTATTTGTATTTCAGTGTTATGCTTATGCCAATTTTCTAAAGGATTTTCGCTGCATAATTCTTATAACTTAGTTTTTAAAGGAGTAAGTTTATCTATATGTGATATTCCTATTTCTATTATGTCTAAATTGTTGATTCCTTTTTTGGTTTTCATTTTTTGGACTAGTTTTGCTTCTTCTCCTATTTTACAATTTTCTCATTCTATTGGTAATCTTTCTTTATTAGTAACT
This sequence comes from Beta corolliflora, assembly GCA_947648045.1. Taxonomy (NCBI): domain Eukaryota; kingdom Viridiplantae; phylum Streptophyta; class Magnoliopsida; order Caryophyllales; family Amaranthaceae; genus Beta; species Beta corolliflora. Next base: position 1,325,570 of record CANSZD010003166.1, on the reverse strand, counting down.
ACCTTGGCTTTTAGCTTATGTTGACAAGGGGTAAACAAAGTAAGAAATTCTTTATCTATACTAAAGGGTTTATATTGGTTTAAGAAATTAGTTCCTAATATAATATCTTTTCCAATTAATTCAAAGCAATATACCTTAGGTATAACTAGTATTTTATCCCAAATTTGTATTTTTATATTTGTTTGATAAAGAGTAATTTTACTACTATTATTATTAAATCCGTTTATTATAAAGGGAGTATTTAATCTTTTCCATTTTGGTAAACAATTTTCTTTCATAATTGTTGTTTGAGCTCCTGTGTCTACCATTGGTGTATAATATCTACTTTTATATTCATCAAAGATTATTTTTACTAAAATATAAATTAAATTACTCATTTTTATTAAGGATAGCTAATTTATTTTTCATCTTGCGTAACTTTTGTTCTAATACCTCTATATCTCTTGTTTTCTTTTGTTCTTCATTAGATAAAGTTCGTATACTATCTCTATGACATTCTACAAATATTATGTATTGCAGTCTTTGACTTATGTATGCCTTTTCTTCTTTAGCTATCTCTATCTTCTTTTGTAGTTTTATTAATTCTATCAAACTTGGTATAACATTACTCATTGATTATTCTAATTTTGGATTGGGTTTGATTATAAGTAAATTCAAAATAGTCTTGGTCTATTTTCCAAGGTTTAACTTTTTCTAGAAATTCCTTTCCTAATATTATTTCATTGTTTAGGGTTATAACATATTCAATGTTTATTTCTTGCAAGGCAATTTTTGTTGTAAGGATTATTAATCTATTAAAGTTTTCATTAATTATTTTGTTAGTTAGATTTTTTAAGGGAATATAATTACTTTCTTTATTAACATCTAGTTTTGCAATTAAACTTTTAGTTTCTATTTGTATGTTTATGTAACATTCGTGTAATTGTATTTGAATAGGTAGGTTATCAGTTAAATCTCGTTTAGATCTAGAAATGCTTAATCGTTTCTTTACTATTTCTAAGTCTTCATAGTCTGGTTTAGAGTATAATTTTATTCCCTTTTCTATAGGTAATATAAGACCTGTAAAAGGGGTATCTATAGTAATTGGTCTTAGTTTATTTTTAGTATAAACCTGATGTTGATCGGTTAATATATAAGCATTCTTACATTGTACTGTCATAACTTTTGATCCATTTGTCATGTTTATTCCATCTAGTTTCCAATATAAGACTAATGCCTTTTCTATATTTTGGTCAGTTAAACTTATAGAATAATTTGGCTTAATTATGAATCTAAACTTTTGATAAATAAGATTTCCTTTAAGTTGTGCTATGATAGCTTGTTCTATTGGTTCTTTGATTCTATCATCAGCTAATTCTAATTCTAAGGGAGTATCTATTCCTTCTTTAAAACGGGCTTTTATTATTATTTCTATGGTCATTAATTCTACAAATCTAAATGTGATTGGTTTATTTTTTAATACGTTGTTAATTTTGTTTATTTCTTCATTTAGCACTTCTTGTGTTATTAATGGGACTCTAGTGTTACCTTGTATTTGTGTTATATCTATAACATGTTCTCTATCGGCTATAACTAAATATTCTTCCTTTTTCTTTTTAAAATACTTAGTTAAATTTATCATTTCAAATTTTTTCTTTTCAATTATTTTATTAGGAGATAATGTAAATCCTTCATGCTTCAATGCATTATACCTTTGTAGATCAAAAATAGCTCTTTGATTTTTATGTTGTACATTAATATCTTCATCGTAGTAAACTTCTTGTAATTCTTTATCCATTACTATCAGTTTCTGTATTATCTTCTTCTTCACTACTTCTTATTTCATTATTATCTGTTTCGTATTCTAAAACATATATTTCTACATCTGGTGGTATATTATTTTTACCTATTTCATATTCTGCTATATGTAGTTCAATAAAATTAACATTTTTTATGTTTTTATTAGTATTTTTATTCGTTTTTGTCTTACAATCTTTTGCTATATGACCTATCTGTCCACAATTATAACATCTACATCTTTTTGGATTTTTTGCATATTTATAGATTTTTCTTTTTATAAAGTAATTTTTATTTGATCGCTTCTTATTTTTATATTTTCCATATGGTTTGAATCTTTTATATTGTTTTCGCATTGATTTGGGTCTTTTAGTTTTATATCTCGTGTTTAATTTGTGACAACCAAATTTAGGTATTTCATATTTTTCACAACAGTCACTTATTCTAGCTTGTTTTCTAAACGCCTTTTGGTTATTGATTTCAATACAATAATTTTTATACCATGTTTGTAGAAATGGTATTTGTTCACCTAAAGTTCCTGTTTTAGTATCTGTATAATATGCTTCTTGTACCATAATGTTTATAGGTATTGGTAATTTTTCAAAATATAATTTTCGAAATACAGCTAGTTGTTCAGGTGTTTCGGTTCCTAATTCATAATAATTCATTTGGAATGCACAATTATATTTGTTTAAACCTTCTGGACACATGGAACATATTTGCATATTATATAGTTGGGACTTACAGTATTCTTTCTTAGCTTCTGCATATTTTAAATCTGCATTTGGATTGCCAAATTCTCTTCGAATTATTTTTTCGTATTTTTTCAACATTTGTGTTGAATCTGTCATCTCAGTTCCTTCTATCTTAGTACTTCGCAATTCTGTTAATTCTTTTATTCCTATATTAGTTAAATAACTTTTTGCTATTCCTGTTATTGTGGCTTCAATATAATTAGCCGCTGCACTAACTGGTATTTTAGCTTCTATTAATTTTGCATTTATTCTAGCTATCCAATTTTGTATTTCTAATTCAGCATTTGTAGCACAATCTAGATTTAAAGTTTCACTTGTTTGGTTATCTCTCGGTATGTAATCGTTTTCTACTTTCCTTCGATATTTCCATATATAGTCATTATTTCTGTGATTATATCCATATTTTTTCTTTTTAAAAGTGGGTTTGTAATTTCTATTAGTTTCCATATAATCATAATCGTCATCCGTGTAGGCCTTAGTAAGTACATTAATTTCTTCATCCTTTTCTGAATTAAAGTCTGATTCTAAATGATTTGAATATCTAAATTCTTGACTGGATTGTTCAGAATAAAATTCTTCACTATTTTCTTCTAGAGTATTTACCTCTATATTATTTACTTCTAGTCGTTCTATTTCTGTAGTTAAAGTTTCTACAAAGTTTCTATTGTAGTATTATTTATTATTTCGTTATCTGATTCGTGGATTTCGATATTTCAAGTATTTTCTTTAATGTTACATATAAAGTTTGTTCTTCTATTTTATCAAACCTATTGTTATATTCTATTGTAAGATTTTGTATCTCTTTATTAAAATTATTTTCTACTCTGTAGACTTTATCTAATATTTGTTTGGTATTAATATGTATTATTTTGATAGATTCTTCTATTTTTCTCATTCTTACATCATATTTTCTTTCTAACTTTTCTAATTTTTTATAGATGTCATTAATTGTTTTACTGTCTTGATAACTACTTTCTATATTTGTTATTTGTACTAAATTATTTTCTAGTGCTAGTCTTCTTTCCCTGTCAAATTCGTTTTCTAGTATCATTTCTTTTCTATCTTTTATTAAATAAAATCTTCCTTCACTTATTTCGGCAAATTGTCTATTTTGATTAGTCTTATGTATTTTAAATGGACCATCAGGATATCTAATAATTTCTTCTTCAATAATTTTTTCGTTTTTATTCATATTTCTAATTGTTCGCTAATTCTTTCATATTCAATTTCTATTCTTTTTCGTAAAAGTAATTCTGGAAATAACTGAGAATATTCTTTAGTTATCTTCTTTTCTAAGATTTCATAACCTTGTTCTTCTAGTTCTATTGGTATTTTAGTATTACTTGATTCTGATTTATCTAGATCATTCTTATTTTCTTTTAGTAATTTTATAATTAATAAAATATTAGTATTAATAATTTTTAGTTTAGTTCCAAAATGTTCTTCGTTTTCAAGTTCACTCATATGTATAGGGTTGGTTTTTTATCTAATGTATAATTAATATAATCTTCTGTTACTTTGTTAGCTATATCCTCTTGTTCTTTTATTTTTATATTTAGCAAGTCTATCTGGTCGTCAAAAGGTTTTAACTCTTTGTCTATTTCATCATAATTATGATTATCATTTAATGTTGCTCGTTCTAGTACTTGTATTTTATTAATGATAGCTATTTGTTTTTGATTTCTTATTTCCAAATTTTTTATATCAGCTTGTATAGTTGATATGAAATAGTTCTGATTAACTCGTCTGCTAGCCTCTTTAATTTGTGATTTAGTACTCATATGTATAATGAATTTTGTAAATCTCTAAGTTCTTGTTTAGCTATTAAGTTTTTATTTTTCTTGTTTTGTAGATTAGTTAGATATTTGCTTAAAGCAATTTTAGTTCACTGTCCTTTCTTCTGTTGGCTTCATATAAATAATTTTCAAATTCATCTATTTTATCTTGTTGGATCCGTATCTGAAAATCTAACGTATTTTGTCTCATTTCAATATCTTCTTGGACGCTCCTAATTTGTGATTTAGTCATATCAAATTTATTAATTGTTCAAGTTCTATTAATAATTGTCTAAGTTCTATTTGTTTTAAGAAATCTAATAATTTTTTAATCTCTAGTTGAACTTGTAAAAGTTTATCTATCCTATTGTGTTCTTCTTCTAGTAAATTCGGTACAATATTGGCTAATTCAAGATCTTCTTCTTTAGCTGCGTGAATATGAGAAATTCTTAGTTGTTCTTTTAAGCAATCGATTTTAAATTGTAAAGCATAATTTATCCATTCAACACGTGATTTAACTGTTTTTATTAGAGAACTCATATGCTAAGTAAATAATTAGGCAAATATTTAAGCAAATAAACAAGTGAATAGGTACTTAATCTGTTTCTTTATGAACTTTCTTTTAAGACTCAATCCCTTTTGCTCATAATAAACCTTAATCGGTTAATAACAATTCTATCAGCTTTCATATAAGTACTGCTAATCCGCTTTGACAACCCTTAAGCACTTAAGTATAATTAAATAAATTCATGTTTTTCAACCTCACCACATAGGTTTTATGCATCACGCCCTCAACGCCTTCTCATTCTCAACGGCTAAACGGGCTCCTGCTACCAATTGTCTCTTGGTTTCTAAACATGATTTTACTTAATCGGGGAAAGCATAATTAAGATAACATACATCCTATATGAAATTATAGAATCATCTTAACAGATCTTAGTATTATTATAAACTAGGGGATTGAATTTAAATTCAGTTCATAAGGAAAGGGATTACCTTATCTGCTTCCATAGTTACTTGTGAAATATATTCTACGAGTATAACTCTGGGATAGACGGTGAATAGTAGGCTTATGAATAGTAGGCTCTGATACCAATTTTGGTTCGATAAAGCGTGTTTTAGATTTTGAGGAGAAAGATAGAGAAGAGAGATGTAGGGAAACTTGCTAATGATCCTTTGCTTCACCAGCTCATCTTATTTATAGGCAAAGTTATTACAAGTGCCGTACAATTTTACAAAACTATTCATACTACTATTTGCTATAGTGAAAAGTGCTACAGTAAAAGTACTGTTCACTATTCACTATTCACATATTTTACGCGTTAGCCGCCTAACTTTTGTCCTGTTGTAACTATTACAAAGTTTATCTGTTATAGGAAAAACATCTTCCTATCCTATTTTGTAGACATGTGTTTTATTCTTGTATGTTGTCCTCTATCTGAGTAGTAGATGCTGCTGTAGATGATTCGGCTTTATCTTCATAGCTGTCCATATCTTCAATTATTGGTACAGTCATTTGTTTGACTCCACACATTCTACATGAGTGGGTATTATTTTGCTGCATCCAACTGCAATATCTTTGCAAAGTATCTTGGGTTAGAAAATTTCTGGGTAAGTACCTTGTAACTGGTTCTTGGTCCGGATGGAGCAGACTCCATACCCATGACTTAATAGTTTCGACCGCATCATGGCCATATGATTTGCTTTGGGAGATAATTAATGTGTTTAACTCTCTATGGTTTATCCAAACATAAGTCTTGACCATGTTAAGCAAGGCTTCATAAATTGCTTTTATCTTGACTGCCCTCTTTTCCCTGAGGAGGTCTGGTATCTCATTGTGGTTTAGTTCTGGCTGTGCCTTAATTTCTTCGAAAAAGATAAAATTGGCTGTGCAGCCCATTTTAACAACCCTAATACATTGTTTTATCTCGGAGAAAGTAACTTCGCCTGGGGCAGTATAGCACCTTACAAAAATCATAGGAGATTTTGTAATATGCAAGTAACTTTTAGCTGCTTTATATAAATCAGGAATTGATGATAGCTCTTCTCCATTCATTGTATATACTGAATTAAGAAGGCCATAATCATAAGCTGCTTTGATTAACTTTGCATTGCAACCAGGCAACGCTATTAACTCGTTTATCCTTTTTAAAGGATTAGTTACATATCCACCTTCGATTTCTCCATGGCGGTCTTTTGTGGTTATTTCTGGAAATGTATTTAGTCTGTTGGCAATAAGTAAGAAATTATCTATATATTTACGAATTGAAGGATTCATAGTTTGTTTAGTTCCTAGGGTTAACTTTTCTTTGAAGGAGGTGGTATCTGGTATAAGGCTTGGAAAATTTAGTTCGTTGATAACTGGAGTGGGGTTATAGGTTTGTAAGGACATACTTCGTTTGAAAGGAGGATTAACTTTTTTTGTTGTAATAATTCGGCTTTATATCTTTGGCTAGTGCCAATATCTGCTTGCTCCTTACTAGGATTGCTGGAAGTGGATGCTCTTTTCATAGAAGCAAGTTCTTCCATTAACTGTTTGAGCTGTATCTTGAGCTCTTGGTTTTCTAGAACCAATTGTTGAGCTATTTCTTGAGAGATAGTCTGCAAAACAATTTTCATTAGTTTTTAATAATTCAATAGAGAACTCATATTGATTGATGTCGGCTATTATTCGATTTATCTCCTTTCGTGTAATGGAATCTTGTAGTTTTTGGGTTAACCAGCTTCTAACAGTCCTATTATCTGTTCTAATGATGAATTTACTATAAACTATGTAACATTCGAATTTTTAGATTCCATATTTTACTGCTTTTAATTCCTTTTTATTTATATCCCGATTGATTTCATTTGCCTTAAATGTTCCTGAGTGATATCGACAAACATATTCTCTTTTATCGTTTTTATATCTATACCTCAATTACACGAATGTTACATAAACATACAAATAGAAACTAAAAGTTTAATTGCAAAACTAGATGTTAATAAAGAAAGTAATTATATTCCCTTAAAAAATCTAACTAACAACATAATTAATGAAAACTTTAATAGATTAATAATCCTTACAACAAAAATTGCCTTGCAAGAAATAAACATTGAATATGTTATAATCCTAAACAATGAAATAATATTAGGAAAGGAATTTCTAGAAAAAGTTAAACCTTGGAAAATAGACCAAGACTATTTTGAATTTACTTATAATCAAACCCAATCCAAAACTAGAATAATCAATGAGTAATGTTATACCAAGTTTGATAGAATTAATAAAACTACAAAAGCAGATAGAGATAGCTAAAGAAGAAAAGGCATATATAAGTCAAAGACTGCAATACATAATATTTGTAGAATGTCATAGAGATAGTATACGAACTTTATCTAATGAAGAACAAAAGAAAACAAGAGATATAGAGGTATTAGAACAAAAGTTACGCAAGATGAAAAATAAATTAGCTATCCTTAATTAAAATGAGTAATTTGGGATAAAATACTAGTTATACCTAAGGTATATTAGCTATCCAAAAAGATGTAGATGTTATAATTGTGGACGAGATAGGTCATATAGCAAAAGATTGTAAGACAAAAACGAATAAAAATACTAATAAAAACATAAAAAATGTTAATTTTGTTGAACTACATATAGCAGAATATGAAATAGGTAAAAATAATATACCACCAGAAGTAGAAATATATGTTTTAGAATACGAAACAGATAAAAATGAAATAAGAAGTAGTGAAGAAGAAGATAATACAGAAACTGATAGTAATGGATAAAGAATTACAAGAAGTTGATAGGACTGTTAGAAGCTGCTTATGATTATGGCCTTCTTAATTCAGTATATACAATGAATGGAGAAGAGCTATCATCAATTCCTGATTTATATAAAGCAGCTAAAAGTTACTTGCATATTACAAAATCTCCTATGATTTTTGTAAGGTGCTATACTGCCCCAGGCGAAGTTACTTTCTCCGAGATAAAAAAATGTATTAGGGTTGTTAAAATGGGCTGCACAGCCAATTTTATCTTTCCCGAAGAAATAAAGGCACAGCCAGAACTAAACCATAATGAGATACCAGACCTCCTCAGGGAAAAGAGGGCAGTGAAGATAAAAGCAATTTATGAAGCCTTGCTTAACATGGTCAAGACTTCTGTTTGGATAAACCATAGAGAGTTAAACACATTAATTATCTCTCAAAGCAAATCATATGGCCATGATGCGGTCGAAACTATTAAGTCATGGGTATTGAGCCTGCTCCATCCGGACCAAGAACCAGTTACAAGGTACTTACCCAGAAATTTTCTAACCCAAGATACTTTTCAAAGATATTGCAGTTGGATGCAGCAAAATAATAACCACTCATGTAGAATGTGTGGAGTCAAACAAATGACTGTACCAATAATTGAAGATATGGACAGCTATGAAGATAAAGCCGAATCATCTACAGCAGCATCTACTACTCAGATAGAGCACAACATACAAGAATAAAACACATGTCTACAAATAGGATAGGAAGATGTTTTTCCTGTAACAGATAAACTTTGTAATAGTTACAACAGGACAAAAGTTAGGCGGCTAACGCGTAAAATATGTGAATAGTGAAGAGTGAACAGTACTTTTACTGTAGCACTTTTCACTATAGCAAATAGTAGTATGAATAGTTTTGTAAAATTGTACGGCACTTGTAATAACTTTGCCTATAAATAAGATGAGCTGGTGAAGCAAAGGATCATCAGCAAGTTTCCCTACATCTCTCCTCTCTATCTCTACAAATCTTTCTCCTCAAAATCTTAAACACGCTTTACCTCCCAAAATTGGTATCAGAGCCTACTATTCATAAGCCTACTATTCACCGTCTATCCCAGAGTTATACTCGTAGAAGATATTTCACAAGTAACTATGGAAGCAGATAAGGTAATCCCTTTCCTTATGAACTGAATTTAAATTCAATCCCCTAGTTTATAATAATACTGAGATGTGTTAAGATGATTCTATAATTTCATATAGGATGTATGCTATCTTAATTATGCTTTCCCCGATTAAGTAAAATCATGTTTAGAAACCAAGAGACAACTGGTAGCAGGAGCCCGTTTAGCCGTTGAGAATGAGAAGGCGTTGAGGGCGTGATGCATAAAACCTATGTAGTGAGGTTGAAAAACATGAATTTATTTAATTATGCTTAAGTGCTTAAGGGTTGTCAAAGCGGATTAGCAGTACTTATATGAAAGCAGATAGAATTGTTATTAACCGATTAAGGTTTATTATGAGCAAAAGGGATTGAGTCTTAAAAGAAAGTTCATAAAGAAACAGATTAAGTACCTATTCACTTGTTTATTTGCTTAAATATTTGCCTGATTATTTACTTAGCATATGAGTTCTCTAATAAAAACTGTTAAATTACGTGTTGAATGGATAAATTATGCTTTACAATTTAAAATCGATAGCTTAAAAGAACAACTAAGAATTTCTCATATTCACGCAGCTAAAGAAGAAGATCTTGAATTAGCCAATATTGTGCTGAATTTACTAGAAGAAGAACACAATAGGATAGATAAACTTTTACAAGTTCAACTAGAGATTAAAAAATTATTAGATTTCTTAAAACAAATAGAACTTAGACAATTATTAATAGAACTTGAACAATTAATAAATTTGATATGACTAAATCACAAATTAGGAGCGTCCAAGAAGATATTGAAATGAGACAAAATACGTTAGATTTTCAGATACGGATCCAACAAGATAAAATAGATGAATTTGAAAATTATTTATATGAAGCCAACAGAAGAAAGGACAGTGAACTAAAAAATGCTTTAAGCAAATATCTAACTGATCTACAAAACAAGAAAAATAAAAACTTAATAGCTAAACAAGAACTTAGAGATTTACAAAATTCATTATACATATGAGTACTAAATCACAAATTAAAGAGGCTAGCAGACGAGTTAATCAGAACTATTTCATATCAATTATACAAGCTGATATAAAAAATTTAGAATTAAGAAATCAAAAACAAATAGCTATCATTAATAAAATACAAGTACTAGAACGAGCAACATTAAATGATAATCATAATTATGAAGAAATAGACAAAGAGTTAAAACCTTTTGACGACCAGATAGACTTGCTAAATATAAAAATAAAAGAACAAGAGGATATAGCTAACAAAGTAACAGAAGATTATATTAATTATACATTAGATAAAAAACCAACCCTATACATATGAGTGAACTAGAAAACGAAGAACATTTTGGAACTAAACTAAAAATTATTAATACAAATATTTTATTAATTATAAAATTACTAAAAGAAAATAAGAATGATCTAGATAAATCAGAATCAAGTAATACTAAAATACCAATAGAACTAGAAGAACAAGGTTATGAAATCTTAGAAAAGAAAATAACTAAAGAATATTCTCAGTTATTTCCAGATTTACTTTTACGAAAAAGAATAGAAATTGAATATGAAAGAATTAGCGAACAATTAGAAATATGAATAAAAACGAAAAAATTATTGAAGAAGAAATTATTAGATATCCTGATGGTCCATTTAAAATACATAAGACTAATCAAAATAGACAATTTGCCGAAATAAGTGAAGGAAGATTTTATTTTATAAAAGATAAAAAACAAATGATACTAGAAAACGAATTTGACAGGGAAAGAAGACTAGCACTAGAAAATAATTTAGTACAAATAACAAATATAGAAAGTAGTTATCAAGACAGTAAAACAATTAATGACATCTATAAAAAATTAGAAAAGTTAGAAAGAAAATATGATGAAAGAATGAGAAAAATAGAAGAATCTATCAAAATAATACATATTAATACCAAACAAATATTAGATAAAGTCTACAGAGTAGAAAATAATTTTAATGAAGAGATACAAAATCTTACAATAGAATATAACAATAGGTTTGATAAAATAGAAGAACAGCTTATATGTAACATTAAAGAAAATACTGAAATATCAGAAATCCACGAATCAGATAACGAAATAATAAATAATACTACAATAGAAACTTAAGAAACTTTAACTACAGAAATAGAACGACTAGAAGTAAATAATATAGAGGTAAATACTCTAGAAGAAAATAGTGAAGAATTTTATTCTGAACAATCCAGTCAAGAATTTAGATATTCAAATCATTTAGAATCAGACTTTAATTCAGAAAAGGATGAAGAAATTAATGTACTTACTCAGGCCTACACGGATGACGATTATGATTATATGGAAACTAATAGAAATTACAAACCCACTTTTAAAAAGAAAAAATATGGATATAATCACAGAAATAATGACTATATATGGAAATATCGAAGGAAAGTAGAAAACGATTACATACCGAGAGATAACCAAACAAGTGAAACTTTAAATCTAGATTGTGCTACAAATGCTGAATTAGAAATACAAAATTGGATAGCTAGAATAAATGCAAAATTAATAGAAGCTAAAATACCGGTTAGTGCAGGCTAATTATATTGAAGCCACAATAACAGGAATAGCAAAAAGTTATTTAACTAATATAGGAATAACAGAATTAACAGAATTGCGAAGTACTAAGATAGAAGGAACTGAGATGACAGATTCAACAAAAATGTTGAAAAAATACGAAAAAATAATTCGAAGGGAATTTGGCAATCCAAATGCAGATTAAAAATATGCGAAAGCTAAGAAAGAATACTGTAAGTCCCAACTATATAATATGCAAATATGTTCCATGTGTCCGGAAGATTTAAACAAATATAATTGTGCATTCCAAATGAATTATTATGAATTAGGAACCGAAACACTCGAACAACTAGGCGTATTTCGAAAATCATATTTTGAAAAATTACCAATACCTATAAACATTATGGTACAAGAAGCATATTATACAGAACCTAAAACAAGAACTTTAGGTGAACAAATATCATTTCTACAAACATGGTATAAAAATTATTGTATTGAAATCAATAACCAAAAGGCATTTAGAAAACAAGCTAAAATAAGTGACTGTTGTGAAAAATATGAAATACCTAAATTTGGTTGTCAAAAATTAAACACAAGATATAAAACTAAAAGACCCAAATCAATGCGAAGACAATATAAAAGATTCAAACCATACGAAAAATATAAAAATAAGAAGCGATCAAATAAAAATTACTTTATAAAAAGAAAAATCTATAAATATGCAAAAAATCCAAAAAGATGTAGATGTTATAATTGTGGACAGATAGGTCATATAGCAAAAGATTGTAAGACAAAAACGAATAAAAATACTAATAAAAACATAAAAAAAATGTTAATTTTATTGAACTACATATAGCAGAATATGAAATAGGTAAAAAGAATATACCACCAGATGTAGAAATATATGTTTTAGAATGCGAAACAGATAATAATGAAATAAGAAGTAGTGAAGAAGAAGATAATACAGAAACTGATAGTAATGGATAAAGAATTACAAGAAGTTGACTACGATGAAGATATTACTGTACAACATAAAAATCAAAGAGCTATTTTTGATCTACACAGGTATAATGCGTTGAAGCATGAAGGATTTACATTATCTCCTAATAAAATAATTGAAAAGAAAAAAATTGAAATGATAAATTTAACTAAGTATTTTAAAAAGAAAAAGGAAGAAATTTTGTTATAGCCGATAGAGAACATGTTATAGATATATCACAAATACAAGGTAACACTAGAGTCCCATTAATAACACAAGAAGTGCTAAATGAAGAAATAAACAAAATTAACAACGTATTAAAAAATAAACCAATCACATTTAGATTTGTAGAATTAACAACCATAGAAATAATAATAAAAGCCTGTTTTAAAGAAGGAATATATACTCCCTTAGAATTAGAATTAGCTGATGATAGAATCAAAGAACCAATAGAACAAGCTATCATAGCACAACTTAAAGGAAATCTTATTTATCAAAAGGTTAGATTCATAATTAAGCCAAATTATTCTATAAGTTTAACTGACCAAAATATAGAAAAGGCATTAGTCTTATATTGGAAACTAGATGGAATAAACATGACAAATGGATCAAAAGTTATGACAGTACAATGTAAGAATGCTTATATATTAACCGATCAACATCAGGTTTATACTAAAAATAAACTAAGACCAATTACTATAGATACCCCTTTTACAGGTCTTATATTACCTATAGAAAAAGGAATAAAATTATACTCTAAACCAGACTATGAAGACTTAGAAATAGTAAAGAAACGATTAAGCATTTCTAGATCTAAACGAGATTTAACTGATAACCTACCTATTCAAATACAATTACACGAATGTTACATAAACATACAAATAGAAACTAAAAGTTTAATTGCAAAACTAGATGTTAATAAAGAAAGTAATTATATTCCCTTAAAAAATCTAACTAACAAAATAATTAATGAAAACTTTAATAGATTAATAATCCTTACAACAAAAATTGCCTTGCAAGAAATAAACATTGAATATGTTATAACCCTAAACAATGAAATAATATTAGGAAAGGAATTTCTAGAAAAAGTTAAACCTTGGAAAATAGACCAAGACTATTTTGAATTTACTTATAATCAAACCCAATCCAAAATTAGAATAATCAATGAGTAATGCTATACCAAGTTTGATAGAATTAATAAAACTACAAAAGCAGATAGAGATAGCAAAAGAAATAAAGGCATATATAAGTCAAAGACTGCAATATATAATATTTGTAGAATGTCATAGAGATAGTATACGAACTTTATCTAATGAAGAACAAAAGAAAACAAGAGATATAGAGGTATTAGAACAAAAGTTACGCAAGATGAAAAATAAATTAGCTATCCTTAATAAAAATGAGTAATTTAATTTATATTTTAGTAAAAATAATCTTTGATGAATATAAAAGTAGATATTATACACCAATGGTAGACACAGGAGCTCAAACAACAATTATGAAAGAAAATTGTTTACCAAAATGGAAAAGATTAAATACTCCCTTTAAAATAAACGGATTTAATAATAATAGTAGTAAAATTACTCTTTATCAAACAAATATAAAAATACAAATTTGGGATAAAATACTAGTTATACCTAAGGTATATTGCTTTGAATTAATTGGAAAAGATATTATATTAGGAACTAATTTCTTAAACAATATAAACCCTTTAGTATAGATAAAGAATTTCTTACTTTGTTTACCCCTTGTCAACATAAGCTAAAAGCCAAGGTAGTTACTAATAAAGAAAGATTACCAATAGAATGGGAAAATTGTAAAATAGGAGAAGAAGCAAAACTAGTCCAAAAAATGAAAACCAAAAAAGGAATCAACAATTTAGACATAATAGAAATAGGAATATTACATATAGATAAACTTACTCCTTTAAAAACTAAGTTAGAAGAATTATGCAGCGAAAATCTTTAGAAAATTGGCATAAGCATAACACTGAAATACAAATAACATTAAAAGACCAAAATAGTATTATATCACAAAAACCTTTTAGTAATACTCAAAGAGATGAAAAGGAATTTAAAATGCATATAACAGAATTAGTAGCTGGAAAACTAATTAGACCAAGTAATTCAAAACATAGTAGTAGTGCTTTTATAGTTAATAATCATTCTAAGCAAAAGAGAGGAAAAACAAGAATGGTTATCGACTATAGAATCTTAAACGAAAAAACAATAACATACAATTACCCCATACCAAATAAAATACTTAAAATGAGACAAATACAAGGATATAATTATTTTTCAAAATTTGATTGTAAAAGTGGTTTTCACCAACTAAAACTAACTGAAGAATCTAAACAATTAACAGCATTCAAAGTCCCTAACGGATTCTACGAATGGAATGTTTTACCTTTTGGATATAAAAATGCCCCAGGTAGATTCCAGGCATTTATGGATAAATATTTAAATCAATTATCAAATTGTGTAGTCTATATTGATGACATACTAATCTATTCGAAAACTCAAGAAGAGCATTATAAGTTATTAGAACAATTTATAGAAATTATTAAAACTAGTGGTATAGTTTTAAGTAAAAATAAAATGGAATTATTTAGAACACAAATTGAATTCTTAGGATTTGAAATAGATAAAGCTGGAATAAAAATGCAAGATCATATAGCCCAAAAAATCATAGAGTTTCAACAAGAAATTAATACTAAAAAGGAATTACAAAAGTTCTTAGGAATAGTCAATCAGGTTAGAGAATTTATCCCTAAACTATCACAATATACTGAACCATTAACTAAAAAATTAAAGAAAGACTACGATTTTAAATGGAATGATACTGACACAAAGACTTTAGAAAAAATTAAGGAATTAGTCAGAAAGCTACCAAAACTAAGCTTTCCCGATGAAGACAAAGAATTTACATGGATAGTGGAAACAGATGCTAGTGAAACTAATAACGGTTACGGAGCGAGTTTAAAGTATAGATATAAAAACGATAAAAGAGAATATGTTTGTCGATAACACTCAGGGAACATTTAAGGCAAATGAAATCAATTGGGATATAAATAAAAAGGAATTAAAAGCAGTAAAATATGGAATCAAAAAATTTGAATGTTACATAGTTTATAGTAAATTCATCATTAGAACAGATAATAGGACTATTAGAAGCTGGTTAACCCAAAAACTACAAGATTCCATTACACGAAAGGAGATAAATCGAATAATAGCCGACATCAATCAATATGAGTTCTCTATTGAATTATTAAAAACTAATGAAAATTGTTTTTGCAGACTATCTCTCAAGAAATAGCTCAACAATTGGTTCTTGAAAACCAAGAGCTCAAGATACGGCTCAAACAGTTAATGGAAGAACTTGCTTCTATGAAAAGAGCGACCACTTCCAAAGCAATCCTAGTAAGGAGCAAGCGAGATATTGGCACTAGCCAAAGATATAAAAGCCGAATTATTACAACAAAAAAAGTTAATCCTTCTTTCAAACGAAGTATGTCCTTACAAACCTATAACCTCACTCCAGTTATCAACGAACTAAATTTTCCAAACCTTATACCAGATACCACCTCCTTCAAAGAAAAGTTAACCCTAGGAACTAAACAAACTATGAATCCTTCGGTTCGTAAATATATAGATAATTTCTTACTTATTGCCAACAGACTAAATACATTTCCGAAATAACCACAAAAGACCGCCATGGAGAAATCGAAGGTGGATATGTAACTAATCCTTTAAAAAGGATAAACGAGTTAATAGCGTTGCCTGGTTGCAATGCAAAGTTAATTAAAGCAACTTATGATTATGGCCTTCTTATTCAGTATATACAATGAATGGAGAAGAGCTATCATCAATTCCTGATTTATATAAAGCAGCTAAAAGTTACTTGCATATTACAAAATCTCCTATGATTTTTGTAAGGTGCTATACTTGCCCAGGCGAAGTTACTTTCTCCGAGATAAAACAATGTATTAGGGTTGTTAAAATGGGCCGCACACCAATTTTATCTTTCCCGAAGAAATTAAGGCACAACCGTGAACTAAACCACAATGAGATACCAGACCTCCTCAGGGAAAAGAGGGCAGTCAAGATAAAAGCAATTTATGAAGCCTTGCTTAACATGGTCAAGACGTATGTTTGGATAAACCATAGAGAGTTAAACACATTAATTATCTCTCAAAGCAAATCATATGGCCATGATGCGATCGAATCTATTAAGTCATGGGTATGGAGCCTACTCCATCCGGACCAAGAACCAGTTACAAGGTACTTACCCAGAAATTTTCTAACCCAAGATACTTTGCAAAGATATTGCAGTTGGATGCAACAAAATAATAACCACTCATGTAGAATGTGTGGAGTCAAACAAATGACTGTACCAATAATTGAAGATATGGACAGCGATGAAGATAAAGCCGAATCATCTACAGCAGCATCTACTACTCAGATAGAGCACAACATACAAGAATAAAACAAATGTCTACAAATAGGATAGGAAGATGTTTTTCCTGTAACAGATAAACTTTGTAATAGTTACAACAGGACAAAAGTTAGGCGGCTAACGCGTAAAATATGTGAATAGTGAATAGTGAACAGTACTTTTACTGTAGCACTTTTCACTATAGCAAATAGTAGTATGAATAGTTTTGTAAAATTGTACGGCACTTGTAATAAATTTGCCTATAAATAAGATGAGCTGGTGAAGCAAAGGGTCATCAGCAAGTTTCCCTACATCTCTCTTCTCTATCTTTCTCCTCAAAATCTTAAACACGCTTTATCGAACCAAAATTGGGAATCAACAATTTAGACATAATAGAAATAGGAATATTACATATAGATAAACTTACTCCTTTAAAAACTAAGTTAGAAGAATTATGCAGCAAAAATCCTTTAGAAAATTGGCATAAGCATAACACTGAAATACAAATAACATTAAAAGACCAAAATAGTATTATATCACAAAAACCTTTTAATAATACTCAAAGAGATGAAAAGGAATTTAAAATGCATATAACAGAATTAGTAGCTGGAAAACTAATTAGACCAAGTAATTCAAAACATAGTAGTAGTGCTTTTATAGTTAATAATCATTCTGAGCAAAAGAGAGGAAAAACAAGAATGGTTATCGACTATAGAATCTTAAACGAAAAAACAATAACATACAATTACCCCATACCAAATAAAATACATAAAATGAGACAAATACAAGGATATAATTATTTTTCAAAATTTGATTGTAAAAGTGGTTTTCACCAACTAAAACTAACCGAAGAATCTAAACAATTAACAAGCATTCAAAGTCCCTAACGGATTCTACGAATGGAATGTTTTACCTTTTGGATATAAAAATGCCCCGGGTAGATTCCAGGCATTTATGGATAAATATTTAAATCAATTATCAAATTGTGTAGTCTATATTGATGACATACTAATCTATTCGAAAACTCAAGAAGAGCATTATAAGTTATTAGAACAATTTATAGAAATTATTAAAACTAGTGGTATAGTTTTAAGTAAAAAGAAAATGGAATTATTTAGAACACAAATTAAATTCTTAGGATTTGAAATAGATAAAGCTGGAATAAAAATGCAAGATCATATAGCCCAAAAAATCATAGAGTTTCAACAAGAAATTAATACTAAAAAGGAATTGCAAAAGTTCTTAGAAATAGTCAATCGGGTTAGAGAATTTATCCCTAAACTATCACAATATCTTGAACCATTAACTAAAAAATTAATGAAAGACTACGATTTTAAATGGAATGATACTTGACACAAAGACTTTAGAAAAAATTAAGGAATTAGTCGAGAAAGCTACCAAAACTAAGCATTCCCGATGAAGACAAAGAATTTACATGGATAGTGGAAACAGATGCTAGTGAAACTAATAACGGTTACGGAGCAGTATTAAAGTATAGATATAAAAACGATAAAAGAGAATATGTTTGTCGATAACACTCAGGAACATTTAAGGCAAATGAAATCAATTGGGATATAAATAAAAAGGAATTAAAAGCAGTAAAATATGGAATCAAAAAATTTGAATGTTACATAGTTTATAGTAAATTCATCATTAGAACAGAGATAATAGGACTATTAGAAGGTCGGTTAACCCAAAAACTACAAGATTCCATTACACGAAAGGAGATAAATCGAATAATAGCCGACATCAATCAATATGAGTTCTCTATTGAATTATTAAAAACTAATGAAAATTGTTTTTGCAGACTATCTCTCAAGAAATAGCTCAACAATTGGTTCTTGAAAACCAAGAGCTCAAGATACAGCTCAAACAGTTAATGGAAGAACTTGCTTCTATGAAAAGAGCAGCCACTTCCAGCAATCCTAGTAAGGAGCAAGCAGATATTGGCACTAGCCAAAGATATAAAAGCCGAATTATTACAACAAAAAAAGTTAATCCTTCTTTCAAACGAAGTATGTCCTTACAAACCTATAACCTCACTCCAGTTATCAACGAACTAAATTTTCCAAACCTTATACCAGATACCACCTCCTTCAAAGAAAAGTTAACCCTAGGAACTAAACAAACTATGAATCCTTCAGTTCGTAAATATATAGATAATTTCTTACTTATTGCCAATAGACTAAATACATTTCCAGAAATAACCACAAAAGACCGCCATGGAGAAATCGAAGGTGGATATGTAACTAATCCTTTAAAAAGGGTAAACGAGTTAATAGCGTTGCCTGGTTGCAATGCAAAGTTAATCAAAGCAGCTTATGATTATGGCCTTCTTAATTCAGTATATACAATGAATGGAGAAGAGCTATCATCATTTCCTGATTTATATAAAGCAGCTAAAAGTTACTTCCATATTACAAAATCTCCTATGATTTTTGTAAAGTGCTATACTGCCCCAGGCGAAGTTACTTTCTCCGAGATAAAACAATGTATTAGGGTTGTTAAAATGGGCTGCACAGCCAATTTTATCTTTCCCGAAGAAATTAAGGCACAGCCAGAACTAAACCACAATGAGATACTAGACCTCCTCAGGGAAAAGAGGGCGGTCAAGATAAAAGCAATTTATGAAGCCTTGCTTAACATGGTCAAGACTTATGTTTGGATAAACCATAGAGAGTTAAACACATTAATTACCTCTCAAAGCAAATCATATGGCCATGATGCGGTCGAAACTATTAAGTCATGGGTATGGAGCCTGCTCCTTCCGGACCAAGAACCAGTTACAAGGTACTTACCTAGAAATTTTCTAACCCAAGATACTTTGCAAAGATATTGCAGTTGGATGCAGCAAAATAATAACCACTCATGTAGAATGTGTGGAGTCAAACAAATGACTGTACCAATAATTGAAGATATGGACAACTATGAAGATAAAGCCGAATCATCTACAACAAAGATCTACTACTCGGATAGAGCACAACATACAAGAATAAAACACATGTCTACAAATAGGATAGGACGATGTTTTTCCTGTAACAGATAAACTTTGTAATAGTTACAACAGGACAAAAGTTAGGCGGCTAACGCGTAAAATATGTGAATAGTGAATAGTGAACAGTACTTTTACTGTAGCACTTTTCACTATAGCAAATAGTAGTATGAATAGTTTTGTAAAATTGTACGGCACTTGTAATAACTTTGCCTATAAATAAGATGAAATTGGTGAAGCAAAGGATCATCAAGCAAGTTTCCCTACATCTCTCTTCTCTCATCTCTACAAATCTTTCTCCTCAAAATCTTAAACACGCTTTACATCAGCAAGTTTCCCTACATCTCTCTTCTCTATCTCTACAAATCTTTCTCCTCAAAATCTTAAACACGCTTTACCTCCCAAAATTGGTATCAGAGCCTACTATTCATAAGCCTCCTATTCACCGTCTATCCCAGAGTTATACTCGCGGAAGATATTTCACAAGTAACTATGGAAGCAGATAAGCTAATCTCTTTCCTTATGAACTGAATTTAAATTCAATCCCCTAGTTTATAATAATACTGAGATCTGTTAAGATGATTCTATAATTTCATATAGGATGTATGCTATCTTAATTATGCTTTCCCCGATTAAGTAAAATCATGTTTAGAAACCAAGAGACAACTGGTAGCAGGAGCCCGTTTAGCCGTTGAGAATGAGAAGGCGTTGAGGGCGTGATGCATAAAACCTATGTGGTGAGGTTGAAAAACATGAATTTATTTAATTATGCTTAAGTGCTTAAGGGTTGTCAAAGCGGATTAGCAGTACTTATTTGAAAGCTGATAGAATTGTTATTAACCGATTAGGGTTTATTATGAGCAAAAGGGATTGAATCTTAAAAGAAAGTTCATAAAGAAACAGATTAAGTACCTATTCACTTGTTTATTTGCTTAAATATTTGCCTAATTATTTACTTAGCATATGAGTTCTCTAATAAAAACAGTCAAATTACGTGTTGAATGGATAAATTATGCTTTACAATTTAAAATCCATAGCTTAAAAGAATAACTAAGAATTTCTCATATTCACGCAGCTAAAGAAGAAGATCTTGAATTAGTCAATATTGTACTGAATTTACTAGAAGAAGAACACAATAGGATAGATAAACTTTTACAAGTTCAACTAGAGATTAAAAAATTATTAGTTTCTTAAAACAAATAGAACTTAGACAATTATTAATAGAACTTGAACAATTAATAAATTTAATATGACTAAATCACAAATTAGGAGCGTCCAAGAAGATATTGAAATGAGACAAAATACGTTAGATTTTCAGATACGGATCCAACAAGATAAAATAGATGAATTTGAAAATTATTTATATGAAGCCAACAGAAAAAAGGACAGTGAACTAAAAAATGCTTTAAGCAAATATCTAACTGATCTACAAAACAAGAAAAATAAAAACTTAATAGCTAAACAAGAACTTAGAGATTTACAAAATTCATTATACATATGAGTACTAAATCACAAATAAAAGAGGCTAGCAGACGAGTTAATCAGAACTATTTCATACATATGGTCCATTTAAAATACATAAGACTAATCAAAATAGACAATTTTGCCGAAATAAGTGAAGGAAGATTTTATTTAATAAAAGATAGAAAACAAATGATACTAGAAAACGAATTTGACAGGGAAAGAAGACTAGCACTAGAAAATAATTTAGTACAAATGACAAATATAGAAAGTAGATATCAAGACAGTAAAACAATTAATGACATCTATAAAAAATTAGAAAAGTTAGAAAGAAAATATGATGAAAGAATGAGAGAAATAGAAGAATCTATCAAAATAATACATATTAATACCAAACAAATATTAGATAAAGTCTACAGAGTAGAAAATAATTTTAATGAAGAGATACAAAATCTTACAATAGAATATAACAATAGGTTTGATAAAATAGAAGAACAGCTTATATGTAACATTAAAGAAAATACTGAAATATCAGAAATCCACGAATCAGATAACGAAATAATAAATAATACTACAATAGAAACTTTAGAAACTTTAACTACAGAAATAGAACGACTAGAAGTAAATAATATAGAGGTAAATACTCTAGAAGAAAATAGTGAAGAATTTTATTCTGAACAATCCAGTCAAGAATTTAGATATTCAAATCATTTAGAATCAGACTTTAATTCAGAAAAGGATGAAGAAATTAATGTACTTACTAAGGCCTACACGGATGACGATTATGATTATATGGAAACTAATAGAAATTACAATCCCACTTTTAAAAAGAAAAAATATGGATATTATCACAGAAATAATGACTATATATGGAAATATCGAAGGAAAGTAGAAAACGATTACATACCGAGAGATAACCAAACAAGTGAAACTTTAAATCTAGATTGTGCTACAAATGCTGAATTAGAAATACAAAATTGGATAGCTAGAATAAATGCAAAATTAATAGAAGCTAAAATACCCGGTTAGTGCAGCGCTAATTATATTGAAGCCACAATAACAGGAATAGCAAAAAGTTATTTAACTAATATAGGAATAAAAGAATTAACAGAATTGCGAAGTACTAAGATAGAAGGAACTGAGATGACAGATTCAATACAAATGTTGAAAAAATACGAAAAAATAATTCGAAGGGAATTTGGCAATCCAAATGCAGATTTAAAATATGCGAAGCTAAGAAAGAATACTTGTAAGTCCCAACTATATAATATGCAAATATGTTCCATGTGTCCGGAAGATTTAAACAAATATAATTGTGCATTCCAAATGAATTATTATGAATTTGGAACCGAAACACCTGAACAACTAGCTGTATTTCGAAAATTATATTTTGAAAAATTACCAATACCTATAAACATTATGGTACAAGAAGCATATTATACAGAACCTAAAACAGAAACTTTAGGTGAACAAATATCATTTCTACAAACATGGTATAAAAATTATTGTATTGAAATCAATAACCAAAAGGCGTTTAGAAAACAAGCTAGAATAAGTGATTGTTGTGAAGGATATGAAATACCTAAATTTGGTTGTCACAAATTAAACACGAGATATAAAACTAAAAGACCCAAATCAATGCGAAGACAATATAAAAGATTAAAACCATATGGAAAATATAAAAATAAGAAGCGATCAAATAAAAATTACTTTATAAAAAGAAAAATCTATAAATATGCAAAAAATCCAAAAAGATGTAGATGTTATAATTGTGGACAGATAGGTCATATAGCAAAAGATTGTAAGACAAAAACGAATAAAAATACTAATAAAAACATAAAAAATGTTAATTTTATTGAACTACATATAGCGAGAATATGAAATAGGTAAAAATAATATACCACCGGATGTAGAAATATATGTTTTAGAATACGAAACAGATAATAATGAAATAAGAAGTAGTGAAGAAGAAGATAATACGTAAAACCGATAGTAATGGATAAAGAATTACAAGAAGTTGACTACGATGAAGATATTACTGTACAACATAAAAATCAAAGAGCTATTTTTGATCTACAAAGGTATAATGTGTTGAAGCATGAAGGATTTACATTATCTCCTAATAAAATAATTGAAAAGAAAAAATTTGAAATGATAAATTTAACTAAGTATTATAAAAAGAAAAAGGAAGAATATTTAGTTATAGCCGATAGAGAACATGTTATAGATATAACACAAATACAAGGTAACACTAGAGTCCCATTAATAACACAAGAAGTGCTAAATGAAGAAATAAACAAAATTAACAACGTATTAAAAAATAAACCAATCACATTTAGATTTGTAGAATTAACAGCCATAGAAATAATAATAAAAGCCTGTTTTAAAGAAGGAATAGATACTCCCTTAGAATTAGAATTAGGCGATGATAGAATCAAAGAACCAATAGAACAAGCTATCATAGCACAACTTAAAGGAAATCTTATTTATCAAAAGGTTAGATTCATAATTAAGCCAAATTATTCTATAAGTTTAACGGACCAAAATATAGAAAAGGCATTAGTCTTATATTGGAAACTAGATGGAATAAACATGACAAATGGATCAAAAGTTATGACAAGACAATGTAAGAATGCTTATATATTAACCGATCAACATCAGGTTTATACTAAAAATAAACTAAGACCAATTACTATAGATACCCCTTTTACATGTCTTATATTACCTATAGAAAAGGGAATAAAATTATACTCTAAACCAGACTATGAAGACTTAGAAATAGTAAAGAAACGATTAAGCATTTCTAGATCTAAACGAGATTTAACTGATAACCTACCTATTCAAATACAATTACACGAATGTTACATAAACATACAAATAGAAACTAAAAGTTTAATTGCAAAACTAGATGTTAATAAAGAAAGTAATTATATTCCCTTAAAAAATCTAACTAACAAAATAATTAATGAAAACAAAATAATCCTTACAACAAAAATTGCCTTGCAAGAAATAAACATTGAATATGTTATAACCCTAAACAATGAAATAATATTAGGAAAGGAATTTCTAGAAAAAGTTAAACCTTGGAAAATAGACCAAGACTATTTTGAATTTACTTATAATCAAACCCAATCCAAAATTAGAATAATCAATGAGTAATGCTATACCAAGTTTGATAGAATTAATAAAACTACAAAAGCAGATAGAGATAGCTAAAGAAGAAAAGGCATATATAAGTCAAAGACTGCAATACATAATATTTGTAGAATGTCATAGAGATAGTATACGAACTTTATCTAATGAAGAAAAAAAGAAAACAAGAGATATAGAGGTATTAGAACAAAAGTTACGCAAGATGAAAAATAAATCAGGAATTGATGATATCTCTTTGACAAAAGTTCGTATACTATCTCTATTTCCAGCCACTTCCAACAATTGATACTTTCTAGTATCATTCTGTTATTCCTATATTAGTTAAATAACTTTTTGCTATTCCTGTTATTGTGGCTTCAATATAATTAGCCGCTGCACTAACTGGTATTTTAGCTTCTATTAATTTTGCATTTATTCTAGCTATCCAATTTTGTATTTCTAATTCAGCATTTGTAGCACAATCTAGATTTAAATTTTCACTTGTTTGGTTATCTCTCGGTATGTAATCGTTTTCTACTTTCCTTCGATATTTCCATATATAGTCATTATTTCTGTGATTATATCCATATTTTTTCTTTTTACAAGTGGGTTTGTGATTTCTATTAGTTTCCAATATAATCATAATCGTCATCCGTGTAGGCCTTAGTAAGTACATTAATTTCTTCATCCTGTTCTGAATTAAAGTCTGATTCTAAATGATTTGAATATCTAAATTCTTGACTGGATTGTTCAGAATAAAATTCTTCACTATTTTCTTCTAGAGTATTTACCTCTATATTATTTACTTCTAGTCGTTCTATTTCTGTAGTTAAAGTTTCTAAAGTTTCTATTGTAGTATTATTTATTATTTCGTTATCTGATTCGTGGATTTCTGATATTTTAGTATTTTCTTTAATGTTACATATAAGCTGTTCTTCTATTTTATCAAACCTATTGTTATATTCTATTGTAAGATTTTGTATCTCTTCATTAAAATTATTTTCTACTCTGTAGACTTTATCTAATATTTGTTTCGTATGAATATGTATTATTTTGGTAGATTCTTCTATTTTTCTCATTCTTTCATCATATTTTCTTTCTAACTTTTCTAATTTTTTATAGATGTCATTAATTGTTTTACTGTCTTGATAACTACTTTCTATATTTGTTATTTGTACTAAATTATTTTCTAGTGCTAGTCTTAGTTCCCTGTCAAATTCGTTTTCTAGTATCATTTGTTTTCTATCTTTTATTAAATAAAATCTTCCTTCACTTATTTCGGCAAATTGTCTTTTTTGATAGATGGAATAAACATGACAAATGGATCAAAAGTTATGACGATACAATGTAAGAATGCTTATATATTAACCGATCAACATCAGGTTTATACTAAAAATAAACTAAGACCAATTACTATAGATACCCCTTTTACAGGTCTTATATTTCCTATGGAAAAAGGAATAAAATTATACTCTAAACCATACTATGAAGACTTAGAAATAGTAAAGAAACGATTAAGCATTTCTAGATCTA
This sequence comes from Beta corolliflora, assembly GCA_947648045.1. Classification (NCBI taxonomy): domain Eukaryota; kingdom Viridiplantae; phylum Streptophyta; class Magnoliopsida; order Caryophyllales; family Amaranthaceae; genus Beta; species Beta corolliflora. The sequence continues at coordinate 1,299,283 of CANSZD010003166.1, read as the reverse complement.
AACGAGATTTAACCGATAACCTACCTATTCAAATACAATTACACGAATGTTACATAAACATACAAATAGAAACTAAAAGTTTAATTGCAAAACTAGATGTTAATAAAGAAAGTAATTATATTCCCTTAAAAAATCTAACTAACAAAATAATTAATGAAAACTTTAATAGATTAATAATCCTTACAACAAAAATTGCCTTGCAAGAAATAAACATTGAATATGTAATAACCCTAAACAATGAAATAATATTAGGAAAGGAATTTCTAGAAAAAGTTAAACCTTGGAAAATAGACCAAGACTATTTTAAATTTACTTATAATCAAACCCAATCCAAAATTAGAATAATCAATGAGTAATGCTATACCAAGTTTGATAGAATTAATAAAACTACAAAAGCAGATAGAGATAGCTAAAGAAGAAAAGGCATATATAAGTCAAAGACTGCAATACATAATATTTGTAGAATGTCATAGAGATAGTATACGAACTTTATCTAATGATGAACAAAAGAAAATTATTAATTCCGAGGTATTAGAACAAAAGTTACGCAAGATAAAAAATAAATTAGCTATCCTTAATAAAAATGAGTAATTTAATTTATATTTTAGTAAAAATAATCTTTGATGAATATAAAAGTAGATATTATACACCAATGGTAGACACATGAGCTCAAACAACAATTATGAAAGAAAATTGTTTACCAAAATGGAAAAGATTAAATACTCCCTTTAAAATAAACGGATTTAATAATAATAGTAGTAAAATTACTCTTTATCAAACAAATATAAAAATACAAATTTGGGATAAAATACTAGTCATACCTAAGGTATATTGCTTTGAATTAATTGGAAAAGATATTATATTAGGAACTAATTTCTTAAACCAATATAAACCCTTTAGTATAGATAAAGAATTTCTTACTTTGTTTACCCCTTGTCAACATAAGCTAAAAGCCAACGTAGTTACTAATAAAGAAAGATTACCAATAGAATGGGAAAATTGTAAAATAGGAGAAGAAGCAAAACTAGTCCAAAAAATAAAAACCAAAAAAGGAATCAACAATTTAGACATAAGAGAAATAGGAATATTACATATAGATAAACTTACGAGTTAAAATTATAGAATAATTTGGCTTAATTATGAATCTAACCTTTTGATAAATAAGATTTCCTTTAAGTTGTGCTATGATAGCTTGTTCTATTGGTTCTTTGATTCTATCATCGGCTAATTCTAATTCAAAGGGAGTATCTATTCCTTCTTTAAAAACGAGGCTTTTATTATTATTTCTATGGTCGTTAATTCTACAAATCTAAATGTGATTGGTTTATTTTTTAATACGTTGTTAATTTTGTTTATTTCTTCATTTAGCACTTCTTGTGTTATTAATGGGACTCTAGTGTTACCTTGTATTTGTGTTATATCTATAACATGTTCTCTATCGGCTATCGACTCTAGTGTTACCTTGTATTTGTGTTATTAATGGGACTCTAGGAATTTATCATTTCAAATTTTTTATTTTCAATTATTTTATTAGGAGATAATGTAAATCCTTCATGCTTCAACGCATTATACCTTTGTAGATCAAAAATAGCTCTTTGATTTTTATGTTGTACAAGATTATCTTCATCGTAGTCAACTTCTTGTAATTCTTTATCCATTACTTTCGGTTTACGTATTATCTTCTTCTTCACTACTTCTTATTTCATTATTATCCACCTTCGATTTCTCCATGGCGGTCATTTGTGGTTATTTACTGGAAATGTATTTAGTCCGTTGGCAATAAGTAAGAAATTATCTATATATTTACGAACCGAAGGATTCATAGTTTGTTTAGTTCCTAGGGTTAACTTTTCTTTAAAGGAGGTGGTATCCGGTATAAGGCTTGGAAAATTTAGTTCGTTGATAACTGGAGTGGGGTTATAGGTTTGTAAGGACATACTTCGTTTGAAAGGAGGATTAACTTTTTTGTTGTAATAATTCGGCTTTTATATATTTGGCTAGTGCCAATATCTCGCTTGCCCCTTACTCGGATTCTTTGGAAGTGGTCGCTCTTTTCATAGAAGCAAGTTCTTCCATTAACTTGTTTGAGCCGTATCTTGAGCTCTTGGTTTTCTAGAACCAATTGTTGAGCTATTTCTTGAGAGATAGTCCGCAAAACAATTTTCATTAGTTTTTAATAATTCAATAGAGAACTCATATTGATTGATGTCGGCTATTATTCGATTTATCTCCTTTCGTGTAATGGAATCTTGTAGTTTTTGGGTTAACCAGACTTCTAACAAATCCTATTATCTGTTCTAATGATGAATTTACTATAAACTATGTAACATTCAAATTTTTTGATTCCATATTTTACTGCTTTTAATTCCTTTTTATTTATATCCCAATTGATTTCATTTGCCTTAAATGTTCCCGAGTGATATCGACAAACATATTCTCTTTTATCGTTTTTATATCTATACTTTAATACTGCTCCGTAACCGTTATTAGTTTCACTAGCATCCGTTTCCACTATCCATGTAAATTCTTTGTCTTCATCGGAAAGCTTAGTTTTGGTAGCTTTCGACTAATTCCTTAATTTTTTCTAAAGTCTTTGTGTCGAGTATCATTCCATTTAAAATCGTAGTCTTTCTTTAATTTTTTAGTTAATGGTTCAAGTATATTGTGATAGTTTAGGGATAAATTCTCTAACCGATTGACTATTCCTAAGAACTTTTGTAATTCCTTTTTAGTATTAATTTCTTGTTGAAACTCTATGATTTTTTGGGCTATATGATCTTGCATTTTTATTCCAACTTTATCTATTTCAAATCCTAAGAATTCAATTTGTGTTCTAAATTGATCATACTCGTCTATCCCGAGTTAACTACGAAATAGAACAACTAGAAGTAAATAATATAGAGGTAAATACTCTAGAAGAAAATAGTGAAGAATTTTATTCCGAACATTCCAATCAGGAATTTAGATATTCTAATCATTTAGAATCGAGTTTAATTCGAAAAAGGATGAAGAAATTAATGTACTTACTAAGGCCTACACGGATGACGATTATGATTATATGGAAACTAATAGAAATTACAAACCCACTTTTTAAAAAGAAAAAATATGGATATAATCACGTAAATAATGACTATATATGGAAATATCGAAGGAAAGTAGAAAACGATTACATACCGAGAGATAACCAAACAAGTGAAACTTTAAATCTAGATTGTGCTACAAATGCTTTGAATTAGAAATACAAAATTGGATAGCTAGAATAAATGCAAAATTAATAGAAGCTAAAATACCGGTTAGTGCGGCTAATTATATTGAAGCCACAATAACGGGAATAGCAAAAAGTTATTTAACTAATATAGGAATAAAAGAATTAACAAAATTGCGAAGTACTAAGATAGAAGGAACTAAGATGACAGATTCAACACAAATGTTGAAAAAATACGAAAAAATAATTCGAAGGGAATTTGGCAATCCAAATACGGATTTAAAATATGCGAAGCTAAGAAAGAATACTGTAAGTCCCAACTATATAATATGCAAATATGTTCCATGTGTCCAGAAGATTTAAACAAATATAATTGTGCATTCCAAATGAATTATTATGAATTAGGAACCGAAACACCTGAACAACTAGCTGTATTTTGAAAATTATATTTTGAAAAATTACCAATACCTATAAACATTGTACTGTCATAACTTTTGATCCATTTGTCATGTTTATTCCATCTAGTTTCCAATATAAGACTAATGCCTTTTCAATATTTTGGTCGGTTAAACTTATAGAATAATTTGGCTTAATTATGAATCTAACCTTTTGATAAATAAGATTTCCTTTAAGTTGTGCTATGATAGCTTGTTCTATTGGTTCTTTGATTCTATCATCGGCTAATTCTAATTCTAAGGGAGTATCTATTCCTTCTTTAAACCAGGCTTTTATTATTATTTCTATGGTCATTAATTCTACAAATCTAAATGTGATTGGTTTATTTTCTAATACGTTGTTAATTTTGTTTATTTCTTCATTTAGCACTTCTTGTGTTATTAATGGGACTCTAGTGTTACCTTGTATTTGTGTTATATCTATAACATGTTCTCTATCGACTATAACTAAATATTCTTCCTTTTTCTTTTTAAAATACTTAGTTAAATTTATCATTTCAAATTTTTTCTTTTCAATTATTTTATTAGGAGATAATGTAAATCCTTCATGCTTCAACGCATTATACCTTTGTAGATCAAAAATAGCTCTTTGATTTTTATGTTGTACAAAGAATATCTTCATCGTAGTCAACTTCTTGTAATTCTTTATCCATTACTATCGGTTTTACGTATTATCTTCTTCTTCACTACTTCTTATTTCATTATTATCTGTTTCGTATTCTAAAACATATATTTCTACATCTCGGTGATATATTATTTTTACCTATTTCATATTCTGCTATATGTAGTTCAATAAAATTAACATTTTTTATGTTTTTATTAGTATTTTTATTCGTTTTTGTCTAAAAATCCTTTGCTATATGACCTATCTGTCCACAATTATAACATCTACATCTTTTTGGATTTTTTGCATATTTATAGATTTTTCTTTTTATAAAGTAATTTTTATTTGATCGCTTCTGATTTTTATATTTTCCATATGGTTTGAACCTTTTATATTGTTTTCGCATTGATTTGGGTCTTTTAGTTTTATATCTCGTGTTTAATTTGTGACAACTAAATTTAGGTATTTCATATTTTTCACAACAGTCACTTATTCTAGCTTGTTTTCTAAATGCCTTTTGGTTATTGATTTCAATACAATAATTTTTATACCATGTTTGTAGAAATGATATTTGTTCACCTAAAGTTCCTGTTTTAGGTTCTGTATAATATGCTTCTTGTACCATAATGTTTATAGGTATTGGTAATTTTTCAAAATATAATTTTCGAAATACAGCTAGTTGTTCAGGTGTTTCGGTTCCTAATTCATAATAATTCATTTGGAATGCACAATTATATTTGTTTAAATCTTCTGGACACATGGAACATATTTGCATATTATATAGTTGGGACTTACAGTATTCTTTCTTAGCTTCTGCATATTTTAAATCTGCATTTGGATTGCCAAATTCCCTTCGAATTATTTTTTCGTATTTTTTCAACATTTGTGTTGAATCTGTCATCTCAGTTCCCTCTATCTTAGTACTTCGCAATTCTGTTAATTCTTTTATTCCTATATTAGTTAAATAACTTTTTGCTATTCCTGTTATTGTGGCTTCAATATAATTAGCTGCTGCACTAACTGGTATTTTAGCTTCTATTAATTTTGCATTTATTCTAGCTATCCAATTTTGTATTTCTAATTCAGCATTTGTAGCACAATCTAGATTTAAAGTTTCACTTGTTTGGTTATCTCTCGGTATGTAATCGTTTTCTACTTTCCTTCGATATTTCCATATATAGTCATTATTTCTGTGATTATATCCATATTTTTTCTTTTTAAAAGTGGGTTTGTAATTTCTATTAGTTTCCATATAATCATAATCGTCATCCGTGTAGGCCTTAGTAAGTACATTAATTTCTTCATCCTTGTCTGAATTAAAGTCTGATTCTAAATGAATTGAATATCTAAATTCTTGACTGGAATGTTCAGAATAAAATTCTTCACTATTTTCTTCTAGAGTATTTACCTCTATATTATTTACTTCTAGTTGTTCTATTTCTGTAGTTAAAGTTTCTAAAGTTTCTATTGTAGTATTATTTATTATTTCGTTATCTGGATTCGTGGATTTCGATATTTCAGTATTTTCTTTAATGTTACATATAAGCTGTTCTTCTATTTTATCAAACCTATTGTTATATTCTATTGTAAGATTTTGTATCGCTTCATTAAAATTATTTTCTACTCTTGTAGACTTTATCTAATATTTGTTTGGTATTAATATGTATTATTTTGATAGATTCTTCTATTTTTCTCATTCTTTCATCATATTTTCTTTCTAACTTTTCTAATTTTTTATAGATGTCATTAATTGTTTTATTGTCTTGATAACTACTTTCTATATTTGTTATTTGTACTAAATTATTTTCTAGTGCTAGTCTTCTTTCCCCTGTCAAATTCGTTTTCTAGTTACATTTGTTTTCTATCTTTTATTAAATAAAATCTTCCTTCACTTATTTCGGCAAAATTGTCTATTTTGATTAGTCTTATGTATTTTAAATGGACCATCAGGATATCTAATAATTTCTTCTTCAATAATTTTTTCGTTTTTATTCATATTTCTAATTGTTCGCTAATTCTTTCATATTCAATTTCTATTCTTTTTCGTAAAAAGTAATTCGGAAATAACCGAGAATATTCTTTAGTTATTTTCTTTTCTAAGATTTCATAACCTTGTTCTTCTAGTTCTATTGGTATTTTAGTATTACTTGATTCTGATTTATCTAGATCATTCTTATTTTCTTTTAGTAATTTTATAATTAATAAAATATTAGTATTAATAATTTTTAGTTTAGTTCCAAAATGTTCGTCGTTTTCTAGTTCACTCATATGTAAAGGGTTGGTTTTTTATCTAATGTATAATTAATATAATCTTCTGTTACTTTGTTAGCTATATCCTCTTGTTCTTTTATTTTTATATTTAGCAAGTCTATCTGGTCAGTCAAAAGGTTTTAACTCTTTGTCTATTTTTTCATAATTATGATTATCATTTAATGTTGCTCGTTCTAGTAGTTGTATTTTATTAATGATAGCTATTTGTTTTTGATTTCTTAATTCCAAATTTTTTATATCAGCTTGTATAGTTGATATGAAATAGTTCTGATTAACTCGTCTACTAGCCTCTTTAATTTGTGATTTAGTACTCATATGTATAATGAATTTTGTAAATCTCTAAGTTCTTGTTTAGCTAGTAAGTTTCTATTTTTCTTGTTTTGTAGATCGGTTAGATATTTGCTTAAAGCATTTTTTAGTTCATTGTCCTTTCTTAGATTGGCTTCATATAAATAATTTTCAAATTCATCTATTTTATCTTGTTGGATCCGTATCTTAAAATCTAACGTATTTTGTCTCATTTCAATATCTTCTTAGACGCTCCTAATTTGTGATTTAGTCATATCAAATTTATTAATTGTTCAAGTTCTATTAATAATTGTCTAAGTTCTATTTGTTTTAAGAAATCTAATAATTTTTCAATTTCTAGTTGAACTTGTAAAAGTTTATCAATCCTATTGTGTTCATCTTCTAGTAAATTCGGTACAATATTGGCTAATTCAAGATCTTCTTCTTTAGTCGCGTGAATATGAGAAATTCTTAGTTGTTCTTTTAAGTCGTCGATTTTAAATTGTAAAGCATAATTTATCCATTCAACACGTAATTTGACGTTTTTATTAGAGAACTCATATGCTAAGTAAATAATTAGGCAAATATTTAAGCAAATAAACAAGTGAATAGGTACTTAATCTTGTTTCTTTATGAACTTTCTTTTAAGACTCAATCCCTTTTGCTCATAATAAACCTTAATCGGTTAATAACAATTCTATCAGCTTTCATATAAGTACTGCTAATCCACTTTGACAACCCTTAAGCACTTAAGCATAATTAAATAAATTCATGTTTTTCAACCTCACCACATAGGTTTTATGCATCACGCCCTCAACGCCTTCTCATTCTCAACGGCTAAACGGGCTCCTGCTACCAATTGTCTCTTGGTTTCTAAACATGATTTTACTTAATCGGGGAAAGCATAATTAAGATAACATACATCCTATATGAAATTATACAATCATCTTAACGGATCTCGGTATTATTATAAACTAGGGGGATTGAATTTAAATTCGGTTCATAAGGAAAGGGATTACCTTATCTCGCTTCCATAGTTACTTGTGAAATATCTTCTACGAGTATAACTCGGGATGACGGTGAATAGTAGGCTTATGAATAGTAGGCTCGATACCAATTTTGGGAGGTAAAGCGTGTTTAAGATTTTGAGGAGAAAGATTTGTAGAGATAGAGAAGACAGATGTAGGGAAACTTGCTGATGATCCTTTGCTTCACCAGCTCATCTTATTTATAGGCAAAGTTATTACAAGTGCCGTACAATTTTACAAAACTATTCATACTACTATTTGCTATAGTGAAAAGTGCTACAGTAAAAGTACTGTTCACTATTCACTATTCACATATTTTACGCGTTAGCCGCCTAACTTTTGTCCTGTTGTAACTATTACAAAGTTTATCCATTACGGGAAAAATATCATCCTATCCTATTTGTAGACATGTGTTTTATTCTTGTATGTTGTGCTCTCTATCCGAGGTAGTAGATGCTTTCTTGTAGATGATTCGGCTTTATCTTCATAGTTGTCCATATCTTCAATTATTGATACGAACATTTGTTTGACTCCACACATTCTACATGAGTGGTTATTATTTTGCTTTGCTTCCAAGCGCAATATCTTTGCAAAGTATCTTGGGTTAGAAAATTTACGGGTAAGTACCTTGTAATCGGTTCTTGGTCCGGATGGAGCGGGCTCCATACCCATGACTTAATAGTTTCGACCGCATCATGGCCATATGATTTGCTTTGAGAGATAATTAATGTGTTTAACTCTCTATGGTTTATCCAAACATAAGTCTTGACCATGTTAAGCAAGGCTTCATAAATTGCTTTTATCTTGACTCCGCCCTCTTTTCCCGAGGAGGTCCGGAATCTCATTGTGGTTTAGTTAAGTTGTGCCTTAATTTCTTCGGGAAAGATAAAATTGGGTCATGCGGCCCATTTTAACAACCCTAATACATTGTTTTATCTCGGAGAAAGTAACTTCGCCCAGGGGGTATAGCACCTTACAAAAATCATAGGAGATTTTGTAATATGCAAGTAACTTTTAGTCGCTTTATATAAATCGGGAATTGATGATAGCTCTTCTCCATTCATTGTATATACCGAATTAAGAAGGCCATAATCATAAGTCGCTTTGATTAACTTTGCATTGCAACCAGGCAACGCTATTAACTCGTTTATCCTTTTTAAAGGATTAGTTACATATCCACCTTCGATTTCTCCATGGCGGTCTTTTGTGGTTATTTCCGGAAATGTATTTAGTTTGTTGGCAATAAGTAAAAAATTATCTATATATTTACGAACCGAAGGATTCATAGTTTGTTTAGTTCCTAGGGTTAACTTTTCTTTGAAGGAGGTGGTATCCCGGTATAAGGCTTGGAAAATTTAGTACGTTGATAACCTGGAGTGGGGTTATAGGTTTGTAAGGACATACTTCGTTTGAAAGGAGGATTAACTTTTTTTTGTTGTAATAATTCGGCTTTTATATCTTTGGCTAGTGCCAATATCTCGCTTGCTCCTTACTAGGATTCTTTGGAAGTGGTCGCTCTTTTCATAGAAGCAAGTTCTTCCATTAACTGTTTGAGTTGTATCTTGAGCTCTTGGTTTTCTAGAACCAATTGTTGAGCTATTTCTTGAGAGATAGTATGCAAAACAATTTTCATTAGTTTTTAATAATTCAATAGAGAACTCATATTGATTGATGTCGGCTATTATTCGATTTATCTCCTTTCGTGTAATGGAATCTTGTAGTTTTTGGGTTAATCGGCTTTTTAACAGTCCTATTATCCGTTCTAATGATGAATTTACTATAAACTATGTAACATTCAAATTTTTGATTCCATATTTTATTGCTTTTAATTCCTTTTTATTTATATCCCAATTGATTTCATTTGCCTTAAATGTTCTCGAGTGATATCGACAAACATATTCTCTTTTATCGTTTTTATATCTATACTTTAATACCGCTCCGTAACCGTTATTAGTTTGACTAGCATCTGTTTCCACTATCCATGTAAATTCTTTGTCTTCATCGGGAAAGCTTAGTTTTGGTAGCTTTACGACTAATTCCTTAATTTTTTCTAAAGTCTTTGTGTCGGTATCATTGCATTTAAAATCGTAGTCTTTCTTTAATTTTTTAGTTAATGGTTCAAGTATATTGTGATAGTTTAGGGATAAATTCTCTAACCCTTGATTGACTATTCCTAAGAACTTTTGTAATTCCTTTTTAGTATTAATTTCTTGTTGAAACTCTATGATTTTTTGGGCTATATGATCTTGCATTTTTATTCCAACTTTATCTATTTCAAATCCTAAGAATTCAATTTGTGTTCTAAATAATTCCATTTTCTTTTTACTTAAAAATATACCACTAGTTTTAATAATTTCTATAAATTGTTCTAATAACTTATAATGCTCTTCTTGAGTTTTCGAATAGATTAGTATGTCATCAATATAGACTACACAATTTGATAATTGATTTAAATATTTATCCATAAATGCTTGGAATCTACCTCGGGGCATTTTTATATCCAAAAGGTAAAACAATCCATTCGTAGAATCCGTTAGGGACTTTGAATGCCGTTAATTGTTTAGATTCTTCGAGTTAGTTTTAGTTGGTGAAAACCACTTTTACAATCAAATTTTGAAAAATAATTATATCCTTTTATTTGTCTCATTTTAAGTATTTTATTTGGTATGGGGTAATTGTATGTTATTGTTTTTTCGTTTAAGATTCTATAGTCGATAACCATTCTTGTTTTTCCTCTCTTTTGCTCGGAATGATTATTAACTATAAAAGCACAACTACTATGTTTTGAATTACTTGGTCTAATTAGTTTTCCAACTACTAGTTCGTTATATGTATTTTAAATTCCTTTTCATCTCTTTGAGTATTATTAAAAGGTTTTTGTGATATAATACTATTTTGGTCTTTTAATGTTATTTGTATGTCAGTTTTATGCTTATGCCAATTTTCTAAAGGATTTTCGCTGCATACTTCTTCTAACTTAGTTTTTAAAGGAGTAAGTTTATCTATATGTAATATTCCTATTTCTATTATGTCTAAATTGTTGATTCCTTTTTTGGTTTTCATTTTTTGGACTAGTTTTGCTTCTTCTCCTATTTTACAATTTTCCCATTCTATTGGTAATCTTTCCTTTATTAGTAACTACCTTGGCTTTTAGCTTATGTTGACAAGGGGTAAACAAAGTAAGAAATTCTTTATCTATACTAAAGGGTTTATATTGGTTTAAGAAATTAGTTCCTAATATAATATCTTTTCCAATTAATTCAAAGCAATATACCTTAGGTATAACTAGTATTTTATCCCAAATTTGTATTTTTATATTTGTTTGATAAAGAGTTAATTTTACTACTATTATTATTAAATCCGTTTATTTTAAAGGGAGTATTTAATCTTTTCCATTTTGGTAAACAATTTTCTTTCATAATTGTTGTTTGAGCTCCTGTGTCTACAATTGGTGTATAATATCTACTTTTATATTCATCAAAGATTATTTTTACTAAAATATAAATTAAATTACTCATTTTTATTAAGGATAGCTAATTTATTTTTCATTCCATTCGTAGAATCCGTTATGGACTTTGAATGTTGTTAATTGTTTAGATTTTTCGAGTTAGTTTTAGTTGGTTAAAACCACTTTTACAATCAAATTTTGAAAAATAATTATATCCTTGTATTTGTCTCATTTTAAGTATTTTATTTGGTATGGGGTAATTGTATGTTATTGTTTTTTCGTTTAAGATTCTATAGTCGATAACCATTCTTGTTTTTCCTCTCTTTTGCTCGAATGATCATTAAGTAGTAAAAGCACTACTACTATGTTTTGAATTACTTGGTCTAATTAGTTTTCCAGCTACTAGTTCTTTATATGCATTTTAAATTCCTTTTTCATCTCTTTGAGTATTATTAAAAGGTTTTTGTGATATAATACTATTTTGGTCTTTTAATGTTATTTGTATTTCAGTGTTATGCTTATGCCAATTTTCTAAAGGATTTTCGCTGCATAGTTCTTCTAACTTAGTTTTTAATGGAGTAAGTTTATCTATATGTAATATTCCTATTTCTATTATGTCTAAATTGTTGATTCCTTTTTTGGTTTTCATTTTTTGGACTAGTTTTGCTTCTTCTCCTATTTTACAATTTTCCCATTCTATTAGTATTCTTTCTTTATTAGTAACTACCTTGGCTTTTTAGCTTATGTTGACAAAGGGTAAACAAAGTAAGAAATTCTTTATCTATACTAAAGGGTTTATATTGGTTTAAGAAATTAGTTCCTAATATAATATCTTTTCCAATTAATTCAAAGCAATATACCTTAGGTATGACTAGTATTTTATCCCAAATTTGTATTTTTATATTTGTTTGATAAAGAGTTATTTTACTACTATTATTATTAAATCCGTTTATTTTAAAGGGAGTATTTAATCTTTTCCATTTTGGTAAATAATTTTCTTTCATAATTGTTGTTTGAGCTCCTGTGTCTACCATTGGTGTATAATATCTACTTTTATATTCATCAAAGATTATTTTTACTAAAATATAAATTAAATTACTCATTTTTATTAAGGGTAGCTAATTTATTTTTTATCTTGCGTAACTTTTGTTCTAATACCTCGGTATCTTATAGTTTTCTTTTGTTCATCATTAGATAAAGTTCGTATAATATCTCTATGGCATCCTACAAATATTATGTATTGCGAGTCTTTGACTTATATATGCCTTTTCTTCTTTAGCTATCTCTATCTGCTTTTGTAGTTTTATTAATTCTATCAAACTTGGTATAGCATTACTCATTGATTATTCTAGTTTTGGATTGGGTTTGATTATAAGTAAATTCAAAATAGTCTTGGTCTATTTTCTAAGGTTTAACTTTTTATAAAAATTCCTTTCCTAATATAATTTCATTGTTTTGGTTTATAACATATTCAATGTTTATTTCTTGCAAGGCAATTTTTGTTGTAAGGATTATTAATCTATTAAAGTTATCATTAATTATTTTGTTAGTTAGAATTTTTAAGGGAATATAATTAGTTTCTTTATTAACATCTAGTTTTGCAATTAAACTTTTAGTTTCTATTTGTATGTTTATGTAACATTCGTGTAATTGTATTTGAATGGGTAGGTTATAGGTTAAATCTCGTTTAGATCTAGAAATGCTTAATCGTTTCTTTACTATTTCTAAGTCTTCATAGTCCGGTTTAGAGTATAATTTTATTCCCCTTTTCTATAGGTAATATAAGACTCGTAAAAGGGGTATCTATAGTAATTGGTCTTAGTTTATTTTTAGTATAAACTCGATGTTGATCGGTTAATATATAAGCATTCTTACATTGTCTTGTCATAACTTTTGATCCATTTGTCATGTTTATTCCATCTAGTTTCCAATATAAGACTAATGCCTTTTCTATATTTTGGTCGAGTTAAACTTATAGAATAATTAGGCTTAATTATGAATCTAACCTTTTGATAAATAAGATTTCCTTTAAGTTGTGCTATGATGGCTTGTTCTATTGGTTCTTTGATTTTATCATCGGCTAATTCTAATTCTAAGGGGTATCTATTCCTTCTTTAAAACAAGGCTTTTATTATTATTTTTATGGTACGTTAATTCTACAAATCTAAATGTGATTGGTTTATTTTTTAATACGTTGTTAATTTTGTTTATTTCTTCATTTAGCACTTCTTGTGTTATTAATGGGACTCTAGTGTTACCTTGTACTGGAGTTATATCTATAACATGTTCTCTATCTCGCTATAACTAAATATTCTTCTTTTTCCTTTTAAAATACTTAGTTAAATTTGTCAATTCCAATTTTTTCTTTTCAATTATTTTATTAGGAGATAATGTAAATCCTTCATGCTTCAACGCATTATACTTTTGTAGATCAAAGATAGCTCTTTGATTTTTATGTTGTACAAGAATATCTTCATCGTAATCAACTTCTTGTAATTCTTTATCCATTACTATCGCTCAGTATTATCTTCTTCTTCACTACCTTTCATTTCATTATTATATGTTTCGTATTCTAAAACATATATTTCTTCATCTCGGTGGTATATTATTTTTACCTATTTCATATTCTCGCTATATGTAGTTCAATAAAATTAACATTTTTTATGTTTTTATTTGTATTTTTATTTGTTTTTGTCTTACATTCTTTTGCTATGTGACCTATTTGTCCACAATTATAACATCTACATCTTTTTGGATTTTTTGCATATTTATAGATTTTTCTTTTTATAAAGTAATTTTTATTTGATCGCTTTTTATTTTTATATTTTCCATATGGTTTGAATCTTTTATATTGTCTTCGCATTGATTTGGGTCTTTTAGTTTTATATCTTTTGTTTAATTTGTGACAACCAAATTTAGGTATTTCCATATTTTCTCACAACAAAGCCACTTATTTTAGCTTGTTTCTAAATGCCTTTGGTTATTGATTTCAATACAATAATTTTTATACCATGTTTGCAAAAATGATATTTGTTCACCTAAAGTTCCCTCGTTTTAGGTTCGTATAATATGCTTTCCCGTACCATAATATTTATAGGTATAGGTAATTTTTCAAAATATAATTTTCGAAATACAATTTAGTTGTTCAGTGTTTCGCCCTAGTTCATAATAATTCATTTGGAATGCACAATTATATTTGTTTAAATCTTCTCGGGACACATGGAACAAATTTGCATATTATATAGTTAGGACTTCTGATATTCTTTTTAGCTTCGTGATATTTTAAATCTAGCATTTGGATTGCCAAATTCTCTTCGAATTATTTTTTCGTATTTTCTCAACATTTGTGTTGAATCTCGTCATCTCGGTTCCTTCTATCTTAGTACTTCGTAATTAAGTAATTCTCGTTATTCCTATATTAGTTAAATAACTCTTTGCTATTCCTCGTTATTGGGGCTTCAATATAATTGGCCGCCGCACTAATCCGGTATTTTGACTTCTATTAATTTTGCATTAATTCTAGCTATCCAATTTTGTATTTCTAACTCAAAGATTTGTAGCGCAAATCTAGATTTAAAATTTCTCCGTTTGATTATCTCTTGGTATGTAATCATTTTCTATTTTTCTTCGATACTTCCATATATAGTCATTATTTCTATGATTATACCCATATTTCTTCTTTTTTAAAAGTAGGTTTGTGATTTCTATTAGTTTCCATATAGTCATAATCGTCATCCGTGTAGGCCTTAGTAAGTACATTAATTTCGTCATCCTTTTCCGAATTAAAGTCCGATTCTAAATTATTTGAATATCTAAATTCTTGACTAGATTGTTCGTAATAAAATTCTTCACTATTTTCTTCTAGGGTATTTACCTCTATGTTATTTACCTCTAGTCGTTCTATTTCATAGTTAAGGTTCCTATTGTGGTATTATTTATTATTTCGTTATCCGATTCGTGGATTTCGATATTTCGGTGTTTTCTTTGATATTGCATATAAGTCGTTCTTCCATTTTATCAAACCTATTGTTACATTCTATTGTAAGATTTTGTATTTCGTCATTAAAATTGTTTTCTACTCAGAGACTTTATCTAATATTTGTTTGGTATTAATATGTATTATTTTGATAGATTCTTCTATTTTTCTCATTCTTTCATCATACTTTCTTTCTAACTTTTCTAATTTTTTATAGATGTCATTAATTGTTTTATTTTCTTGATAACTACTTTCTATATTTGTTATTTGTACTAAATTATTTTCTAGTGCTAGTCTTCTTTCCTTTCAAATTCGTTTTCTAGTATCATTTGTTTTCTATCTTTTATTAAATAAAATCTTCCTTCACTTATTTCGCAAATTGTCTATTTTGATTAGTCTTATGTATTTTAAATGGACCATCGGGGTATCTAATAATTTCTTCTTCAATGATTTTTTCGTTTTTATTCATATTTCTAATTGTTCGCTAATTCTTTCATATTCAATTTCTATTCTTTTTCTTAAAAGTAAATCGGAAATAACCGAGAATATTCTTTAGTTATTTTCTTTTCTAAGATTTCATAACCTTGTTCTTCTAGTTCTATTGGTATTTTAGTATTACTTGATTCCCGATTTATCTAGATCATTCTTATTTTCTTTTAGTAATTTTATAATTAATAAAATATTTGTATTAATAATTTTTAGATTAGTTCCAACATGTTCTTCCTTTTCTAGTTCACTCATATGTATAGGGTTGGTTTTTTATCTAATGTATAATTAATATAATCTTCTCGTTACTTTGTTAGCTATATCCTCTTGTTCTTTTATTTTTATATTTAGCAAGTCTATCTCGGTCACAAAAAGGTTTTAATTCTTTGTCTATTTATTCATGATTTCGATTATTATTTAATGTTGCTCGTTCTAATATTTGTATTTTATTAATGATAGCTATTTGTTTTTGATTTCTTAATTCTAAATTTTTATATCGCCTTGTATAGTTGATATGAAATAGTTCCGATTAACTCGTCCATAGCCTCTTTTATTTGTGATTTAGTACTCATATGTATAATGAATTTCGTAAATCTCTAAGTGCTTGTCTATCTTCTATAAGTTTTCTTGTTTTAAGTTGTTTTCTTTGTATTTCTTTTCTTATAGCATTCATCATCTCAATATCCTTCCTTAGATATGCTTCATATAAATCGTCTTGATATTGTGTTATTCTTACGCTTATATATCTAAGTCGAAGGTTATATGATAATTCTCGAATTGCTATTTTTTTTCTTTGCGTTCGTATTTGTGTCTTAATAATCATAACGAATTTATTAATTTTTTAAGTTCTATTAATAATTGTCTAAGTTCTATTTGTTTTAAGAAATCTAATAAATTTTTAATCTCTAGTTGAACTTGTAAAAGTTTATCCATCCTATTGTGTTCTTCCTCTAGTAAATTCGTTAATATATAGCTTAATTCAAGATCTTCTTCTTTAGCCATGTGAATATGAGAAATTTGTAGTTGTTCTCTTAAGCCGTTGATTTTAAATTGTAAAGTATAATTTATCCATTCAACACGTAATTTTACGCTTTTATTAGAGAACTCATATGCTAAGTAAATAATCGAGGCAAATATTTAAGCAAATAAACAAGTGAATAGGTAATTAATCTGTTTCTTTATGAACTTTCTTTTAAGACTCAATCCCTTTTGCTCATAATAAACCTTAATCGGCTAATAACAATTCTATCGGCTTTCATATAAGTACCGCTAATCCGCTTTAACAACCCTTAAGCACTTAAGCATAATTAAATAAATTCATGTTTTTCAACCTCACCACATAGGTTTTATGCATCACGCCCTCAACGCCTTCTCTTTCTCAACGGCTAAACGGCTCCACGCTACCAATTGTCTCTTGGTTTCTAAACATGATTTTACTTAATTGGGGAAAGCATAATTAAGATAGCATACATCCTATATGAAATTATAGAATCATCTTAACAGATCTCAGTATTATTATAAACTAAGAGATTGAATTTAAATTCAGTTCATAAGAAAAGGGATTACCTTATCTCGCTTCCATAATTGTCTCGTAAAATATCTTCAAGAATAAGCTCTAAGTGAATTACTCCGGTCTTGTGAATAGTAAGCTCGATACCAACTTTGAGGTGAAGCGAGTGTTTAGTATTTTGGGGAGAAAGATTTGTAGAGAGAAAAAAGAGATGTAGGGAAACTTGCCGATGATCCTTGCTTCACCACTCATCTTATTTATTACAAGTACCGCATAATTTTACAAAACTAATCAAACTACTATTTGCTATAGTGAAAAGTGCTATCAAGAATGTACTGTTCACTATTCACTATTCACATATTTTACGCGTTAGTCGCCTAACTTTTGTCTTGTGGTAACTATTACAAAGTTTATCTCGTTACAAAAAAAAACATCTTTCTATCCTATTTGTAGACAGTGTCTTATTCTTGTATGTTATGCTCTATCCGGGTAGTGGATCTTGCCCGTCCATATCTTCAATTATTAGGTACAGTATTTTGTTTAACTCCACACATTTTACATGAGTGGTTATTATTTTTCCGCATCCAACCGCAATATCTTTGCAAAGTATCTTGGGTTAGAAAATTTACGGGTAAGTACCTTGAATCGGTTCTTGATCCTGGATGGAGCAGGCTCCATACCCATGACTTAATAGTTTCGACCGTATCATGGCCATATGATTTGCTTTGAGAGATAATTAATGTGTTTAACTCTTATGGTTTATCCAAACATAAGTCTTGACCATGTTAAGTAAGGCTTCATAAATTGCTTTATCTTGACCGCCCTCTTTTCCCAGGAGGTCCGGTATCTCATTGTGGTTTAGTTCTGGCTGTGCCTTAATTTCTTCGGGAAAGATAAAATTGGCCATGTGCACCCCATTTTTAACAACCCTAATACATTGTTTTATCTCGGAGAAAGTAACTTCGCCAAGGCATAGCATCTTACAAAAATCATAGGAGATTTTGTAATATGCAAGTAACTTTTAGCCGCTTTATATAAATCGAGAATTGATGATAGCTCTTCTCCATTCATTGTATATACTGAATTAAGAAGGCCATAATCATAAGTCGTTTAATTAAATTTGCATTGCAACCAGCAACGCTATTAACTCGTTTACCCTTTTTAAAGGGTTAGTTACATATCCACCTTCGATTTCTCCATGGCGGTCTTTTGTGGTTATTTCGGAAATGTATTTAGTCTCGTTGGCAATAAGTAAGAAATTATCTATATATTTACTGAACCGAAGGATTCATAGTTTGCTTAGTTCCTAGGGTTAACTTTTCTTTGAAGGAGGTGGTATCTCGGTATAAGGCTTGGAAAATTTAGTTCGTTGATAACTGGAGTGGGGTTATAGGTTTGCAAGGACATACTTCGTTTGAAAGGAGGATTAACTTTTTTTGTTGTAATAATTCGGCTTTTGTATTTTTGGCTAGTGCCAATATCTGCTTGCTCCATACTAGGATTGGCTGAAGTGGTCGCTCTTTTCATAGAGGCAAGCTCTTCCATTAACTGTTTGAGCTGTATCTTGAGCTCTTGGTTTTCTAGAACCAATTGTTGAGCTATTTCTTGAGAGATAGTATGCAAAACAATTTTCATTAGTTTTCAGTAATTGAATAGAAAATTCATATTGGTTGATATCAGCTATTATTCGATTTATCTCTTTTCTTGTAATGGAATCTTGTAGTTTTTGGGTTAGCCAGCTTCTAACAGTTCTATTATCCGTTCTAATTATGAATTTACTATAGACTATGTAACATTCAAATTTTTTAATTCCATATTTGACTGCTTTTAATTCTTTTTTATTTATATCCCAATTGATTTCATTTACCTTAAATGTTCCTGAGTGATATCGACAAACATATTATTTTTTATCGTTTTTATATCTATACTTTAATACTGCTCCGTAACCGTTATTAGTTTCACTAGCATCTGTTTCCACTATCCATGTAAATTCTTTGTCTTCATCTGGGAAAGCTTAGTTTTGGTAGCTTTCGACTAGTTCCTTAATTTTTTCTAAAGTCTTTGTGTCAAGATCATTCCATCTAAAATCGTAGTCCTTCTTTAGTTTTTTTAGTTAATGGTTCAAGTATATTGTGATAGTTTAGGGATAAATTCTCTAACCTGATTGACTATTCCTAAGAACTTTTGTAATTCCTTTTTTGTATTAATTTCTTGTTGAAACTCTATAATTTTTTGGGCTATATGATCTTGCATTTTTATTCCAGCTTTATCTATTTCAAATCCTAAGAATTCAATCTGTGTTTTGAATAATTCCATCTTCTTTTTGCTTAAAACTATACCACTGGCTTTAATGATTTCTATAAACTATTCTAATAACTTATAATGTTCTTCTTGAGTTTTCGAATAGATTAGTATGTCATCAATATAGACTACACAATTTGATAATTGATTTAAATATTTATCCATAAATGATTGGAATCTTCCTGGGGCATTTTTATATCCAAAAGGTAAAACATTCCATTCGTAGAATCCATTAGGGACTTTGAATGCTTTTAATTGTTTAGATTCTTCAGTTAGTTTTAATTGGTGAAAACCACTTTTACAATCAAATTTTAAAAAATAATTATATCCCTGTATTTGTCTCATTTTAAGTATTTTATTTGGTATGGGGTAATTGTATGTTATCGTTTTTTCGTTTAAGATTTTATAGTCGATAACCATTCTTGTTTTTCCTCTCTTTTGCTCGGAATGATTATTAACTATAAAAGCACTACTACTATGTTTTGAATTACTTGGTCTGATTAGTTTTCCAGCTATTAGTTCTGTTATATGCATTTTAAATTCTTTTTCATCTCTTTGAGTATTATTAAAAGGTTTTTGTGATATGATACTATTTTGGTCTTTTAATGTTATTTGTATTTCAGTTTTATGTTTATGCCAATTTTCTAAAGGATTTTCGCTGCATAGTTCTTCTAACTTAGTTTTTAAAGGAGTAAGTTTATCTATATGTAAAATTCATATTTCTATTATGTCTAAATTGTTGATTCCTTTTTTGGTTTTCATTTTTTGGACTAGTTTTGCTTCTTCTCCTATTTTACAATTTTCCCATTCTATTGGTATTCTTTCTTTATTAGTAACTACCTTGGCTTTTAACTTATGTTGACAAGGGGTAAACAAAGTAAGCAATTCTTTATCTATACTAAAGGGTTTATATTGGTTTAAGAAATTAGTTCCTAATATAATATCTTTTCCAATTAATTCAAAGCAATATACTTTAGGTATGACTAGTATTTTATCCCAAATTTGTATTTTTATATTTGTTTGATAAAGAGTTACGTTTCTAGATCTAAACGAGATTTAACTAGCAACCTACCCATTCAAATACAATTACATGAATGTTACATAAACATACAAATAGAAACTAAAAGTTTAATTGCAAAACTAGATGTTAATAAAGAAAGTAATTATATTCCCTTAAAAATTCTAACTAACAAAATAATTAATGATAACTTTAATAGATTAATAATCCTTACAACAAAAATTGCCTTGCAAGAAATAAACATTGAATATGTTATAACCCTAAACAATGAAATTATATTAGGAAAGGAATTTTTAGAAAAAGTTAAACCTTGGAAAATAGACCAAGACTATTTTGAATTTACTTATAACCAAACCCAATCTAAAACTAGAATAATCAATGAGTAATGCTATACCAAGTTTGATAAAATTAATAAAAATACAAAAATAGATAGAGATAACAAAAGAAGAAAAGGCATATATAAGTCAAAGACTGCAATACATAATATTTGCAGGATGCCATAGAGAGAGTATACGAACTTTATCTAATGATGAACAAAAGAAAACGAAAGATATAGAGGTATTAGAACAAAAGTTACGCAAGATGAAAAATAAATTAGCTACCCTTAATAAAAATGAGTAATTTAATTTATATTTTAGTAAAAAATAATCTTTGATGAATATAAAAGTAGATATTATACACCAATGATGGTAGACACGGGAGCTCAAACAACAATTATGAAAGAAAATTGTTTACCATAATGGAAAAGATTAAATACTCCCTTTAAAATAAACGGATTTAATAATAATAGTAGTAAAATAACTCTTTATCAAACAAATATAAAAATACAAATTTGGGATAAAATACTAGTCATACCTAAAGTATATTGCTTTGAATTAAATGGAAAAGATATTATATTAGGAACTAATTTCTTAAACCAATATAAACCCTTTAGTATAGATAAAGAATTTCTTACTTTGTTTACCCCTTGTCAACATAAGTTAAAAGCCAAGGTAGTTACTAATAAAGAAAGAATACCAATAGAATGGGAAAATTGTAAAATAGGAGAAGAAGCAAAACTAGTCCAAAAATGAAAACCAAAAAAGGAATCAACAATTTAGACATAATAGAAATAGGAATTTTACATATAGATAAACTTACTCCTTTAAAAACTAAGTTAGAAGAACTATGCAGCAAAAATCCTTTAGAAAATTGGCATAAACATAAAACTGAAATACAAATAACATTAAAAGACCAAAATAGTATCATATCACAAAAACCTTTTAATAATACTCAAAGAGATGAAAAAGAATTTAAAATGCATATAACAGAACTAATAGCTGGAAAACTAATCAGACCAAGTAATTCAAAACATAGTAGTAGTGCTTTTATAGTTAATAATCATTCCGAGCAAAAGAGAGGAAAAACAAGAATGGTTATCGACTATAGAATCTTAAACGAAAAAACGATAACATACAATTACCCCATACCAAATAAAATACTTAAAATGAGACAAATACAAGGATATAATTATTTTTCAAAATTTGATTGTAAAAGTGGTTTTCACCAATTAAAACTAACTGAAGAATCTAAACAATTAACAGCATTCAAAGTCCCTAATGGATTCTACGAATGGAATGTTTTACCTTTTGGATATAAAAATGCCCCAGGAAGATTCCAATCATTTATGGATAAATATTTAAATCAATTATCAAATTGTGTAGTCTATATTTATGACATACTAATCTATTCGAAAACTCAAGAAGAACATTATAAGTTATTAGAACAGTTTATAGAAATCATTAAAGCCAGTGGTATAGTTTTAAGCAAAAAGAAGATGGAATTATTCAAAACACAGATTGAATTCTTAGGATTTGAAATAGAGAAAGCTGGAATAAAAATGCAAGATCATATAGCCCAAAAAATTATAGAGTTTCAACAAGAAATTAATACAAAAAAGGAATTACAAAAGTTCTTAGGAATAGTCAATCAGGTTAGAGAATTTATCCCTAAACTATCACAATATACTGAACCATTAACTAAAAAACTAAAGAAGGACTACGATTTTAGATGGAATGATACTGACACAAAGACTTTAGAAAAAATTAAGGAACTAGTCAGAAAGCTACCAAAACTAAGCTTTCCCGATGAAGACAAAGAATTTACATGGATAGTGGAAACAGATGCTAGTGAAACTAATAACGGTTACGGAGCAGTATTAAAGTATAGATATAAAAACGATAAAAAAGAATATGTTTGTCGATATCACTCAGGAACATTTAAGGCAAATGAAATCAATTGGGATATAAATAAAAAAGAATTAAAAGTAGTCAAATATGGAATTAAAAAATTTGAATGTTACATAGTCTATAGTAAATTCATAATTAGAACGGATAATAGAACTGTTAGAAGCTGGCTAACCCAAAAACTACAAGATTCCATTACAAGAAAAGAGATAAATCGAATAATAGCTGATATCAACCAATATGAATTTTCTATTGAATTACTGAAAACTAATGAAAATTGTTTTGCAGACTATCTCTCAAGAAATAGCTCAACAATTGGTTCTAGAAAACCAAGAGCTCAAGATACAGCTCAAACAGTTAATGGAAGAGCTTGCCTCTATGAAAAGAGCCGCCACTTCCAGCAATCCTAGTAAGGAGCAAGCAGATATTGGCACTAGCCAAAAATACAAAAGCCGAATTATTACAACAAAAAAAGTTAATCCTCCTTTCAAACGAAGTATGTCCTTGCAAACCTATAACCCCACTCTAGTGATCAACGAACTAAATTTTCCAAGCCTTATACCAGATACCACCTCCTTCAAAGAAAAGTTAACCCTAGGAACTAAGCAAACTATGAATCCTTCAGTTCGTAAATATATAGATAATTTCTTACTTATTGCCAACAGACTAAATACATTTTCAGAAATAACCACAAAAGACCGCCATGGAGAAATCGAAGGTGGATATGTAACTAACCCTTTAAAAAGGGTAAACGAGTTAATAGCGTTGCCTGGTTGCAATGCAAATTTAATTAAAGCAGCTTATGATTATGGCCTTCTTAATTCAAGATATACAATGAATGGAGAAGAGCTATCATCAATTCCTTGATTTATATAAAGCAGCCTAAAAGTTACTTGCATATTACAAAATCTCCTATGATTTTTGTAAGATGATATACTGCCCCAGGCGAAGTTACTTTCTCCGAGATAAAACAATGTATTAGGGTTGTTAAAATGGGCTGCACATCAATTTTATCTTTCCCGAAGAAATTAAGGCACGACATGAACTAAACCACAATGAGATACCGGACCTCCTCGGGGAAAAGAGGGCGATCAAGATAAAAGCAATTTATGAAGCCTTACTTAACATGGTCAAGACTTATGTTTGGATAAACCATAGAGAGTTAAACACATTAATTATCTCTCAAAGCAAATCATATGGCCATGATACGGTCGAAACTATTAAGTCATGGGTATGGAGCCCGCTCCATCCTGGATCAAGAACCAAGATTCAGGTACTTACCCGTAAATTTTCTAACCCAAGATACTTTGCAAAGATATTGCAGTTGGATGCAAAGAAAATAATAACCACTCATGTAAAATGTGTGGAGTTAAACAAATGACTGTACCAATAATTGAAGATATGGACAACTTATGAAGAAAGAGCCGAATCATCTACAAAGAAGATCTACTACCCGGATAGAGCATAACATACAAGAATAAGACACTTGTCTCACAAATAGGATAGAAAGATGTTTTTCTTGTAACGGATAAACTTTGTAATAGTTACAACAAGACAAAAGTTAGGCGGCTAACGCGTAAAATATGTGAATAGTGAATAGTACTTTTACTATAGCACTTTTCACTATAGCAAATAGTAGTATGAATAGTTTTGTAAAATTGTACCGTACTTGTAATAACTTTGCCTATAAATAAGATGAGTCATGGTGAAGCAAAGGATCATCAAGCAAGTTTCCCTACATCTCTCTTTTCTCTCTACAAATCTTTCTCCCCAAAATACTAAACACTCGCTTCACCTCAAAGTTGGTATCGAGCTTACTATTCACAAGACCGAGTAATTCACTTAGAGCTTATTCTTCAAGATATTTTACGTGACAAATTATGATAAGGTAATCCCTTTTCTTATGAACCGAATTTAAATTCAATCCCTTAGTTTATAATAATACCGAGATCTCGTTAAGATGATTCTATAATTTCATATAGGATGTATGCTATCTTAATTATGCTTTCCCGATTAAGTAAAATCATGTTTAGAAACCAAGAGACAATTGGTAGCGAGGAGCCCGTTTAGCCGTTGAGAAAGAGAAGGCGTTGAGGGCGTGATGCATAAAACCTATGTGGTGAGGTTGAAAAACATGAATTTATTTATTTAATTATGCTTAAGTGCTTAAGGGTTGTTAAAGCGGATTAGCGGTACTTATATGAAAGCCGATAGAATTGTTATTAACCGATTAAGGTTTATTATGAGCAAAAGGGATTGAGTCTTAAAAGAAAGTTCATAAAGAAACAGATTAATTACCTATTCACTTGTTTATTTGCTTAAATATTTGCCCCGATTATTTACTTAGCATATGAGTTCTCTAATAAAAACTGTAAAATTACGTGTTGAATGGATAAATTATGCTTTACAATTTAAAATCAACAAACTTAAGAGAACAACTACAAATTTCTCATATTCACGCAGCTAAAGAAGAAGATCTTGAATTAAGCTATATATTAACGAATTTACTAGAGGAAGAACACAATAGGATGGATAAACTTTTACAAGTTCAACTAGAGATTAAAAATTTATTAGATTTCTTAAAACAAATAGAACTTAGACAATTATTAATAGAACTTAAAAAATTAATAAATTCGTTATGACTATTAAGAAACAAATACGAAACCGCAAAAAGAAAAATAGCAATTCGAGAATTATCATATAACCTTCGACTTAGATATATAACTGTAAGAATAACACAATATCAAGACGATTTATATGAAGCATATCTAAGGAAGGATATTGAGATGATGAATGCTATAAGAAAAGAAATACAAAGAAAACAACTTAAAACAAGAAAACTTATAGAAGATAGACAAGAACTTAGAGATTTACGAAAATTCATTATACATATGAGTACTAAATCACAAATAAAAGAGGCTAGCAGAGATGAGTTAATCGGAACTATTTCATATCAACTATACAAGCCGATATAAAAAATTTAGAATTAAGAAATCAAAAACAAATAGCTATCATTAATAAAATACAAATATTAGAACGAGCAACATTAAATAATAATCGAAATCATGAAGAAATAGACAAAGAATTAAAACCTTTTGACGACCAGATAGACTTGCTAAATATAAAAATAAAAGAACAAGAGGATATAGCTAACAAAGTAACAGAAGATTATATTAATTATACATTAGATAAAAAACCAACCCTATACATATGAGTGAACTAAAAAAGGAAGAACATGTTGGAACTAATCTAAAAATTATTAATGCAAATATTTTATTAATTATAAAATTACTAAAAGAAAATAAGAATGATCTAGATAAATCAGAATCAAGTAATACTAAAATACCAATAGAACTAGAAGAACAAGGTTATGAAATCTTAGAAAAGAAAATAACTAAAGAATATTCTCAGTTATTTCCAGATTTACTTTTAAGAAAAAGAATAGAAATTGAATATGAAAGAATTAGCGAACAATTAGAAATATGAATAAAAACGAAAAAATCATTGAAGAAGAAATTATTAGATACCCTGATGGTCCATTTAAAATACATAAGACTAATCAAAATAGACAATTTGCAGAAATAAGTGAAGGAAGATTTTATTTAATAAAAGATAGAAAACAAATGATACTAGAAAACGAATTTGAAAGGGAAAGAAGACTAGCACTAGAAAATAATTTAGTACAAATAACAAATATAGAAAGTAGTTATCAAGAAAATAAAACAATTAATGACATCTATAAAAAATTAGAAAAGTTAGAAAGAAAGTATGATGAAAGAATGAGAAAAATAGAAGAATCTATCAAAATAATACATATTAATACCAAACAAATATTAGATAAAGTCTACAGAGTAGAAAACAATTTTAATGATGAAATACAAAATCTTACAATTGAATGTAACAATAGGTTTGATAAAATAGAAGAACAGCTTATATGCAATATCAAAGAAAACACCGAAATATCAGAAATCCACGAATCAGATAACGAAATAATAAATAATCCCGCAATAGGAACCTTAACTACTGAAATTGAACGACTAGAGGTAAATAACATAGAGGTAAATACCCTAGAAGAAAATAGTGAAGAATTTTATTCTGAACAATCTAGTCAAGAATTTAGATATTCAAATCATTTAGAATCAGACTTTAATTCAGAAAAGGATGACGAAATTAATGTACTTACTAAGGCCTACACGGATGACGATTATGACTATATGGAAACTAACAGAAATCACAAACCTACTTTTAAAAAGAAAAAATATGGGTATAATCATAGAAATAATGACTATATATGGAAGTATCGAAGAAAAATAGAAAATGATTACATACCAAGAGATAATCAAACAGGAGAAATTTTAAATCTAGATTGCGCTACAAATGTTGTGTTAGAAATACAAAATTGGATAGCTAGAATTAATGCAAAATTAATAGAAGCCAAAATACCAGTTAGTGCGGCGGCCAATTATATTAAAGCCACAATAACAGGAATAGCAAAGAGTTATTTAACTAATATAGGAATAACAGAATTAACAGAATTACGAAGTACTAAGATAGAAGGAACTGAGATGACAGATTCAACACAAATGTTGAGAAAATACGAAAAAATAATTCGAAGAGAATTTGGCAATCCAAATGCGGATTTAAAATATGCGAAGCTAAAAAAGAATATTGTAAGTCCCAACTATATAATATGCAAATTTGTTCCATGTGTCCGAAGATTTAAACAAATATAATTGTGCATTCCAAATGAATTATTATGAACTAGGAACCGAAACACCTGAACAACTAGTCAGTATTTCAAAATTATATTTTGAAAAATTACCTATACCTATAAATATTATGGTACAGAAGCATATTATACGTAACCTAAAACAGGAACTTTAGGTGAACAAATATCATTTTTACAAACATGGTATAAAAATTATTGTATTGAAATCAATAACCAAAAGGCATTTAGAAAACAAGCTAAAATAAGTGACTGTTGTGAAAAATATGAAATACCTAAATTTGGTTGTCACAAATTAAACAAAAGATATAAAACTAAAAGACCCAAATCAATGCGAAGACAATATAAAAGATTCAAACCATATGGAAAATATAAAAATAAAAAGCGATCAAATAAAAATTACTTTATAAAAAAGAAAAAATCTATAAATATGCAAAAAATCCAAAAAGATGTAGATGTTATAATTGTGGACAAATAGGTCACATAGCAAAAGAATGTAAGACAAAAACAAATAAAAATATAAATAAAAACATAAAAAATGTTAATTTTATTGAACTACATATAGCAGAATATGAAATAGGTAAAAATAATATACCACCAGATGAAGAAATATATGTTTTAGAATATGAAACAGATAATAATGAAATGAAAGGTAGTGAAGAAGAAGATAATACAGAAACTGATAGTAATGGATAAAGAATTACAAGAAGTTGATTACGATGAAGATATTACTGTACAACATAAAAATCAAAGAGCTATCTTTGATCTACAAAAGTATAATGCGTTGAAGCATGAAGGATTTACATTATCTCCTAATAAAATAATTGAAAAGAAAAAATTTGAATTGACAAATTTAACTAAGTATTTTAAAAGGAAAAAGGAAGAATATTTAGTTATAGCGAGATAGAGAACATGTTATAGATATAACTCAAGTACAAGGTAATACTAGAGTCCCATTAATAACACAAGAAGTGCTAAATGAAGAAATAAACAAAATTAACAACGTATTAAAAAAATAAACCAATCACATTTAGATTTGTAGAATTAGCAAACCATAGAAATAATAATAAAAGCCTGTTTTAAAGAAGGAATAAATACCCCCTTAGAATTAGAATTAGCCGATGATAGAATCAAAGAACCAATAGAACAAGCCATCATAGCACAACTTAAAGGAAATCTTATTTATCAAAAGGTTAGATTCATAATTAAGCCTAATTATTCTATAAGTTTAACTGACCAAAATATAGAAAAAGCATTAGTCTTATATTGGAAACTAGATGGAATAAACATGACAAATGGATCAAAAGTTATGACAGTACAATGTAAGAATGCTTATATATTGACCGATCAACATCAGGTTTATACTAAAAATAAACTAAGACCAATTACTATAGATACCCCTTTTACAGGTCTTATATTACCTATAGAAAAAGGAATAAAATTATACTCTAAACCAGACTATGAAGACTTAGAAATAGTAAAGAAACGATTAAGCGTTTCTAGATCTAAACGAGATTTAACTAGCAACCTACCCATTCAAATACAATTACATGAATGTTACATAAACATACAAATAGAAACTAAAAGTTTAATTGCAAAACTAGATGTTAATAAAGAAAGTAATTATATTCCCTTAAAAATTCTAACTAACAAAATAATTAATGATAACTTTAATAGATTAATAATCCTTACAACAAAAATTACCTTGCAAGAAATAAACATTGAATATGTTATAACCCTAAACAATGAAATTATATTAGGAAAGGAATTTTTAGAAAAAGTTAAACCTTGGAAAATAGACCAAGACTATTTTGAATTTACTTATAACCAAATCCAATCTAAAACTAGAATAATCAATGAGTAATGCTATACCAGTACTTTTACTGTAGCACTTTTCACTATAGCAAATAGTAGTATGAATAGTTTTGTAAAAATTGTACGGTACTTGTAATAACTTTGCCTATAAATAAGATGAGCTGGTGAAGCAAAGGATCATCAGCAAGTTTCCCTACATCTCTCTTTTCTCTCTCTATAAATTTTTCTCCCCAAAATACTAAACACTCGCTTCACCTCAAAGTTGGTATCGAGCTTACTATTCACAAGACCGAGTAATTCACTTAGAGCTTATTCTTCAAGATATTTTATAGACAATTATGATAAGGTAATCCCTTTTCTTATGAACTGAATTTAAATTCAATCCCTTAGTTTATAATAATACTGAGATCTATTAAGATGATTCTATAATTTCATATAGGATGTATGCTATCTTAATTATGCTTTCCCCGATTAAGTAAAATCATGTTTAGAAACCAAGAGACAATTGGTAGCAGGAGCCCGTTTAGCCGTTGAGAAAGAGAAGGCGTTGAGGGCGTGATGCATAAAACCTATGTGGTGAGGTTGAAAAACATGAATTTATTTATTTAATTATGCTTAAGTGCTTAAGGGTTGTTAAAGCGGATTAGCAAGTACTTATATGAAAGCCGATAGAATTGTTATTAACCGATTAAGGTTTATTATGAGCAAAAGGGATTGAGTCTTAAAAGAAAGTTCATAAAGAAACAGATTAATTACCTATTCACTTGTTTATTTGCTTAAATATTTGCCTGATTATTTACTTAGCATATGAGTTCTCTAATAAAACTCGTAAAATTACGTGTTGAATGGATAAATTATGCTTTACAATTTAAAATCAACGACTTTAAGAGAACAACTACAAATTTCTCATATTCACGCAGACTAAAGAAGAAGATCTTGAATTAAGCTATATATTAACGAATTTACTAGAGGAAGAACACAATAGGATGGATAAACTTTTACAAGTTCAACTAGAGATTAAAAATTTATTAGATTTCTTAAAACAAATAGAACTTAGACAATTATTAATAGAACTTAAAAAATTAATAAATTCGTTATGACTATTAAGACACAAATACGAAACCGCAAAGAAAAATAGCAATTCGAGAATTATCATATAACCTTCGACTTAGATATATAACTGTAAGAATAACACAATATCAAGACGATTTATATGAAGCATATCTAAGGAAGGATATTGAGATGATGAATGCTATAAGAAAAGAAATACAAAGAAAACAACATAAAACAAGAAAACTTATAGAAGATAGACAAGAACTTAGAGATTTACGAAATTCATTATACATATGAGTACTAAATCACAAATAAAAGAGGCTAGCAGACGAGTTAATCGGAACTATTTCATATCAACTATACAAGCCGATATAAAAAATTTAGAATTAAGAAATCAAAAAACAAATAGCTATCATTAATAAAATACAAATATTAGAACGAGCAACATTAAATAATAATCGAAATCATGAAGAAATAGACAAAGAATTAAAACCTTTTGACGACCGAGATAGACTTGCTAAATATAAAAATAAAAGAACAAGAGGATATAGCTAACAAAGTAATGAAGATTATATTAATTATACATTAGATAAAAAACCAACCCTATACATATGAGTGAACTAGAAAAGGAAGAACATGTTGGAACTAATCTAAAAATTATTAATGCAAATATTTTATTAATTATAAAATTACTAAAAGAAAATAAGAATGATCTAGATAAATCGAGAATCAAGTAATACTAAAATACCAATAGAACTAGAAGAACAAGGTTATGAAATCTTAGAAAAGAAAATAACTAAAGAATATTCTCGGTTATTTCCAGATTTACTTTTAAGAAAAAAATAGAAATTGAATATGAAAGAATTAGCGAACAATTAGAAATATGAATAAAAACGAAAAAATCATTGAAGAAGAAATTATTAGATACCCTGATGGTCCATTTAAAATACATAAGACTAATCAAAATAGACAATTTGCGTAAATAAGTGAAGGAAGATTTTATTTAATAAAAGATAGAAAACAAATGATACTAGAAAACGAATTTGAAAGGGAAAGAAGACTAGCACTAGAAAATAATTTAGTACAAATAACAAATATAGAAAGTAGTTATCAAGAAAATAAAACAATTAATGACATCTATAAAAAATTAGAAAAGTTAGAAAGAAAGTATGATGAAAGAATGAGAAAAATAGAAGAATCTATCAAAATAATACATATTAATACCAAACAAATATTAGATAAAGTCTACAGAGTAGAAAACAATTTTAATGACGAAATACAAAATCTTACAATAGAATGTAACAATAGGTTTGATAAAATAGAAGAACAGCTTATATGCAATATCAGTATTTTGGGGAGAAAGATTTGTAGAGAGAGAAAAGAGAGATGTAGGGAAACTTGCTGATGATCCTTTGCTTCACCACTCATCTTATTTATAGGCAAAGTTATTAACAAGAAAAACATCTTTCTATCCTATTTGTAGACAGTGTCTTATTCTTGTATGTTATGCTCTATCCGGGTAGTAGATGCTTTGTAGATGATTCGGCTCTTTCTTCATAGCCGTCCATATCTTCAATTATTGGTACAAATCATTTGTTTAACTCCACACATTTTACATGAGTGGTTATTATTTTGCCGCATCCAACTCGCAATATCTTTGCAAAGTATCTTGGGTTAGAAAATTTCGGGTAAGTACCTTGTAACTGGTTCTTGGTCCGGATGGAGCAGGCTCCATACCCATGACTTAATAGTTTCGACCGTATCATGGCCATATGATTTGCTTTGAGAGATAATTAATGTGTTTAACTCTCTATGGTTTATCCAAACATAAGTCTTGACCATGTTAAGTAAGGCTTCATAAATTGCTTTTATCTTGACTGCCCTCTTTTCCCTGAGGAGGTCTGGTATCTCATTGTGGTTTAGTTCTCGTCATTGCCTTAATTTCTTCGGGAAAGATAAAATTGGTCATGCGGCCATTTTAACAACCCTAATACATTGTTTTATCTCGGAGAAAGTAACTTCGCACAGGGGCAAGATAGCATCTTACAAAAATCATAGGAGATTTTGTAATATGCAAGTAACTTTTAGCCGCTTTATATAAATCAGGAATTGATGATAGCTCTTCTCCATTCATTGTATATACTGAATTAAGAAGGCCATAATCATAAGCTGCTTTAATTAAATTTGCATTGCAACCAGGCAACGCTATTAACTCGTTTACCCTTTTTAAAGGGTTAGTTACATATCCACCTTCGATTTGTCCATGGCGGTCTTTTGTGGTTATTTCTGAAAATGTATTTAGTCTGTTGGCAATAAGTAAGAAATTATCTATATATTTACGAACTGAAGGATTCATAGTTTGCTTAGTTCCTAGGGTTAACTTTTCTTTGAAGGAGGTGGTATCTGGTATAAGGCTTGGAAAATTTAGTTCGTTGATAACTGGAGTGGGGTTATAGGTTTGCAAGGACATACTTCGTTTGAAAGGAGGATTAACTTTTTTTGTTGTAATAATTCGGCTTTTGTATTTTTGGCTAGTACCAATATCTGCTTGCTCCTTACTAGGATTGCTGGAAGTGGCTGCTCTTTTCATAGAGGCAAGCTCTTCCATTAACTGTTTGAGCTGTATCTTGAGCTCTTGGTTTTCTAGAACCAATTGTTGAGCTATTTCTTGAGAGATAGTCTGCAAAACAATTTTCATTAGTTTTCAGTAATTCAATAGAAAATTCATATTGGTTGATATCAGCTATTATTCGATTTATCTCTTTTCTTGTAATGGAATCTTGTAGTTTTTGGGTTAGCCAGCTTCTAACAGTTCTATTATCCGTTCTAATTATGAATTTACTATAGACGATGTAACATTCAAATTTTTTAATTCCATATTTGACTGCTTTTAATTCTTTTTTATTTATATCCCAATTGATTTCATTTGCCTTAAATGTTCCTGAGTGATATCGACAAACATACTCCCTCCGTCCCAGAATACTCTTTACACTTTCCTTTTTCAATCCGTCCCGAATACTCTTTACACTTCTATTTTTGGATATGGCCCACTATTATTTTAATCCTTCTACCTTTTAAACATTGACCCACACTCTCTCTCCTCCAAATAAAATAATACCACTCCTATTACATACCAACTCTAACCATGGCCCACATTCTCTCTCCTTAAAATAAAATAATACTACTTTTACTAAATACTAACTCCTATCACATCTACTTTTCAATAAAATAACAATTGATAACCAAACAACAACTTATCATCTAAAACTACGTGCCTTAATAAGTGTCAAGAGTATTTTGGGACGGAGGGAGTATTCTTTTTTATCGTTTTTATATCTATAATTTAATACTGCTCCGTAACCGTTATTAGTTTCACTAGCATCTGTTTCCACTATCCATGTAAATTCTTTGTCTTCATCGGGGAAAGCTTAGTTTTGGTAGCTTTCTGACTAGTTCCTTAATTTTTTCTAAAGTCTTTGTGTCAGTATCATTCCATCTAAAATCGTAGTCCTTCTTTAGTTTTTTAGTTAATGGTTCAGTATATTGTGATAGTTTAGGGATAAATTCTCTAACCTGATTGACTATTCCTAAGAACTTTTGTAATTCCTTTTTTGTATTAATTCCTTGTTGAAACTCTATAATTTTTTGGGCTATATGATCTTGCATTTTTATTCCAGCTTTATCTATTTCAAATCCTAAGAATTCAATATGTGTTTTGAATAATTCCATCTTCTTTTTGCTTAAAACTATACCACTGGCTTTAATGATTTCTATAAACTGTTCTAATAACTTATAATGTTCTTCTTGAGTTTTCGAATAGATTAGTATGTCATCAATATAGACTACACAATTTGATAATTGATTTAAATATTTATCCATAAATGATTGGAATCTTCCTGGGGCATTTTTATATCCAAAAGGTAAAACATTCCATTCGTAGAATCCATTAGGGACTTTGAATGCTGTTAATTGTTTAGATTCTTCAGTTAGTTTTAATTGGTGAAAACCACTTTTACAATCAAATTTTGAAAAATAATTATATCCTTGTATTTGTCTCATTTTAAGTATTTTATTTGGTATGGGGTAATTGTATGTTATCGTTTTTTCGTTTAAGATTCTATAGTCGATAACCATTCTTGTTTTTCCTCTCTTTTGCTCGGAATCATTATTAACTATAAAAGCACTACTACTATGTTTTGAATTACTTGGTCTGATTAGTTTTCCAGCTATTAGTTCTGTTATATGCATTTTAAATTCTTTTTCATCTCTTTGAGTATTATTAAAAGGTTTTTGTGATATGATACTATTTTGGTCTTTTAATGTTATTTGTATTTCAGTTTTATGTTTATGCCAATTTTCTAAAGGATTTTCGCTGCATAGTTCTTCTAACTTAGTTTTTAAAGGAGTAAGTTTATCTATATGTAAAATTCCTATTTCTATTATGTCTAAATTGTTGATTCCTTTTTTGGTTTTCATTTTTTGGACTAGTTTTGCTTCTTCTCCTATTTTACAATTTTCCCATTCTATTGGTATTCTTTCTTTATTAGTAACTACCTTGGCTTTTAACTTATGTTGACAAGGGGTAAACAAAGTAAGAAATTCTTTATCTATACTAAAGGGTTTATATTGGTTTAAGAAATTAGTTCCTAATATAATATCTTTTCCAATTAATTCAAAGCAATATACTTTAGGTATGACTAGTATTTTATCCCAAATTTGTATTTTATATTTGTTTGATAAAGAGTTATTTTACTACTATTATTATTAAATCCGTTTATTTTAAAGGGAGTATTTAATCTTTTCCATTCCGGTAAACAATTTTCTTTCATAATTGTTGTGTGAGCTCCTCGTGTCTACCATTGGTGTATAATATCTACTTTTATATTCATCAAAGATTATTTTTACTAAAATATAAATTAAATTACTCATTTTTATTAAGGGTAGCTAATTTATTTTTCATCTTGCGTAACTTTTGTTCTAATACCTCTATATCTTTCGTTTTCTTTTGTTCATCATTAGATAAAGTTCGTATACTCTCTCTATGGCATCCTGCAAATATTATGTATTGCGCTTTTGACTTATATATGCCTTTTCTTCTTTTGTTATCTCTATCTCGTTTTTGTATTTTTATTAATTTTATCAAACTTGGTATAGCATTACTCATTGATTATTCTAGTTTTAGATTGGGTTTGGTTATAAGTAAATTCAAAATAGTCTTGGTCTATTTTCCAAGGTTTAACTTTTTCTAAAAAATTCCTTTCCTAATATAATTTCATTGTTTAGGGTTATAACATATTCAATGTTTATTTCTTGCAAGGCAATTTTTGTTGTAAGGATTATTAATCTATTAAAGTTATCATTAATTATTTTGTTAGTTAGAATTTTTAAGGGAATATAATTACTTTCTTTATTAACATCTAGTTTTGCAATTAAACTTTTAGTTTCTATTTGTATGTTTATGTAACATTCATGTAATTGTATTTGAATGGGTAGGTTGCTAGTTAAATCTCGTTTAGATCTACTTTCTATATTTGTTATTTGTACTAAATAGAACTCATATGCTAAGTGAATATGAGAAATTTGTAGTTGTTCTCTTAAGCTGTTGATTTTAAATTGTAAAGCATAATTTATCCATTCAACACGTAATTTTACGCTTTTTATTAGAGAACTCATATGCTAAGTAAATAATCAGGCAAATATTTAAGCAAATAAACAAGTGAATAGGTAATAAATCTGTTTCTTTATGAACTTTCTTTTAAGACTCAATCCCTTTTGCTCATAATAAACCTTAATCGGTTAATAACAATTCTATCGCCTTTCATATAAGTACTTGCTAATCCGCTTTAACAACCCTTAAGCACTTAAGCATAATTAAATAAATTCATGTTTTTCAACCTCACCACATAGGTTTTATGCATCACGCCCTCAACGCCTTCTCTTTCTCAACGGCTAAACGGCCTCCGCTACCAATTGTCTCTTGGTTTCTAAACATGATTTTACTTAATCGGGGAAAGCATAATTAAGATAGCATACATCCTATATGAAATTATAGAATCATCTTAACAGATCTCAGTATTATTATAAACTAAGGGATTGAATTTAAATTCAGTTCATAAGAAAAGGGATTACCTTATCTGCTTCCATAATTGTCTGTAAAATATCTTCAAGAATAAGCTCTAAGTGAATTACTCCGGTCTTGTGAATAATAAGCTCTGATACCAACTTTGAGGTGAAGCGAGTGTTTAGTATTTTGGGGAGAAAGATTTGTAGAGAGAGAAAAGAGAGATGTAGGGAAACTTGCTGATGATCCTTTGCTTCACCAAACTCATCTTATTTATAATTTTACAAAACTATTCATACTACTATTTGCTATAGTGAAAAGTGCTACAAGAAAAGTCTTGTTCACTATTCACTATTCACATATTTTACGCGTTAGCCGCCTAACTTTTGTCTTGTTGTAACTATTACAAAGTTTATACATTACAAGAAAAACATCTTTCTATCCTATTTGTAGACAGGTGTCTTATTCTTGTATGTTATGCTCTATCTGGGTAGTAGATGCTGCTGTAGATGATTCGGCTCTTTCTTCATAGCTGTCCATATCTTCAATTATTGGTATAGTCATTTGTTTAACTCCACACATTTTACATGAGTGGTTATTATTTTGCTGCATCCAACTGCAATATCTTTGCAAAGTATCTTGGGTTAAAAAATTTCTGGGTAAGTACCTTGTAATCGGTTCTTGTCCGGATGGAGCAGGCTCCATACCCATGACTTAATAGTTTCGACCGTATCATGGCCATATGATTTGCTTTGAGAGATAATTAATGTGTTTAACTCTCTATGGTTTATCCAAACATAAGTCTTGACCATGTTAAGTAAGGCTTCATAAATTGCTTTTATCTTGACTGCCCTCTTTTCCCTGAGGAGGTCTGGTATCTCATTGTGGTTTAGTTCTGGCTGTGCCTTAATTTCTTCGGGAAAGATAAAATTGGTCATGCGGCCCATTTTAACAACCCTAATACATTGTTTATACATATATGTATATATATATATATATGTATATATATATATATATATGTATATATATACATATATATGTATATATATACATATATATATATATATATTAGAAATAATAAGTTTTAGGGAAAATAAAGCAATAAAAAACATAACTAGCAAGTAAACTTGTAATAACCAGGAAAAAATATATATTTATTATAAAGTTATTAGTAAGGGATTGAAGGTTAAAGTATTATTATAAGATAAACTAGTTCCTAAGATCTTATATACGTTATCTTGTCATTTATATGATTATTTTAGATGGATTTATGTGTTTCCTTGGCTTTGTGCATTTGCTCGGGGCAAGTTATATGTGAATATATATGTCATTTATATTAATATTATAGTTTATAAAGTACTTTAAGGGTCAAAGATTAATAAAATTATCAATTACTAGTTTATGAGCTTATAAATATATCTAGTAGGATTTTTAGTAGGTACCGCATAAACCTACAATGCTCCTAACTTATAAACGGTGAAGCTAATGACCAACGTAATTTAGTTTTTAGAATCGTCTCTAATGACTCTACCTAAGGACGGACAGTCGCTACCCAATTTAAGACAATACGCAAAATACAATATTGGTAGGTTTTAGATTTAGTAAATTCTTGACACTTGGCAAACTATATTTGGCTTCCATGTTATTTGGAGATGGAAACATCAAACTATATCAGGGACAATGCATGCGTATTGAGATAGAACCAAACCAAATTGTTTCATGAAACTAGCCATGCAAGTAGTGAAAGTTCATAAGTAAAATACATGTTTGCTACAGCAAGTTAATTCAACTTTGCTACAGCAAGTTAATTCAACTTTGCTGCGTAATTAAAACCTGATGATGATCATTGGTTCTTTTTTTTTTTTTGATAAGCCTAGAAGTAGATATGCGCCATTACACCGCCATAGAGCCTTATAAATAGCACTCTAAGTTCACCAGTTTTGGGAAGAGCAGGGAAAACAAAATAACAAAGAAATAAAGAAAGAGAAAGAGGGTGTGAGAATAAAATTAGTAAGTTAAAAATTGGGTACCATCAATATTATCAGGTACATTCTTGAATACCCCTTCCTGATGTTGTTTTGCTACAATGTATTGTTATATTAACCTTTTTAGATAAACTAATAGTAATAGTTTTACCCTAATAGTAAAGGTATATTGTGGTTTGTAAATAATGTGTTTATAATGCAAATGGTATTTGTCACATTATGATTTATATACAAGGTGATTCTAAAAATACTATCATATGTGGTAATAATGATGTTATATAAAGATGTTGTTATGATAAAATGAAATGGAGGTTCGTGGTATTATGAAATGGAGGTTCGTGGTTTGTGTTGGAGGAATGAATTATATATGGAGTGACGTACGTCATTGTAGGGGTGTGCACACGGAAGTATCGGGATAGGCTAAAGGCCCGAAAATATTATCCCGGAGTGACGTACGTCATTGTAGGGGTGTGCACACGAGATTTTTCGGAGAAACTATAACAAATGATTTTATATAATCGTAACTGATTATTTTATATAAGTATTTGCAAAGTGTTTTTACATGGTATTGGGAATGTACTGGACCCTTTTGGGTTGACTGTTATAAAATATTTTGTTTTCAGGTACCAGTGATGGGAATGGGCAGGAGTGAGGAATATAAAATATTAGGACTAATATACTATATATTGTTATCTTGTTTTTTTTTATTTGTTATATTAGTATCATGTTTTATTTTGTTTCCGCCTAGTATTTCTATTATTAGGAATACGGCAGTAATGTCCTGTAAACTCTATATTATATATAATAATAAATAAAAGATGTAATATTTGGTTCGATCCTCGGTACTATCATGTAGTGTTTCATTATTAGAATTATATTAAATTACGGGCGTTACGGTTTGGTATCCGAGCCACTTTTAAAAATAATATAATATTACAAATAAAAAAGTGAATATAATAAAATCTTAATAACTATATTAGTAACCTATTTGAGAGAAAGGGGTTGGGGTATTTATGGTTTATTTCTTATTGATGTTATTTCATGATATTTATCATGTGTTTTTATTATCTTAAGATGGCAGGGGCCAATTGCTCCACGAGCACTAACGATGGATCCTGACTATAGTGTCATGGATCATATCAACCGTTTAGCGAGAGCTATCGATGCGTTTAATACTCATTTCCCTGAATGTGGAATGACTACGCCTTATTTTACTTTTGCTTTAATTGAAACTCTTCCAGTGAATGCTCCGTGGGACTCCTTTAAGAATAAGTATAGTGACCTACTTGTTAATGGTTTTCCAAATTGGGAGAAATACTTAAGGTTTGGATTAGGGAGGCCAAGATGGACCCCGACTTTTGAAGATCATGCCGGAGAACTGCTAGCCTATGAGAGGGATCACATGGTATTTGTCTCTGATGATGAGACAGAATCATGTGGAAGTATTGATCTCAATAAGGACCCAGATGCACCAGGAGATGATGATGACGAGTAAGGAAGATATCAAGTTGAAGAAACTCTTTTATATGTTAGGTGTCAACCATTTTTGTCTGTATATATATGTTGACACTCGGCTTAAGGTGATGTAGGGTGTATATTTTGTTGTTTTCACCCTATCGGATGGTTGAATTGGAATAAGTTTAGTTGATGTACTAACTATGCTATGTATAAATCCATGTATATATATATATATATATATATATAGGTGTGTGTTTGTTTGTTTATTATGCTTCTATTCATTTCACAAATGCTATACTAACCTAACTACAATTCGATTTTAACTTCAATCTTTTATGTATTTAGGATAATGGAATCGCAAATAACCGGTCTACACAAGAGAGAACCAACCAGTCCCAAACCATGATAACGGAGAGGGAAAGGTTAAGGAAGTCACATCACTTTTATTTGAAATGCTTAAAAACAACAAAAATCGAAGAAAGTGCAAGGTATTTTAGAAAAATGGCTAGTTATAATCCTAAAACCTATGATGGAAAACCTAACCCCTGTAGAGTTTGAGGATTGGTTAAGAAGTATGGATAAATTGTTTGATGCTATAAATTGTCCCGAAAAATGGAAAGTAGGATTTGTCGTTTATTATCTAGTTGGGCAAGCAGATCTATGGTGGGAAACTGTGAAGGAAAGGAGAAATAATGAAGATTTTGGATGGACTCGGTTGAAAGATCTTATGAGAGCAAAATTTTACCCATCACCCTAAAAAGACAGAAAAGAGGAAGAATTTAATCAATTAGAGCAAGGTAATAGATCCGTTATGGAGTATGTAGCAAAGTTTATGGAAT
The DNA here is from genome assembly GCA_947648045.1 of Beta corolliflora. Classification (NCBI taxonomy): domain Eukaryota; kingdom Viridiplantae; phylum Streptophyta; class Magnoliopsida; order Caryophyllales; family Amaranthaceae; genus Beta; species Beta corolliflora. Next base: position 1,258,531 of record CANSZD010003166.1, on the reverse strand, counting down.
TGTCTCGATTTGCACCACACCCGGTAGCAACCGAGGAGTTAAGAATGAATAAGTTTGAGAGAGGTCTTGATTGGGAACTCCGTGACCGACTTTCCACCCATAGTTGTCGTAGCTACCAAGAGATGTATGATAAGGCAAAGAAACGCCGAGAGAATAATTAAAGAAAGAGAGGTAGAAGATGCAAAGGCATAAAAGGAAGTGGGAAGGAACACATACTATAAATAGGAATTTTCAAAAAAGGCCTAACATCGGGAAAGCAAAATTCTTTGTACCTCCAATCCACTATCAAAAACCCCCTTGTGCCAAATGTGGATATTTCAACCACCCAACCGAAAAGTGTAGGTTTGCAAATAATCGTTGCTATACTTGTGGGAGTACAAGTCACTTAAGAAAGGATTGCCCATTAGAGAGAGGTAGAATGCCAAATACAAAAGTAACCGCACCTAATCCCTATACCTCAAAACCTACCTAAAAACATCAAAGTGGAGCTATCCAACGTCAAAATCCAACCTCCGGTCGTGTGTTTATGATAAATCCACAAGAGGTCGAAAACTCAAGTGAAGTAGTTACGGGTAACATTTCTATACACTATTTCCCGATACATGTTTTATTTGATACCGGAGCATCCCATTCATTTATATCCATTACCATGTCTAAAAATCTGCATTTGAATCCTAGTGAGTCAAATTTAGAATTTTGCATTAGCCTCCCTACAGGAAATATTGTCCCGTGTCAAACTATATATAAAAATTATCCTTTAAGCATAGAGGGAAACATATTTCATGCCTGATCTAATTCAATTTGACCTTAAGGGATTTGATGTTATCTTAGGAATGGATTGGATGAATAAACACCGTGCCATAGTAGACTGTCAAAAGCAATCAGTAACCTTAGTAAATTCCCAAGAAAAGATAGTCACATTTCGAATAATAAGACAACACCCGGAATCTAGAATCATTTCTTTTCTTCGGGCACAAAAAATGTTGAGACAAGGTTGTGAAGGATACCTTTGTGATGTTATTAGTATTGAAAAATCTGAACCCAAAATCTCTGACATCCCTGTTGTTAAAAAATTCCAAGATGTATTTCCTGAGGAAATTGTAAATATGCCTCCGCAAAGAGAAATTAATTTCACCATTGAGTTAGTACCTGGGGTAGCACCTATCTCAAAAGCACCATATAGAATGGCACCCGCAGAATTAAAGGAATTAAAGATACAACTTGATGAGTTATTAGAAAAAGGATATATTAGACCAAGTCTATCACCATGGGGAGCACCCGTTTTATTTGTAAAGAAAAAAGATGGAACCCTAAGGTTATGTATAGACTACAGAGAACTTAACAAGATAACAATTAAAAACAAATATCCTTTGCCTCGTATTGATCACCTTTTTGACCAATTACAAGGTGCGTCGGTATTTTCAAAGATAGACTTACGATCTGGATACCATCAATTAAGAATCAGACCTTTAGATATTCCAAAAACGCTTTTAGAACGAGGTACGGACATTATGAGTTTCTTGTTATGCCTTTTGGTCTTACCAATGCCCAGTTGTATTTATGGACCTTATGAATAGAGTTTTCGGACCTTATCTAGATCATTTTGTTATTGTGTTTATTGATGATATTTTAGTGTATTCCAAAGATAAGAAACAAAGACGAGGAACATTTGGGAATAGTTCGGAAACTCGAGAAAGAACCATTATTTGCAAAATTTAAAAAGTGTGAATTTTGGTTAGATAAAATAGCATTTCTAGGACATGTTGTGTCTAGAGAAGGTGTGCAAGTAGATTCCCGAAAAGTAGAAGCAATCATTAATTGGCTTCGACCCACCAATGTGTTAGAAGTACGAAGTTTCCTGGGGTTAGCAGGATATTACCGTCGATTTGTGGAAAACTTTTCCCGAATTGCTCAACCTATCACAAACCTCATAAGAAAAACTACAAAGTTTGAGTGGAGTGACAAGTGTGAAGTAGCATTCCAAGAACTGAAATTTCGTCTTACCACGGCTCAATTCTTACTCTTCCTAGTGGTACCGAAGGTTTAGAAATATATAGTGATGCCTCTAGACAAGGGTTGGGGTGTGTGTTAATGCAACATGGGAAAGTGATAGCTTATGCATCTCGTCAGTTAAAACCTCACGAGCAGAATTACCCTACCCATGACCTTGAACTTGCCGCCATTATTTTTGCATTGAAAATTTGGAGACATTACCTATATGGGGTTAAGTGTAAAATTTACACGGATCATAAAAGCCTTAAATACATTTTCACCCGAAAGATATAAATATGAGACAACGAAGGTGGTTAGAATTTATAAAGGATTATGAATTGGATATTCAATATCACCCTGGAAAGGCCAATGTGGTAGCCGATGCTCTTAGTCGGAAAAATTACGCAACCCTTAACTCACTTACCATTCAGCCTATTACCCAAAGAGACTTTCAGAGGTTAGAAATTGAGTTGATTGTAGGTGATCTGGAAGGATATTTAGCAGCCTTAGAAATCAAACCGACCTTGAGTGAAGAAATTAAGGAGTTGCAGAAAACAGATCCACAATTAAAGAAGATTCATGAAAGAGTGTTGATTGGGAAAGAGATTGGTTTTGTGATACAAGAAGATGGGTCACTTCGTTTTCAAGGACGATTGTGTGTACCGAATCAGATAGATTTAAAAAGGAGAATCATGAATGAAGCACATAATACCCTTTACTCTGTACATCCAGGGGGAAATAAGATGTGTAAAGATCTTTGTGGTATGTTTTGGTGGAGTAACATGAAGCAAGAAATTGCAGAATTCGTTGCCAAATGTCTGACTTGTCAACAAGTAAAAATAGAACATCAGCGCCCTTCAGGACTTTTGCAGCCTTTGGATATACCCACTTGGAAATGGGAGTCAATAGCAATGGATTTTGTTATGGGGTTACCAACAACTCCTCAAGGAATGAATTCTATATGGGTTATAGTGGATAGGCTTACAAAAAGTGCTCATTTCATAGCAATTCATAGTACTTGGGATCTTGAGCGATTAGCAAGAAAGTATGTTGAAGAGATTATTAAACTTCATGGAGTACCTGGCTCTATTGTGTCTGATCGAGATTCCCGATATGTGTCTAAGTTTTGGCAAAAGCTACAGAAAGCATTGGGTACACAACTGAACATTAGCACAGCCTTTCACCCAGCTACAGATGGCCAGACGGAGAGAACAATTCAAACTTTAGAAGACTTGTTACGAGCTTGTGTTCTAGAATTCAAAGGTTCATGGGAAAAGTATTTGCCATTAATAGAATTCTCCTATAACAATAGTTACCATGCTAGCATTGAGATGGCACCTTACGAAGCTCTATATGGACGGAAATGTAGAACCCCTCTATGTTGGAGCGACATAGATGAATCAAAGATAATCGGACCAGAAATGATTCAAGAAACATCTGACAAGGTTCGAATCATTCAGGAGAAAATGAGAACTGCACAGAGTCGTCAAAAAAGTTATGCTGACCTTAAAAGAAGACATGTAGAATTTTCTGTAGGTGAGTCAGTATTTCTAAAAGTTTCCCCTACCAGAAGAGTAGTGAGGTTTGGCAAAGCAAGAAAACTTCGTCCTAGATACATTGGGCCATTTGAGATTATCGAGAAAATTGGAAACGTAGCTTACCGATTAGCACTCCCTAGTGAATTTTCTCGAATACATGATGTGTTTCACGTTTCACTTTTACGTCGATATATACCAGACCCATCCCATGTCATTAATATACCCCCTGTTCGAGTTGGAGAAGATTTGACTTATGAAGAGCAACCTGTTCAAATTCTAGATCATAAAGATAAAGTACTTCGCAACAAAGTAATTCCGTTAGTAAAGGTGTTATGGTCTAATCACGTCGAAACAGAAGCTACATGGGAAGTCGAACAGGATATGCGAGACAAGTACCCACACTTATTTTAAGGTAATTTAACTTTAAGTTTCGAGGACGAAACTTCTTTCAAAGAGGGGATAATGTAATAACCAGGAAAAAATATATATTTATTATAAAGTTATTAGTAAGGGATTGAAGGTTAAAGTATTATTATAAGATAAACTAGTCCCTAAGATCTTATATACGTTATCTTGTCATTTATATGATTATTTTAGATGGAGTTATGTGTTTCCTTGGCTTTGTGCATTTGCTCAGGGCAAGTTATATGTGCATATATATGTCATTTATATTATAGTTTATAAAGTACTTTAAGGGTCAAAGATTAATAAAATTATCAATTACTAGTTTATGAGCTTATAAATATATCTAGTAGGATTTTTAGTAGGTACTGCATAAACCTACAATGCTCCTAACTTATAAACGGTAAAGCTAATGACCAACGTAATTTTGTTTTTAGAATCGTCTCTAATGACTCTACCTAAGGACGGACAGTCGCTACCCATTTTAAGACAATACGCAAAATACAATATTAGTAGGTTTTAGATTTAGTAAATTCTTGACACTTGGCAAACTATATTTGGCTTCCAAGTTATTTGGAGATGGAAACATCAAACTATATCAGGGACAATGCATGCGTATTGAGATAGAACCAAACCAAATTGTTTCATGAAACTAGCCATGCAAGTAGTGAAAGTTCATAAGTAAAATACATGTTTGCTACAGCAAGTTAATTCAACTTTGCTACAGCAAGTTAATTCAACTTTGCTACGTAATTAAAACCTGATGATGATCATTGGTTCTTTTTTTTTTGATAAGCCTAGAAGTAGATATGCGCCATTACACCGCCATATAGCCTTATAAATAGCACTCTAAGTTCACCAGTTTTGGGAAGAGCAGGGAAAACAAAATAACAAAGAAATAAAGAAAGAGAAAGAGAGTGTGAGAATAAAATTAGTAAGTTAAAAATTGGGTACCATCAATATTATCAGGTACATTCTTGAATACCCCTTCCTAATGTTGTTTTGCTACAATGTATTGTTATATTAACCTTTTTAGATAAACTAATAGTAATAGTTTTGCCCTAATAATAAAGGTATATTGTGGTTTGTAAATAATGTGTTTATAATGCCAATGGTATTTGTCACATTATGATTTATATACAAGGTGATTCTAAAAATACTATCATATGTGGTAATAATGATGTAATATAAAGATGTTGTTATGATAAAATGAAATGGAGGTTCGTGGTATTATGAAATGGAGGTTCGTGGTTTGTGTTGGAGGAATGAATTATATATGGAGTGACGTACGTCATTGTAGGGGTGTGCACACGGAAGTATCAGGAGAGGCTAAAGGCCTGAAAATATTATCCGGAGTGACGTACGTCATTGTAGGGGTGTGCACACGAGATTTGTCGGGAGAAACTATAACAAATGATTTTATATAATCGTAACTGATTATTTTATATAAGTATCTGCAAAGTGTTTTTACATGGTATTGGGAATGTACTGGACCCTTTTGGGTTGACTGTTATAAAATATTTTATTTTCAGGTACCAGTGATGGGAATGGGCAGGAGTGAGGAATATAAAATATTAGGACTAATATACTATATATTGTTATCTTGTTTTTTTTATTTGTTATATTAGTATCATGTTTTATTTTGTTTCCGCCTAGTATTTCTATTATTAGGAATACGGCAGTAATGTCCTGTAAACTCTATATTATATATAATAATAAATAAAAGATGTAATATTTTGTTCGATCCTGGTACTATCATGTAGTGTTTCATTATTAGAATTATATTAAATTACAGGGCGTTACAAAACTATGTTGTTTAACATCAGTACCATCACATAGGTCAGTGGGAAGCTTTTAAATAGCATAATACCAACCATCCTTGGTGTAAACTTGTTGTGCTTGAGATACCAAGATAAATGGTTATGCTTCGCATATGGTCTTATTCTTATTGACTAAAGTAAACTCATCATTCGTTTTCGAGTGATACCAAACACATCTGAACAAGACAAGACTAAATTGGCCATGATATGACAATTCAATAATTTTTTCTAAAGCACCACGGTAGACGACATGTCCCCTGTAGGATTTTAATGCTGCTAGAAAAGCTAGGTGTCAAAGCTTTTAAGGTAACACCACTGTTTTGAGTAACCAAATTGGTATCACGCTTCATAAAGTATTAACTATAGCCATTAACAAAGTACCCACTGTACTTTTTAAACATAAGAAGGCCCTTTTGAGAACCATTTCACATGGCTTGCTACCACTTCCCCTTTTTTAAGCTTCAAAGCAATTTTCTCCTTAAACCATTTTGTAGAGCCCTTGCTATGATTTTGAGCATTATCCAGTTTTCTTTTCCTATGACAACTAAGATACGTCACGTGCTCACTGGAATAAAAATTAGACTTAGTGACTGAGTTGTAAAGCATAAAAAAATGAAATAAAATTATATAAGACTATGTGTAGTTTTCTTGCCTAATGTATGTCTCAACTTTTTTGCATTCACAATTAATAAGAAGACTAGCGTAGGAGTACGTTGGCCTTGTTTAGCTGAACCTCGTTAAATTTGGTTTGTTCTTTACTACTTTCAAGTTATATTGTTTCCGCTGTCATGAACCAGCTCAACTGATTCCCCTTTGAATCGAAAGAATTCGAATTTGGCACTGGTTCGTCTAAGTACTCAATCCACCCCCCTCCTGAGTACATTGCAAACCTTCAATTGGTATTAGAACGGATTCTTCTTAATATGGTAACACCTAGAGAAGTTGATCATGAGTACTCAAGAAATAAATGCTATGGGATACGAAAACAAGACTCCAAAATTAAATGGGAAAACTACGCATGGTGGAAGAACAAATTCAGGAATATCATCATTGGTATTGACTACGAGTGTTGGTTAGTTGTCAAAAATGGACCAATAGCCATTACCAAGGAGGTTGAGGGTTCCTCAATTGCGACGAAGGAGAGTGAGTATACTTCTGTTGATTACAAGAAGCTGGAGAAGAATGCCAAAGTGTAGACACATAATCGTGTCTCCCATTTAAGGATCCGATGATGAAACATACCGTGGTCTTAATTGGTCCGATCCAAGGGCATAGCAGACTGAAAAGCTATTCAAAACCATTTCGAAAAGTGTTTAAGTCCTATTTTAAAGCCCAATTATTTATTCATGATAAATAATTGTATTTGAGCCCAATTCTTTGAAAAGCCCAATTAATTGATTATTAATTGATTTATTTTAATAAATAAATATTTTCAAAAGATATTTTTTATAAGTTAAAATCGGATTTTATCCCGTAAAATCAGATATCCGTAATTAAAGGATAAAAGAAATCTTTTAAAACACGTTTTAAATAAAGCTGGCAAAGGCACGGCAGGAGCCATGCTGGTGCGCCTAGCGCACAAACCTGCGCCTGGCGCACGTCTGTGTGTCAGGCGCAGATCTATCCACCTGTGTCAGGTGCACTAATCTGCACTTGACACGTGGAGTTCTGACTCATTCAGAGTCATGCGTCAAGCGTGGCTCTCTGCTTGAGACACGGGTGTTCTTTCATATCTTTTTAAAAAAGTGCGTACCACGTGTACACTTTTTACTGGTCATGCCGCGTCATGCGCTTGCCACGTCAGCTGCGTCAGACGCAGATGGCGCGTGAAGCGCAGTGTCGTTTTCCCTATAAATAGGCCTGCTTTCCGTACAGATAGAAAGGACGGATTTTCACATATAACACTCGACGAATACTTACGAATTCTCTCTACGAACTACGAAACTTCTTTACAAAACTCATACCTTTCAAACACAAATACATTCAACCTACATACTTTCATACATTCAGATTTCCAAGCTTCACGATTGCTCGTCCCGAAGGTTATCAATCTCGCAGACCCAAGCCACGGTATAATCCTGAGGGTCCTTAAATAAATTATTTTTATATTGAAGTTACTAACAGTTTTCTTTCCTAATGTAGATCTTTAATGTAAAATCGCTATACAGTATATTCTAACCTTTTTTCTATTCTTTCTTTTATTTTATTTTATTATTATTCATGCCTTTGTATATTATATGCCTGCCTGATCATTCTATGCCTATTATATGATTGTCCTGTTTCAATGCTTTTATCACCCACATGTTATTTTTGCTAATCAAAGACCTAAAGAATTGTTCTAATATTAATCAGATTAATTTGGACAACTTGCTAGGTTCCCTGTAATTTGATTGCATAATAACTTGTCACTAAAAATTAGTCTTTTTATGTGTTTCCTGAACCAATTTAGACTAAATATTTTTAGGTTGTTTAAAACATTATTTTATTATTCTTTGGCATAAACTCTGCTATGAATCGATATTTAGTAGGGGCCAACTCTGGGAGAATGTGGTTCATTATGACTATATTCGTACCCTCACCCTGAACTCAATCTTTGGTTCATTTTGACCATCTATGGAGTCATGACGGGGAAATCTACATTGGATAATTTGTCCCTATGTTTTTCCTATATCCAATTAGGTTTATGATTCTTCCTAGAAAGAATTGTTGGCGACTTCTTTCAATTCAAAACAATTTTCAATAAAACCTTTACAGTGGGGTAGTCAAATACTAATACGCGCTCACACCGCGTAGGCGAAATTAAAATACGCCTACAATTTGACGACTTCACTGGGGAGGATTTTTAAAACAATATTTTTCTTTAAATGAGTGGGTGAAACTTGAAAAATACGATTCATTCTTATTTTATGCCTTAGAATAATATACAGTTTTGCATATGCATGGCTATTGTTCAGCCACCATAAGGACAATCTACCTTGCCTCATTAGCACATGTTCTATGTGTGAGGTCACCCCCGGGGGGTTTGCACTTTTTCCTTCCAAAAAGCTTCCTGAGCGATAGTGTTGGATCTTAGTCATAAGCAAACCTACCCAACCATGGCATTGTTCTCTTGTTCCTGACTTGAGACTGGAGTGCGTCTTACACGTGGCCACCTCTTTAAGCAGTGGTATGAAGCGTGTGATCAATCTCTTAGTCATGGACCCTTTTCAGCCTTAACCTAAATCTGACCAATAGTTGAATGTAGAACTAGACTTTAGGTTGAGAACTTTTGCATCCATGTTACCTGACATTTATATGTGATTGCAATTTTTGCCTGCTAATATGCTTTACGCCCGAAATTAATGCAACTCGCGTCTAAAACAAATCGTCGTTTTATCCCGAACATTCGTCAATTTACCAATACGCGTGCCGCAGAGCATTGCGCCAAACGCATTAAGTTGCGTCTGGCGCAATGCACCTGCGCCAGACGCATAGGCTGTGCGTCGCGCGCACCAGTTGTGTGGCACGCAGCTTATTCGTCCCATGCTTATTGGTCTTTTGACCTTTGTTCGAGTCTAAGATAACAAGTTTGCATCGTATCACATTCAAAAAAAGGTCTTTTCATGCAAGCTCGAGTCTGTCATAAAAAAAAGTCTTAGGAAACAGTTGAAATAGTTAACTGTTTCACCTTTTAAGTCTTGTGTCAAATAGGCTCTTTTATTGAGTATTTCAGGTTTGGCAGAAGTTATCTAGTTTATACTAACTTGTTGGTTGCAACAAACTTCAAAGTGTTTGTCATCATTAAAAAGGGGGAATTTGTTGAGTCCCCTAGGTTTTGAATGATGACAAACACTTGCAGGGAACAGTTGATATTACAGGTGGTTCTAAGCTGTTAGGAAATAGCTGAGAAACTAATTGTTCATGACTGTATACTGAAACAGTCAAAGATTATTTGCTATGCTACGATAAGTTCTCGAGTAGCAAACAGGTTATTCCATGACTTGAAGCTATGAGGCTCTCTCGAAGATGTTCGAGGAAAAGACAAAGTATTGCACTGTTGATTCAAGGGAAGCTTCAAGGATTGGAGAGCATGAAGATAGTTTAGGATCTTTCATTTGATTCATCTTAGGACTTCATGTAATATATGCGTATAATATTCTTAGTGGAATTATTTGTGTTGTTCTTAATGTGAAATAGTAGGGTTTTGAATATGGGAACCAGTTGGTTACATACTCAAAATATGGGATAGGAAAAATTGACGCTATGGGGCTCAACTACGAGCGGTTCTCTTTCTTAGGTCCCAACTATCAATAATCCAGTGGCAGACCCAACTATTGCATGACCCAACTTTGTGTGGACCTAGCAGGTTACTTAACCTGCTACTTCAGGTTAATGAGGTCACGTGACACTTTAAGTGCACACATGACTTAAAAACTCACCCCCATCCCTCATTTCTCCCTCTGCGTTATTTCTTCTTCTCCCTCTCCATTTTCTGTCCTTCAAAAATCCATGGCGTGCAATTGTGAGATGAAGATTGAAATGAGGCTTGACTGTCGATTTCTTCTTTTTTTTCCGTTTGAAATCAACGAAGTGTTGAACATTTCTTCTTGAATTGTTGACTTCGTGATTTATTTCAATTTTTCTAATCGAAAATTTAAGCAAAATTTTCAGACTTCTTTCCTTCTTCTCAATCTGAGAAATTCAAACCCTAACCTTCTCAAATTCGGAAATTCACATTCGATCAAGATTCATCTCTATTCGGTGCTTTGATTCAGCGTTTGTCGGTTGTTTTTTTTTTTGGAAAATTTTTCAACCTAAATTCGTCGATTAACTCAATCTGAGTTCAATTGAGAATTTTGAAGCTCTTCTGCTGAAATTGTGATAGATTCACTCAATATCTCAAAAGTGGCTAAAAAGGTGAAGGAGTCGAAACAGAATATAGTGAAGGAGATTACCGGCGAAATGAAGCGTTTAGCAACCGCAATAGGTGGATTTTGGTGGTTTAATGGTGGGAGGAGTGGTGGGTGGACAACCAACAAAGCTGGCGAGCAAATTTTTGGGGATGTATAATTTTGGGACTCTAATTCGACTACTAGATGTATTTCTGCAGCTTTTCAGCCTATTTCTTGGTCTTATGTAATTGATTAGTGCTTCTATTTTCTTCTTACTTCACTGTAAATCAAAATTTGTCCCACTTTTTGATGATAAATGTGTTGCTCTTCTCTTATATTGTGTAGTAATGGAGAATTTGATTTGCTGTGTGTGATTACAAGTTACAATTTTTAATTTGAATTTGTTCTACTTTAGTTGATATTAATGAAGATTGAAACACTAGTAATTTGATTAAGTTGTTACAGAATGCTAATTCTCGCTGTAACTTCAACAAGTAGAGTGGAGGGTCGAGATTGGCCCGAGTGGGATGGGCTGATCGCACAGGAGGAGACAGTGGAGGAGGTGTGACGGTAGTATAGTACCACCAGTAGGGAAGAATGGAGGAAGTGCAGGGAGTCCAAGAGTGGTAGGGGTGAGAATGAGAGATGCTAAATATTTTATTAAAAAAGAACACAGTTTACCTATTCAGCAGGTCATAAGTCATTCAGGCCTAATCAAAGTCACAACCCTTCAAAGTTGGGACCTACACAGGATAATTGATAGTTCGAACCTTTTAAAAATGTTGGGCCATAGTTGGGACCCATAGTGTCAATTTTTCCAAGTTTAACAGTCCGGGGTACCGATTACTTTCTTGATGAGTGATTGGATATTTGTTTTAGAAAAGATTTTTGGAAAAATATTTTCACAAACATTTTCTAATAAATAGGTTACCAGCCTTTAGAATCATAATTCAGTATTTAGTACTTGCCTTAAAGCCTGTGTATAACTTGGATAATTTCTTTCCTTCAAGAAAGATATTGTTCAAGATATACTCCCCTAACTTAATAAAATCATATCTTTGATATATTAAGCTAGGGCACGCTCAAAGGTTAGACCTAAGTCAATAAATACTAAATGATCATTTTACATCACCCTTGATGCTATCCCGGATTTTATTGAGTTATATTGAGAGCCTTCACAGAGAGAACATCTGAACAGTTTCCTAAAATAGAGTACGCATCTCATAGAGCCTTACATTACTCTTTGTTTGGTTTGTAGGAAAGTGTGTTTTATGAGAAACTGCTTGTATTGAATCTCTAACAAAGGGGTTAGAGATTGAGTAGCGTTTATAAGTTCATTCGCATGCTTGTGAGTTCAAGGGCGAACCAGCACATTAGAGTTAGTGTGGGGTGTGTTGTTTCCCTGGAGTAAGGGAAACAGGAGAGTGCGAGAGTATTCTTATTTTTCTGAGTTGATTAATAAGAAGACTAGCGTAGGAGGATGTAGGCCCTTGTTTGGATGAACCTCATTGAATTTGGTGTGTTCTTTACTGCTTTCAAGTTCTATTGGTTCCACTGTCAAGAACCTCCCCTTTAAATTGAAAGAATTTGAATTTGGCACTAGTTCGCCTAAGTGCTAAATTCACCTCCCCTCTTGAGTACATTGCAAACCTTCACATTGTTGTGGCTAAATTTTACAGGTCTCAACAAAGCAATATTATATTCATGACAAGCCAATTAAGGCATTACGGCGGGACGTAGAACATATAATGGTCTAGACAATTGGTATAACAGAATGGCTATATTTGAGGCAGACTAATTCAGCTTACTTGCAGCATATTCCGATTCGCATTTAAATGAGTCAAAGATAAAAATGGTTAATAGTTTGAATAGAGAAGATCAGATGAGAAAGATTGTGGAGGCAAATATACTCCGAGATTGATGCGGATTATTTTAGGATCCACTTGGACGAGTGTAAGAGTCTATATATAAATAATCAAATGGTGGAAAACCCACGCACCAGCTACTCCAAAATTCACCCAAGCACTTATCACCAATATTAAGCATATAATACTGATTTTTGTTCATTGTTCTTCATTGATCTCACATTTGTTTACTTTCGAAAGTTTATATTACACTTAGAAAGATAAGTTAGGTTGTACTGAATGTCGTGATTCATCAACCATGGTTTAATCTAGTGGATTGGTGGATTCACAGCCACCCGTGGTCTTTTTACCCATTTTCATTGGGGGTTTTCTGCACCAACATTTCCTTGCGTCATTCCCTTAATTTTCCCCTCGTCATTTTATTCAGTTTGTCTAGCTTTCGAATGGTCGTACAAATGACTCCCGAAGAATTGATGGTGATGTACGAGCAGATGAAGGCATAGATGGCAGCGATAAAAAAAAACAACGAACGCCTATCGTCCAAATTCCACACATCGCAAGAAAACGTAGTCTCCAAGAGGAATCAACATCAACCAAAGGTTCGAGATTCAAGCACTATCAAAACATGGAAAAGATTTGTTATGTTCCATAGGCAACCCCTCTGATGTAGACGATATTGATTATGAAGAGGATGAAGGACCTAACTGAATCGAAGAAAGCAAAGGAGAACTGGACGATCTTGATCAAGACTCCCAATGAGATAAACATCCCATGGCAAAGAGAATTGACGAAGATCGAGAAGCAGAACAGGAGGATGATGAAGCAGTTGTCTCATCTTCCAGGAGCTCCAACCCCAAGCGTCGTGGAGCACATAGATTGGAAGAAGACGACGTCATCCTCAACACCTAGACACACGTTGTAAAGGTTAAGTGATCGAAAAGCATTCTTCCTAAAGTGGAACAATTACAGATCTCATCCATATAGTCGTCTAAATTAAGTACATAATGTTCATGATGTGCAGGAAAATTCAGGTATGGACGTGAAGGCCGACAACAATACCTTTCCTAGCATCAAATTGTATAGATTTTCAGTCGACGTTGGAGGAGTAGTGAACATACTGACAAAGATTAGAGGCGTTGGCCACGGAAGAGTGACCATCCAGATGCTCAAGAGGACCAGACAAAATGGTGTTAATTAAATTACGACCATGGTCATAAGGCAGAGGACTACATTGTAGTTAGACGAGAAGTCGCGTTCATTATAAACACAGGGCATTTCCAAAACTCGCTTAGTGACAAAAGGACAGTGTCCTTCGACAAAAACCCCTCCAAGTGGAATCCTCCCACATCGTCGTCGCATGTTAAGGTAATTAACGTCATTTCTGGTAGAACGAATGTGTGTAGACTAAAAAATTTTGTAGCCAAAAGGCTAGCAAGAGAGGGATCCCCCTCGTTGAAAGTTCCTAAATATTTCAGATCAGAAGACAAGATCAGAGTAGAAGCGATGCCCATCACATTCAATGACGATAATATCTTTCATGAAGAGCATCACGATGGATTGGTGATCTTCTTAACCATTAGCAACTGCCTCTTGAAGCGAGAGTTATTCGACAACGGAAGTATAGCAAACATCTTATTCAAAAGCACACTAGAAGGCACAGATCTCGAAAAAAGGACGTGGTTAAAAAGCCAACCATTCTAGTTGGATTCAATAGAGAATGCAACAAACCATAGGATAGATCACTCTACCAACATATGCCAAAGGTGTCAACCTTCAGACCAAATTCAACGTCCTCGACTACCCTTCCGCGTACAACATCATCCTAGGGACTCCATGGATACATATGATGAAGGCGATCCCCTCCACAAATCATCAGACAGTTAAATTCCCTACTAAGTGTGTTGTCAAAGAGATTAAAGACGAACATAAAGCAGCTAGGGAATGTTATCGCATGTCATTAAAACCATCCCTGGCAATAATCTAGACATTACATAGTGGATTGGTACCAGATGAGAATCAAATTGACGAAGTGGTGTTGGATCTAGACCATTCGGATCGTGTCGTCATCATTGGAGCGTCCATGTCACCCGAACTAAGGATGCAGGAAATCGGTGTTTGGAAAACTAAACAGGACTATCATGCATGGTTCCATGAGGACGTGAAAGTTATAAGTCCACATGTTATAGCACATAAGCTGAACGTCGAAAGCCACAAGCTTGTCAAACAGAAGCGATAAAAGTTCGCAATAGAGAGGATTTAAATCATTAACGATGAAGTACAGAAGCTCATTGAGACTGGAAAAGTCAGAGAGGTAAAGTATCGAGACTAGCTACCTAACAACTTCGTAGTGAGAAAAAAGAACGGGAAATGGAGAGTTTGCATAGACTTCATAGGTTTCAACAAGGCATGTCCTGAAGACCCATTCCCACTTCCACATATCGACACAATGGTAGATACGACAAACGGACGAAAACTTGCCACCTTCATGGACGTGTACTTGGGAAACAACCAATTCTTGATGCATCCTCGACGAACAAGAAAAGGCGAGCATTCATCACCGACAAAGGTATTTATTGTTGTAAGGTTATGTCGTTTAGTTTGAAAAATGCATTAGAAAACAACCAAATCTTGATGCATCTTGAAGATCAAGAAAAGTCAGCATTCATCACCGACAAAGGAATTTATTATTATAAGGTTATGTCATTTGGTTTGAAAAATGCAGGTATGACATACCAAAGACTAGTCAACAAGACGTTCAAAGTTTAGCTTGGGCACATGATGGAAGTCTACATCGAAGATATGTTAGTAAAGTCCAAGAAGGCGACATACCACATCGAGTGTCTGACGCAAGCTTTCGACGTCCTAGGACAATACGTTATGAAACTCAACTATCGTAATTGTACCATTGGAGTTGCTGCAGAAAAGTTATTGGGGTACGTCGTGACGCAAATAGGGATAAGATTTTGTGGCGGACTCCAGCCCAAAGTTAGAAAAGTTGGCCGACCAAGAAGTAGCAAAGACCAACCACGTCAACCACGATGCCTGGATCTTGTTTGTCGATGAGTCTTCCAATTTTCGAGGAGCAAGACTATGAGTCATGCTCAAGCCACCACAAGAGGACAAGATAGTATCAGCTAGCTATTTCGATTTTAAAGTGACTAATGGCGAAGCAGAGTATAAAGATAGTATCAGGTTTAGAGTTCCATCTAAAATTATCTGCGACAATGGATCACAATTCATCAGCAACAAAACCAAGCGATTCCACGATGTATCGATTAACGTCAAAACCAAGGTATCCTCAAGTAAATGGTCAAGCATAATCTAGCAACAAAACCATCATCAAGTCTCATAAGAAGCATCAATAAGCAAGAAATGGGAAATGGGCAGAAGAACAACCATCCATCTTATGGACTAACAGAACAACACCAAGGACTACAATGGGACAAACGTCATTCTCATTAGTTTACGGTTGTGAAGAAGTCTTGCCATCTGAAATTAGCATTCCAACTACTAGGTATGGACTCATGACATAGGCAAAAAATCGAGTTGAATTGGTCAGCGATCGTGATTGAATGCGATGGACCTTCTTTGTTGTGAAGGGAAGGAGAATCAGTTTTGAGTGCCTTGGTATGTGGCTCGGTGATGTCATCATCTTCCACATGCACCACAGACTGAGGCATAGATTGAAAAAACGAAAAAGTCGATGATGGCGACGCGACACTCACCGCATTGGCCTTTTCAGCTTCATCTTTAGCTCTCTTCCGTTTCTTTATAACTTCAACCATCATCGTCGTATTCATCGACCCTATGGGCTTTGAGTAAGTAGACACTAGTGGAAAAAAACGGAAGGGTTGCGGTCAGAACAGCCCTAAGGGCTGTGTTTTTGGCCAGCAGCCCTTTCCGTAGCAGCCCTTCCTTAAACGTGAAGGGCTGCGGTTTTAAACCGCAGCCCTTCACAACGAAGGGCTGCGGTTTAGGCCCAAAACCGCAGCCTTTCCAATATGGAAGGGCTGCGGTTTTGACCATAACCGCAGCCCTTTTGACCCAAAAAAAATAAAAAATAAAAAATAATTTTTTTTTTTCATTTTTTTACTCCAAAAAATTAACAACGCTTAACTAATCAAACAAAACGAAATTAAGTTAGTGCCTAATGTCACCGAAAATTAGAAGGAATTGAATAAAAAAACGCAATGCCATAGCAACAAAGGCAATCCAAATTTTCAGAACCATTAAGTCTTACAAAGCTTCAAATTGTAACAATAAGCATAGAGACTTTGGAACACTGATTCTAGATACTTGTCAAACTGCTTTTTTGGCTAATAAAACTCCAACCAGCCAAATAATCAACAAAACCAGGGATGAAAAAAAATTGGAATAAAAAGGAATTACCTGGGCAATATGCATACGACCAGAAGGTTCAAACCCATCATAGCAAATTGGTTCATCCTTTTTTTTGAGTTCCATCAACTCCCCTTCTTGAATGCACTCCTCCCCAACACTCTTTATAATCTCACATCTTTGCTCTAGTGACATACTAATCATACATAAAATAAAAAATCAAAAACCCAGAAATTATTAATCGATTTAAATGCAAAAAACGAAGAGAGAGAAGATGGGTTTTACCTGGCGGCGGCGACGGAAGGAGAAGATTGAGGAACGTCGTTGACGTTGATGGAGGGCGAAGAAATGGGGATGAGACGCGAAGTGAAAAATCCGGCGAGGTGAAGGAGGAGATCCGAGAGCCGAAGGAGGAGAGACGAGAGACCTTGGCTTTGGTGCAGCAGAGCGGCGAACATCCTCACCGCAAAAACGCTCGAGTAGAGGAGAGAGAGAGGGGAGAGAATGAGGGAATGAGATTGTGAGAGAGGAGAGAGAATGAGGGAGGGAGATTGCAAGAAATAAACCCTACACTGCTCAACATTTAATTTTAAGCCCAACGCGCGCGAGATTGAATTCCCTCTCATATAAATTAAATTAAAAAAGCCCATAAAGGGCTGCGGTTAGCCCAAAAAACGCAGCCCTTCCAGCGCAGCCCTTTGTTTTTTTTCCCCTATTGAGACTTTGTCATACAAGTCAGAATGTTAGGATAATATTGGCCCATAAGTAAAACATCGAGGAATAAGGAGCAATTTGCTGACGTCGTTGCTGGAGCAGCTCCCCTAATCAACAAAAACAACTTTTTTGAAGAAATGTTCCTCGCGGATTATGAACATAAACTTGTCATCTTTCTGCTCTGAATCGTCGCGACAATCTAGAAGCTTTAGTTAAAGATTCGTACAAATAGAGATGTGAGTGCAAGTTAATGACGCATGGCTTAAACAATTAAGTGGCAAGACAAGACCAAGCTTCTACGTTCCATCTTCCTCTTAGGAAGTATCCCAGATTCCCTAATGATGATTTCTTCAACGGTTTTTTCACCATATACCCCTGACAAATTCGATTATTTACCATATACCCCCATTGTTTCAGAAATTCACTGTATACCCCTGAGTTCTGAAAAAATATACAGAGTACCCTTATAATGACTAACGGAAGCTAACTCCATTTGTCATTAACGCTAATTGTGTTGATTATCCCTTTAACTCTATGATTAACTCTAACTAATTAATCTCAATTAGTCCTAATTATTTATAAAAAAAAATTTCTTTTTCTCCCTCCATCCAAACAACCACCACCACATAACTGCTTTCTCTCTCTTCCCCACCCCACCTACCATCCATCTCCTTCCACCATATTCAGCACCACCGCCATCTCTTTCCACCAAAACCACGTCACCCGCCACCCAAAACCACCCCACCACCTAGTTTATAAGCTTGGTAGTGTGCGGAGGAGGAGAGAGAGATCGAGGGTGAAAGCGATATGATCTTCGTTTTAATTAGAGATTCAATATTCAGAAAAGAAGGCATCCTTTCCAAATTGAGCGATTGATTGAACACCATTGTTGTTAAGGAGGTTGTGGAGGAAGAAGGTGTGATCTTTGGTGAGATACACATACCAGATTTTCATCATTTTTTCAAAGGCTGGAATGCATCTCTTGTCTAAAAGTCTTACTCCATTTTCTGTGAGAAAGGCCTTGAATTTCATGGTGAATTTTGATGTAACAGATAAATGCCTACCAAGTGATTGTGAAAATGTCTAGCTCGATGGGTTTTTCTTGTTTTTGTTTTGGTTCTATTATACAATTTCAAATTTGGGGTTTGCGCGTGTATGCAGTAAAAACAAGAAAATGCAATTGCGTTCTCATCAACAATAATCATTTTGAGGTTAATTTGGCTTCCCCACCCAAGGCTTCTTACTTTCTTTCATTCCTTTTATTTTCTGGGTTGAGATGGTGTCTAATATTTTGGTTTGTTAACTTTTTCCTCCTCCCGAAAACTATTGCTGGAGATCTCTGTCGGTAGCGCGACAGCGGTGACGAACTTTTGGTTGAGCCAAGGTTGGCGATGTAGAGGAAGAGATAGGCGGTGATGATTGAGCCCACCATTGACAAAGAGAAGGAGACAGGGTGGTGGAGTAATTTCGGGAGTTGGAAGAGATGAAGGTGGTTTGTTTCGAGGGTAGGAGGGGTTTCGAGATTTGGGGGCTAGGAAAGGGGAGGGAGGGGGTGGTTTTCACTTTTCGGGGAAGGGGGTTTTCCAGTGGGTGTGGCTAGGGGAAGAGAGAGAATTAGCTGGGTGGGGGTAGGTGGGACTTGGGAGGGTGGAGGGAGAAAAAAATGGTAGGGAGGAGAAGAAAAGAAGAAAAAATATTACATGTAATTTTGTTTTTTAAATTAGGTTGATTAGGTTAGGATGCAATTGTGGGATTTAAGGGGTAATTAATAGAAATTACCTTTAATAGGGTAAAGTCATAAATAAAGGCAAACAACGAGTTAACGTCCATTAGAGAAAGGGTAAATGGTGAACGTTTTTCAAAACTCGGGGTATATGGTGAATTTACAAACAACGATAGGGGTATATAGTAAATTATTGCATTTGTCACGGGTATATGGTGAAAAAAACGTTTAATTTTTTATTTAAATAAAAAACGGTTTTCACCATATACCCATAACAAATGATTTTTCGACCATATACCCTCGCAACTTTCACAACTCACTATATACACTCCAATTTACAAAAACCACATAATTCACTTAATTGTACTAACTACCGTTAACACCTTTACCATTAACCACCAATTCTAATACCGAGTCTTAATTAACTCTAATTACACCCTAATTAACTCCAATTAGCCTCAAATAAACCTAACTCTCTTTTGTCTCTCCACCTATCCCCACCCCTGCGCGGCTATGCCCACCCCCTCCTCTCACTTAAACACCACCACCAACACAATTGAACTTCACCACCAACACAACCAACTATACTAGCCACCCCTCTCTCTCTTTGATCCACCCTTCTACTGGTGCACCAACAACAGCAACCCCGCCGCTTCCACCACCCTGCACACCACGACCACCTGCAGCATCCTCCGTCCCATACAATCCCCCTCCACTCTTCTCCACTGATCTCTCTCCTCCATCTTGTTCACCCACCCAATAAACCCACTTCACCTATCTCTCCTCCACCATTAACACCACCACCACTTTTATCTGCCTATTTTAAGGAAAAACAAAATTCTAAACGAAACTAAAATGTAAAGATTTGAAAATAAAAAGGAAAACCTTCATAAGAACAGTTCAACAATGGTGGGTTTCACGTCCATGAAAAGGTTTTTGAAGTAACCCAGATGGTGAAAACATGAAAAGGTTTGATTTTAAGTAAGTTTAGCTTCAAATGAGGAAATTAAGAAATTTTAGGAGGATATGGAAAGTCCAAGGGAACACCCATGTGACAAATTGAAAATGGCTAGTTTCTGACTTTCTGGGTGAAATTGAAAATGCTTTATACATTTTTCGTCCTTAATTTGTGCTCTTCCCCCTTATTAATTCTCTATGTTGAGATTCTGTTGAATTGCAAATTCTTATGTTTAACACATTGTTGCTACTGGCTGCTTCAAATTGTTCCTCTAATTTGCCATGTTGCTTGATTTTTATGTTCACGAAAAATTAGGGAAAATTAAGTTGTATGACAATATTAGGAAAGTTATGGAAGATGAGAGATAAGGGTGAGGAGGAGGCATGAATGGCAGGGTTGGGATGAGGTGTAGAGGTAGGAAGTGGAGCCCATTGTTGATGGCCGCTGGAGGGGAGGGGGTTGGGTTGACTATGGATGGAGAAGAAGGTAGAGGTAAGTTAGGGAGGAAGAGAGAGAAAATGGTCAATTAGGTTTATTAGAGGTTAATTAGAAATTAGGAGCTAATTAGGAGTTAATGACTAATTATGTTAAATGACCATTAATCATTAATGGCATTTGGTGGATTTTTTGAAAATTGGGGGGTATATGGTGATTTTTTTTAAACATGCAAGGGTATATATGGTGCAAAAAAAATTTGTTAGGGTATAAGGTGAAAAAACCGATAAAAAACTTTTAATTTGTTTTTTTCTTTTTTTTCTCCCTTTCTCCTTCCCCTTAAAAGACGGGCAAAAAATAAAGGATTATTTAACTACAATAATACAAAGTTTCGCCTTTCTTTAGGCCTTTGATCTTCTAATGTATTTCGATTGTCTAATGACTCTACTGACACCCACTTTGACAATTGGAGGCAACTTGTTATGGCTGAATTTTATAGGTCTTAACGAAGCAATATTCATGACTGGACAATCATGGCATTACGACGCGACGTACAACATATAATGGTTTAGACAACTGGTATAACATAATGGCTATATCTGAGGAAGACTGAGTCATCTTGCTTGCAGCATATTTTTTCCGGTTTGTGTTTGAACGAGTCAAAGATACAAATGGTTAACGGTTTGATTAGAGAAGATCAGAAGTGAAAGATTTTGGAGGCAAAGATACTCCGAGAATGATGCCAAGATTTTAGGAACCACTTGGACGATTCTAAGAGTCTATATATACATGAAAATGGTGGAAAATGCACGCACAAGCTACTCCAAAATTCTCCTAAATACTTACAAGCAAGATTAAGCATATACTACAGACTTAAATTCATTGTTCTTCATTGATGTTACGTTCTTTTACATTCAAAAGTTTAAATTGTACCTATAGATAACTTAGGTTGTATTGACTATCGTGATTCATCAACGACGGTTGCATCAACTAGATTGGTGGATTCACAACCACCCGCGGTTTTTAACCTATTTTAATTGGGGTCTTTCCACATCAACATTTCCTTGCATCTTTCCCCGATTTTCCCATCGTCATTTCAATCATTTCGTTGAGTTATCGACGTCCCAAGAAATCATTGTCCTTGAGCAAAATTTGACCTAAATAACCCCTTAGCTTAATAAATTTTCCATCAAACAAAAAGAGGTGTGCTAAATACAGCAAAAAAAAAAGGCTAAATACAACAAAAAAAGTAAAAGACTAACCTACCTCTTTTGAGATTTAACCCCAACAAAAAAAAGCCTACCACCTGCACGCACCTACAACAACAACCATCATCCCCGACTCCTTGATTCCCAACTATTCCTTCTCGTGCGACGCCGGTGTGAACTCCTTGTTTACCATCTCCTCCTACTCGTGCAACGCCGGTGAGCGATTCTGTCGACCAAGATTTAGGACCCACCCCGTCGCCTAAAACAAACGACCCCCCCTCCCCGTCGTCTAACACAAACGACCCCCCCACCCTCCCGTTGCCGAACACAAACGACCCCCACCATGCCCCTCGCACGTCACTGACGACCCCTCACCCTCCTTCCTGCACGTCACTGACGACCCAGAGCCTGACCCCTCGCCGAAATCATACGACCACCCCAATTCAGTTTCTTGAACCTTTAATTCTTTTTGAAAAAGTCATAAGAATTTTTATTGTTTTCATGTAATTTTAATATATAAATTAATCAGGTTTCTAATTGCTTTATCGAAGCATTTGAATGTATGAATTATTGAATTGAAAATTGAGTAATTGATAAAAGTATGAATTAATGAGGTTTAGGAAACTAGTCTTGTTGTGGTGCTCTTGTTGGTGCAGGTATGAGTGTATGGCCTATATATGGTTTGTTGGAAATTGAAAGTGAGTCCTGAATCCTGATATAGTAATTGCTAAGTTGGTGCTTACCGCAAAATACATCATAACTAATGAGTAAGTCCACCTGCAATGCAAATCAACTAAAACTAATGAGCTGCTCCTATGACCAGGAAACACTATTAATGGCTTCATCATTTTCTGGATTAAATAACAAAAGACTCTCATTCACATTCAACCTCTGCTTCACTACTTGCTTTGTCTTCACAACTTCACTATGAGGTCATTCGCATCAATTTCACGTAATATCAGGTTGAGGTCAACAAGATTTTCATTCCCATTTTTTTTAGTTATGAAAACATAAGATTAACTATGGTTAGATTTTACTAGATTTTAGGTGTTGTATTTAGCCTTTTTTTGCTGTATATAGCACTTATAAGAAAGAAAACTAGTATTCCTTTGCGCTTTCCACCAAAATATATTTTCTATGAAAAGCCATTTTCCATCAAGTTAAATATAACATGACAAAAGACATATTGGACGAAAAATATGAAAAACCCTCCATATAAGTATCGTTTGTGGGACTTGATGTCTTGATCTACAACAATGAAATTGGTAAATGCAAGCCTTCACCAAAGCTTTGTAGGAGCAATACATTGGTTAAAGTTATAGAGGTCCGACGCGACAAACATTCAACTGTGATTCTCTCTATTCTTTTTTCATTTTTTTTCCCATCTGCCTCTGAACATGTGAAATCATCTTATCAATCTTGAAATAAAATTAAAGTGATGATTAGCAAATCCGAGGTTTAATAATTTTTTAATTAATTTGTATGGAGTTACTTTCTATTAGCGCTTACACCACTAATTTAGTATTCCGTAATCACTTAAACTCCAAAAGCGAATTTATCTCTTTCTGTATGTTTTTAGATGTATGATGCCTATAAGCGACCAACATCCTTCAGTCCTTGGGATGATCTACAAACTGCAATAGATCGATTTTTGACGCGTTTTATGTTTCCTAGGAGTATCACATAGGTAGTCATACTAGTTACTGTTTGTTTTTAATCTTTTTTAATATGTTTTTGTTCGTTCTTTTTGTTTGTTTTGGGGGTAGCCTACATAATAGTCAAATGGATTTTAACTTTTTTTTTTTTCGTGATCTCGTTTCCCTTCCTTCTCCCTTTTTGTTTTTTAGTGGTCGTTTGGTTTATATGAGAAGTCAAAATTCCATAAAATTACGATTCATAAGAAATAAATTACTTAATCAAATTCATAGGAAATTGGTTAAATTATTTGGTTGACAATGGGGGGAATAAAATTCCCATGGGAATTTCTACTTAACTAGGGGGACCTAGGTAAATAACTTCCTCCATTTTGTTGGAACTCAAAATTCCTAGGAATTTCTAATTCATTCATTTTGCTATTTTGTTGTCAACCAAATAACTCACCAAATTTTCAATTCCTAGGAAATTTTATTTCCCATGTTTTCTCATATTAACCAAACAACCACTTAATTTTCACTTCTTCCAATTCTCCGATTGGCCTATTTTTATACTCCCTTCATTTCACTAATTATTGCAACATTATTTCTTGACATATTTTCTAAGAAGTTAGTTAAAGAGGAGAGAGATAGCGATAGAGATAGATAAAAAAATAGTATCCATATAACACGGGAGAGATATAGAGCAGATATTGCGAAATAAAAACGTTACAATTTATATGTGTAGACACCTAATCGTATCTCCCCAATTTAGTACCCGATTATGATACATTTCGTCGTCCTAATTATTTCGATCCAAAGGAGAGCAATCCAAAGAGTTGTGCTCAAAATCGTTTTAAGAATCCAAAGTCTTTTTTATAGTTTTAAAAGATTCCAAGCCCAATTTTAAAAGGCCAATTAATTATTCTTGATAATTACTTGTATTTCTAATTCTATTTTTGAAAATCCCAATTGATTATTCTATTTTTTTTGAAGGATATTATGAAAATTAGATGAGTGATTTCGATTTTAAATGATAATATTTGATTAAAGATACTATTACCAATTGTTATATTTTTTCCTGTGGACCATGACTTTTATAATAGAAATATTTTTACATATGTATAATCCGTTTATGATAATTTTAGCATTTTAAAAATGTATTAGAAGAACAAATAGGAACGGATAGAGTTTTTTTAAAAGTAAACAATCATGAATAATGAAGAACAATTCGTCTCATGAAAAGCATAATATATCATAAAAACATGTCCATCATAATATATAGGATCTCCCCTAATATTCCCTATCATAATATACCTTAGAAATCCTCTTCTCCACTCCATAATCTTCTATTACCTCTTGTGTTCTTTCAAACATTGTTACCTATTATATTTTTATGCAAAATTTTGTATATTTTCGGACGCATTGCATGTATATAAGACTAGCTAGTCGAATAACAAAGAAAGTAAATGAACATCTAATATATTATTTTTCAATTGCGTAATTTGCCTTCATGGTACTTGCCTAACCATATACACTCCTCTACCCCCATCGACATGCAACACATAGCTAATTGTATAAGAATGATCTGGATTGAACTCTCCAATTGGTGGAGGTAAGATCCAAGAAAAGGTTTTTTATCTAAATTTTAAGAATATACTTCCTCCGCTTCACAATAAGTGAAACACTTCCCTTATTTGGCATATTAACAATAAGGAAAACCAAGCTCTAAATGGTAAAAAAAATTCACTCTTATTACAAATATGCCACCAAAAAGCAAGAGGGGACCACAACCTTTTTATTTCATCACTCTACTTTATTGTGGTCTCAACTTTCTCTCTATATTCCTTGGTATGTGTGTATTTTCTCTATGTTTCACTTATTGTGAAATAGATGAAGTATTTTCCATAACTCGAGTGCATCCATTTGGCAGCATTAACGCAAATAATTGTACATTTATTTTCTTTATTAAATATGGGCTTCGAAAATTAGAAGAGCATTTAAATGCAATGTAGGCTAGCTTCTAATAGATGGATAACCTGTTGAAGTATTAATTTTATGTTCATAGCTGGACATCCAAAAATGTGTTTGTTGTGCAAGGTCCTGAAGTATTGTGACTTTTTGAAGTACCACTTCTGTCACATATTGTAAGTCGAACTAACAATCTTTTAATAAAATAAGATATCAGTTTATCAGATTCATTAAATCTTGGTTGTTTAATAATAGAGACTATATGAGATTGAAAACTATGTCTTGGAATGGTTACAACATTCATAAGATCGCAAAATTCACAATTAGGAACTCCTTGAAATATGCCTACCTTGTTGAGACAACGATGACATGTTCCATATACGATATTGTCAACATGCTCAGGACGACATGCATTGCCAATAACTCGACAATATTGTATCTTCAAGATGAATCAAAGTTATTTATTCATGTATAGGTTATGTTATTTTAAAAATTGAAGAGTAAGGGTTTCATTTTTCACTTTTCTCACGGCATGAAAGGTAGCTAACCGGATCCGAGGAGCATTCAGAATATCAATGGATGATTGTAAGGAGAATGGAGTAGAACGAAACCAAACAAATCTTTTTTCTCTATTTTATCGGATTCGTACCAATAAATTTAGAAGATTAAGTTTTCAATAAAAATAGTAATTTAGGATAGACATAATTTAATTATCTTACGCTTACCACTTAGATAAGAAAGTAGTAAAGTCATCCAATGAGTGAACATAAATCCTGGTGTGATATCTTATTGTAAGAGATGTCTGGCCTATGTTTAAGAAACACATAAAGCCATTATCACACAAATTAATAACACGCTTTAGAATGTAAAAATAAAGTGCATTTGCTGATAATTCATATAGTTCAATAGTGTATCATAGAAGCTCTGTTGCGTCCCTTGAGTTTTGAATGATGACAAACTGCTGCAGGGAACAGTTATTCTTACAGGTGCTTCTGAGCTATTAGGAAACAACAAAGATACTAATTATTCCTAACTATATACTGAAACAGAAAAGGACTATTTGCTATGCTATGTCGTTACTTGTGTGGCAAACAGGTCCATTCCAAGATTGAAAGTTAGCAGGCCCTTTCAAAGAATATCAAGTGTTGATTTATTGAGTCAAGGGGAAGTTTCAAGAATTGAAGTACATGAATATAGTATAAGATCCTTTAAATGTTTATCTTCAGATTGCGTGTAACATTTTAGTGGAACTGGTTGTGTTGTTCTTAATGTGAAACAGTAGGGTTTTGAATATAGGAACCAGTTGGATGTATATTAAGGACACTACTAAACAAGGTAACAGGTCTTTGTACCAGTTACTTTGTTGAGTTATTAAGCTGACTAATTTAAAAAGATTGTCGGAAAAATTCTTTCAAAGATACTTTCTATAAAAAAATTTACAGTTTTTAGAGATCTTCATTCGGTATTTTACTACCTTAAAACGTGATGATATATTGGATAATATCTTATTTTTGCAAGTAAGTTATTATTCAAGATTTCTTTTCCTTAACTCAAAATTATCCTATCTTTTAGGCATGTTGATCTAGGGCACGTTTTGTAATTGAGCTTTGCCCTATAAAATACTGAGTAAGGTTTCTCAACCACTCATGACACTCTCCATAATTTCATTATGCATCTTTGAGAGCTTTTCACTGAGAGAATAGTTGAGCAATTTTTTAAAATAGAGTGTGCATTCCTTATAGCTTAAAGTACTCTTTATTTGTGTAACACCCTCAAATTACTCACTTTAAAATAAATAATATCTGAGTAATCTAGGAGTGTTACCGCCACGTGACTATCACGCTTTCGGAAACTGACTGCTAACTAAGAAAATAACTTGCAGCGGAATACTTTAACCAAAATAATAATAACTCTTTATTACTAAAAATAAATATAGTCTCAAACTTAAAATAAATAAGATATCCTAAACTAGGCGAAGATCCCCTTCTCTCTTTTCTCTCCTCCACTCTCAATGCACAAACACCTCTCTCAACCGCCATGAATTCCCTGTCTCTTCCCAGCGCCTCACCTCGCCGACAGCATCACCGACACCGCTCTCTCTCTTCTTCCCCCCATCTTCACCAACACCACCATTAGCGAAGACCAACAACTCAGCGAAAATAATCAGCGAAGACCAACAACGAAAATTGGTTTCTTTCTCTCCATCTTCCTCGCTCGATCTCAATTAGGTTTGCCTTCATGAGCGAAAATGGGTTCGTCATTTTTCTAATTAGGGTTTCGGTTATTAGTTCCAGATCTAAGTTATTTAAACTTTTTCATTTTTAAATTCAAGATTTAATTTCATTTCGTTTTTTTATTTAGATGCAATTTCATTTCTTTTTTCCTTTTTTTAGGGTTTGGGGTTATATTTTATTCTTTGATTTTTTTTATTGTTGTAATTTGTTATCTAATTTTTTTTTAGTTTAGATGTAATTTTTAAGATTATATATTGTTTGAATTTCATTAATATAATTTTTTGAATTTATTGTTGTTTTTAATTTGATATAATTTTAGTTCAGATGTAATTTCTCTTGCTAATTTGTTTCATATTACTCCTTTTTTTTTTTTTACAATGATACAAATTTTATATCCGATCTGATTCTCACTTCCCTACAGTTTTATTGTTGGCTGTGGAATTTATTGTTGTTTCATTTTTTGGAATGGTTGAATGTTTCAACTGACAGTAGGATGTGGGCCCCTGGCCTGTAGCCAAAAGACTCGACTTTTTTTTGACACAAAATACACCCCAACTGATCCGGTTTTAACGTGAAAATCTGATTAGTTAACCAAAAATTGATCCGGTTTTAAGGTTAAAACCGTATCAGTTAATCGTTAAGTGATTCGGTTTTGAACCAGATCAGTTAAATTTTGTCAACAGCTCTAAGCCCAACTGATACAGTCCATTTTCGGATCAGATATGCCCGATTTGACCGGATCAGATGGGATTTTTCCACTTCTGATCAGAGAGGGCTCACCCGAAAACCCACCGGGTTAGTCTTTTTATTTTGCAGGTGACAACCCATTTGGAGATTTGATCCAACATCCATCAAACTTACACTCGTTTAGTAAAGTCTGACTTGCTATCTACATCCACGTTACTGTTTTTGGCATAAATAAGGACATTTAATTTATGAAAGGAAAAGGGTTTAAGAAAGATAAACAAGGAGAAAGGAAAGCAAAACTCTTTATTTAGTTATTTGGATTGAATAATCTTTCTTCCTCTTCTCACCATTGCTCCACCATATTGTCCCCCTATATCCTAAGTACCACCAGTCGTCGCCCCCTCATCTCACCACTGCCCCTTCACTGTGCCACTTGCTTTCTACTTCTCCGCAACCATTAAAGGTGAAATTTGAGGTTTTAAAGGCCAACTAAGTCACAAGAAAAGATATTCATCCATTCTTACTCTTGATTTTCTTTTTTTGAATTTTAGAGTTACGAGTTTTCAAGTAGTGTTAATGGATGTTTGAGTGGGTGACCTTTGGATGGTGGCGGCTGACATAGTGGAAGTTATGGCTAAGGTGGTGCCGTGATAATTTTTCGTGCATGGGGAAGGTGGTTCTGATGGTTGCGTGGTGACGGTTTCGGTGGATATGGTGATGGTTTCAGTGTAGAAGATAGCGGTTTGGGTGGCGGGGGAGGTGGTGTCGGTGGGCTATGTAGTGGGTTGGTGGCTGGTGTGGTGGTTCAGAAGCTAGGATGGTGGTTTTAGTGATGGTCAATTATTGTTTCAAAGTGGCCATAGAGTAAAGGAGGAAAAGGCTAAGTGAAACCTTCAGAGGTGTAGCTATTGAAAGTAGAGGAGTTTAGGAGAAAGGAAATGATTAAAACTTATTAACAAGTAAAAGAATCAACGTATTAGATTCCTTTTATCCTTTTCTTAAAAAACAAAACCAAACACCCCGTTCAAATAGAATGATTCTGAATAGAACAAATATTTAGTACAACCCAAAAAAGAATACAATCTAAAACCCTTCAAAAAGAGAGAAGTTCTCTACTGTAGCTTATGAACAGTAAGATTCCCCTTTTACCCTCGCTACATCTCACAACCACTACTCTGCCCTTACTTTGCCACGCGTACCTCCCAAACTCTCCAAACTACTTGCATGCCCTTACTTTTTCCTCTGAACCCTTCATCCTCCTCCCTAACCTAACCTAGATAAATCCCCTTCATTTTCTCTCTCCTCTCCTCTTCATTCTCGATCAGCGCCTCCTGCCGGCTTCAGAGTTGCGCTCTAAAATCGCCAATTGCATTCACAAAACTAAAACCCGACCTCAATGTCATCTTGAAGGAGCTCACATTAATGGAGATTCAACTGATTCTCCTTCTTCTTCAGAAGCCCTTTCGAACATTTGCTACGCTTTTGATTCCCTTGAGTCTCAGCTTGCTTCTTTGCAGGTAATTCTACATTTTTCACCCTTAGTTTTCATTTTTTTGGTGTTTTGTCTTTTG
The DNA here is from genome assembly GCA_947648045.1 of Beta corolliflora. NCBI lineage: Eukaryota > Viridiplantae > Streptophyta > Magnoliopsida > Caryophyllales > Amaranthaceae > Beta > Beta corolliflora. The sequence continues at coordinate 1,228,573 of CANSZD010003166.1, read as the reverse complement.
GGCTTTCTAGGGTTTGATTATATATTTTCTGGTTTGTTGTTTTTTTTAATAAAGTCTTAATTTTGTTCTCAAGCATTAGAGGATGCATACAAAAGTTGGCTTAGCCCTCAAATCATGTAAGAGAACTATGTTGTATTTATATTTCTCCTACAAGTTCATGTTGTTTGAGTTACTTCTCATTTTAGAAGGGTGTTTTTGTTTGTATGCTATAATTGTATAATTAATTTTAAAGCCCACGCGGGAACTCTGTATCAGAAGTTCAGGGACAGGGTTAAGCATTGGATAACGTTTAATGAGCCTCATGACTCAAAGAGTGGCAGCTCAAGGCTATGATATAGGTATCTTCGCTCCAATGCGGGGCTCCATCCTCCTTCACCTGTTTTGCAGGGCTGGGAACTCTGCTACTGAGCCTTACATTGTTGCCCACCACTTGCTTCTTGCTCATGCTACTGCTATCAATATTTACAGGATAAAATACCAGGTTAATGTACTTCAGTTCTCTACTTTCTCTCTACTACATTGTGAACTATAATTTGATCTTTGATTAAAAGATTAACTATAACACTCCCGCTGTCTTTTTCCCCCTTGCTGCATTAAGTACATAGCTTCAAAGTAATCAATGATGCAACCATGGTATGTAGGATCACAAGTGAAGATATCAATGATCAAAGACGTGTCTAATAAAACATACTTCTATGGTATATTCAATATTCTCCTTTTGTTTTGTATTTGAAAACTATGCAGATATCCTAAGTATTATATTGGACCCGCCTAAGCAGATTTCGAGAGTATAATATGAAGATTTTAGTAACATATATAGGCTACTCAGTTCAAATTACTTTAGGTTATTTTAGCCTAACCTAGTATATTAGTTCAAAGAAATGAGTTGACTAAGAAGCGCAATAAACTGTTAGGTTTATCGATCCACTGATGTTTGGGGACTATCCAAGCTCAATGAGGGAGCAAGTTGGGGATCGTTTGCCAAACTTTTATGCAGCAGGATCAGCTCTTGTGAATGAGTCTCTAGGACAAATGTCTCAATGATATACACCAGTATAAGCCTTTCTTAGACAATTGTAAACGAAATATGTGGAAGCACTCACTTGATAGTGACACCCTTTGCTTATTGTTTGACTTAGCTTCAACAATCAGCACAAGGCAGCATGCAGTAGGACTTCTGTGAAGGTAAGTTAGGAAGTCTAAGGAGTAACAAGCTGCAGTTGTTCTTTTTTGTAAAATCTGGAGTGCCACTTTGTGAGGAGGGTTCATTTTTTCCCCCGTGTACTCTATTAGACTATTACCCTCTCTCTCTTTCTCTCTCTCACTGAATTACTTTTCTTTTTTTGTTCTATTTGGTGGATTTTTAGAAGGTTCCAAAGCTCTTAACATGTTGTTGCTTTAAATGTCTGTTAAAATTATGGATTTTTGTGAATACTCCTCCTTTTTAAGTTGGTGACAGATAAATGAAATTGGTGCACTCACATCTTTATGGATGGTAGTATTTACAGATTCTGCACATTATAAATGAAGTTGCTAATTTGGTTGTTCCAAATTTTTTGCTGTTTTTGGTTACCTAGATTATTCAAGACTTGGTCAGATGAAAATGTTTAGTTTTTCTCGGAGGCGAATGAAGCTGGGGAAGGTTTCTTTTCTTTCTCCTTCTACAGTACCATTTGTTATTCTTTATCCCCCCATACTCAAGTAATGAAACTATGAATTAATTGGTTAGCTGTCATTTCTTGGTTAATGTTGAATTTGGTGTTGAAAGAACCTTTATGAATTGCAGAGTAATTATATGTGTCTATGATGTTTAAGTGCTAGAAATTGCATTATATGGGATTCATATTTTTTATTTTAAAAATGTTGTCCTCCATTAAGCAATATGTGCACCGTGATTAAATGTTTTTATTATAAGTCCGTCAAACTAAAGCTTTAAGCAAGCTTCTTCTTTCATCAGTCTAAAAATATTCAAGTTTCAACCAAATTGGGTTTTTATGAGGTATATTTATGTCGATCAATTAGATCGAGAGAATGGTTTTCAGCTATCAGATAGTTGTTTTCACTCTGTAAAAAGGTTTAGTTTAGTTTATCTTTTTCATTGTACAGATAGCTTCTATGATTTAGGGTTTTCCATCCTCCTTCACCTATATTGCAGGGCTGGGAACTCTGCTACTGAGCCTTACATTGTTGCCCACCACTTGCTTCATGCTCATGCTACTGCTATTAATATTTACAGGACAAAATACTAGGTTAATGTACTTCAATTCTCTACTTTCCTCTACTACATTGTGAACTGTAATTTGAACTGTAATTTGATCTTTGTCATTGTTACTAAAAATGCTACTGCTTTTGTCTCTCTTTTTTTATTTATAATTTTTATCCTTCCATTCTACTCTCAAAATATATCATAAAACTAATGAAAGAAATATCTCACTAGCAAAACTCCAAAGTAGGAATGGATGATGGGAATAGTATTTTCATATCCTTAGAATAAGCGCTTAAAGATGAGAAAAGAAATCGATACTTCAATTCCTTTTTAAATTTTCCCCCGTTTTCCTCCCTAACCTAGATAATTCCCCTTCATTTCCTCTCTCCTCTCCTCTACGTTTTCGACCAGCGCCTCCTGCCGTCCTACTCTCCCCACCATTCTCACTTTCTCAATCTTCTTCGTCTCTCTCCTCTTTTTCTCTCTCTTCTTTTTCGTTTTAAGCTATGGTTCAAGAAGCAATTCTAGCGGTGGGAGCCATGAAATCGCAAACTGTACAGTCCCCGTTAAGACGTTCGACAGTAAGACAGGTACCATTGGAATTTGGTGTTCTTTTCTATTTTGCAATTGATCAAGGGCCAAACATTATGAAGAGAAAGCATTCGCTCTTCAAATCTCTACAACCTTCCAGCTTCTTCTCCATCTACCCAAATTCGACATTAATTTGCATCTTATTCCTAAAGTTGTCACAAATGTCCTAAGTACTTCAACCTTTGTTTTTTTGATCTCATATTAAATTTCTAAGAACTTGCTCACTGAGGATTTAGATGCAAATCATGTGAATTTTGACGGATTAAAAATGCACTAGACTCAACTGGTTTGATATAAGAAATTCACAGTTGGGTTTTCTTTAATCTGATAACTCAACTGTTTTACAGGCCAGGCTGTAGAGGCTCTACATCTACACCTTAGCTATAGTTCATACTTCATAGGAATATCATATGTTACTCCATTACAAAATAGACCAAGAATATAGGATCGTACAATTATCATTTCGGTTACAAGTTTTCTGATAATGCTTTGCAACTGTATGACGTGCTACTTTTTCTTTATATCTTGAACTTATCTTCTCAATTGATGATTTCAATGGAATTATGGTGGTGCTTTTATCGATGAAAATAGCTTATTGTCTTCACAGTCAGCCACTTGCTGGCTCTTTGTTAAATTACTAAAAACCGCACTCAGCAACCAATGTCCTCTGGTGTTTTTAGTTAATAGATGGTTTCTCATGAATAACTTGAACTTTCTTAACTTAAACTAATCAAAATTTTCCCTGATTCATGGTAATGGCTTTATTATGTCCAAATTACCGTTGGCTTTCAAATGTTCTGTTTCTAATGGTCCTTGATGCGGTATGTGCCTAAATTTTCCATCAAAGACCATCACTTTGGAGAATCGAAGGTAAAATCTAATTATTGCCTTTTTCTTTTCCAGTGGAGATTAATAATAAATTTATCTAAATTGCTAATAGTTTCATGGCTTCCAGAGAGTTCAATAGGCTCCAAAAACCAGTCCACTATATGTCGATCTGTTTCTCACTCTAGGGTTTTGTAGGTTATGTCGTGAGTAATATGAGCAGGAATGGTTAGCTCTCCTTTTGTAGAGTAAGTGAGATGGAGAGAGGAGGAAGAATCAAGATGGGATAATGCTAAAAGTGAGAAGGAGAGAATATGAGGATGAAGATAAGAGAAAGAGGAGGGAGTAAGAGATGGTCATAACTTAGACTATATTTAAGTGTAATTAAGAAAGAGATAAAAAACATTAATAAATCATTTCCTATAACTTGCAGAGTTATAAAATATTGGTTGGGAAGGAGGAGGGAGAAAGCAGGGCGAGAATTTTTAAATCTCAAAGCAATTAAAGCGTGATACATAGAGAGTGAAAGAGAAAGCACGGGTGAAGATGAGAAATTGAGATAAGAGGGAGCAAGAGGTGGAGAGCCTAAAGAGTCTTTTTTAGAGTGTAATCAAGAATGAGAAAAAAAACACTTCTAAGAGATTTTTAAAAATTCAAATGAGAGAGAAGGAAAGAAAGGGAAAGGGAAAGGAAAAAAGAGGCGGAGAAAGTATTATTTGACGTTATATAATCCATACCCATTAAGAACGGTAGAAGGTCTGTTTTGCCCCTTATATTCCCTACAAAGGTACAGTTGAATGGCCATTTTACCCTTGTGTTGCCCCTATTATGTCTCTTTAGTCTTCTCTTATCGTCTCTTTCTTCCCGTTATTCCTCTACATCGTTCATCTTCTCTTTTCTAACTTCTTTCGTACAATGTTGTAGATATTTACCATGTGTAGAACATACAAGATATGTTCCAAAATGAGGAATCCCATCATGTTTGAAATATGTAAATCGAATACAATATTTTAAACAACCTCGGGCTCTTTGTTATGTTGTTGGTAGTGGTTGAATCGAATCAATGAATCGAGACGGGTCCACCCACCAAATTTAGGGGTGATAATTGCTGAATTTGGAAGGGAAAGCATGAGTCGAGTTGTAACATCAAATTCAAATGCAATTATTTGAAAGCTTGATTTTTTGCACTCCAACTCTTAAGAAATTCCCTAATGTTAGAAATGTAGGAGATATACCATTAATATTGACAAAAAAATATCACCTAAAACAGTAAATTGTCTGCTTTTTGACAAGAGGAGAGAGACTAACTCCTTCTTGCTACCTTCCTTTTTGTAATGGTGTGCTAAATGACGTGATGTTGTAGCTCTTTAATAAGTAGCAATGCTCATGTCTAACATTAATAGCTTAACGCATTTGTAGTACCACTATATCCTATTATCTAATATTAGTTATGTATACAATGATTAAATATCCAAATAGGTCAATACAAGTAAAGTGTGATGACACTAAAGAAAGAAAGATCTTCGGGAAGAAACAAAACAAGGAAATATGGATGAAAGGGAGTGGAGAGAGGAGGAACATAGGAGAAGAAAGGGTCAGAAAAGAGGAAAAAGTTTTGAGTGAGAAATAAATTATTATATTTCTTTCATTACCAAATAATATCGGTTATCTCTCCTCATAACATTCTTTTCATTTTTAATGATATTGAATACTACCTTTCCTCAAGTTTATATTCTCTGAAATTAGCGATTGAGAATGCATAAACTAGGAAAATAGGAGGGGTTTAGGAAGGTATTTTTATTTCTAGCTTAGTTGGCATAGTCTAAAGATAGGAAATGGAGGGGAAATTTTGAGAGGCTCCTAATACAATATCCTTATAGAGTTTGTCAATGTATTATACTAAAATTATTCACTGCTAGAGTGTCATACAGTGCATTAATACTCACATATACTTCAAATTATTTTAGTCGTTACTCATTACAATGCTTCTTTTTCCCATCACATGGTGGGTTTCAGGGATAAATTTTCAGGGTAAATTGCAAGTTACCTAGAAATTGATGCATCTTTAGAGATGGTTTTAAGCAGAGGAGAAGTTGGGGAAGACAGATTAGGGATGGTGGTAGGTAACAAGACATTTTTGGCGAAGAAACAATGAGTTGAAGTAACTCTTCCAGGGGTTCTACAAAACTCAAATGGGAAGAAGATTCATACTATAATTTATGTTCATGTGCCAGTCAGGCAGGCAAACTGATTCCTATGCCAAGTAATAAGCTTCAATTATTTTTATTGAGTTATGATATTGTGATTTGTCCTATCTATACTTTTGTGCTTCAATGTTGGTCTCCATTTTCTATCTCGATCTCGATAATGGATTTCACCCCTTGTGCACACCATGTTAGATGTGTTTTTTGCTGGCTTACTTTGATAGGTTAATGTGAAGCTGCTTGACTTGAGGGAAAGTGTGGGAGTTAATATGGCTTTCGGGGTCCATTTTTGCATCTTCTTTTTCTAATACTCATATACGCCATTACAATTTTGTCAAGCTTGCACTAAAAGTATGCATATTGAAATGGATTCCATAGAGGCAATTGTGGAATTCATATCTCAACAAAGCTATAGAGTTTTCGAGGTGGTCATAATGGATTTGGAATGATGTTTATTTCTTTAGCAATTTATAGACAAGAGTTGTGATTGTTTTATATGCTAACTCAAAGGTTTAGGTTACTTCTTTTCTATTTCTACTATTGAAGGAAAAAGGTGGAACCTAAGCAATAAAACGAACTATATACGCCGACAATTCTTTAAACAATGCAACTGGTACTTTACGCCATATCGTATTATTCAAATCAACATCTCTAACTTGCACCTCTGAGCTATTAACTTGCCATATTTCTACATTTATCTATCAAACTAAGAAACATTCAAACTAACAAGCAAAAATATATTTTCAATAAGTATGGCTTTTAGTTTCACTTTATTTCTTGCTGTGATATATTGTGGGGTGAAGAGAGAGAGGAGTTTGAGCTGTGTACAAAGAAAAAAGTGTAATTTGTTGTTTCTAAATGTTGGTTACTGCCTTGCAATAAGCCGCTAATAAGCCATTACAAGTAGTAAACACACAAATTCAAACTCACAATTTCCTTTAGGGAGTTTTTAAAAATAAATAAATCATATGAGCGATTCCCCATTTCTATTAAGTATTAGCTGTGTTTTTGGACTACATAAGACCCTTTGTTTTAGGAAATGGTAAACTAAACAAGAATTTGAGAATTTTTAAGATCACATTGTCGATGTGATATCATTAAGCCAAATTCGACCTTCTAATTACTATGTTCGAATTTTGAAGAACTTTATATAAGCCAGTTTAAACATTTTATCTTTTATCGGACCAATAATTATTATTGGTCATATAGATTATAATTGGAAAAACTAATAATTACTTTGAAATATACGGTCAGGACACAAATGTGTTAATTTCTTATCTTGTATAGTTATGTTAGCTAATTAAATTTGTACCATTTCTTCTTTGTGTAAGATATCTATCTCATTGAAAACCAAGTCTTTTGTGCAAGCTTATGATCTCACAAATACAAACTACATTTGCGTAAAGTTCCATTTTAATTATAACTTGTAAAAAATAATTAAGTTGGTTCTCACAAATACAAAATTAAAATTACAGTTGCAAGATTTTTACGCCATTAGAGTAACGCTAATTAGATTTTGCCCCCTTGAGGGACCGCACTTATCACCGAAGATGCTACGAAGTCGAGAAATTAAACTACTACATCACCCACCCAAAAAACCCTTTTGCTTTTTCTTTTGTTGTAAAGGACTAAAGTCTAATGGTACATGTTAACAATGTGGCCCTTATAGTTAATCACCGCCTAATATGAACTAATCTCTTTTGCTAATAGGCATGATTGAGTTCTTATACCAGATATAACTGTATAGGGGCTGTACAAGTTCCCTACCGGTCCAGTTAGACCGCCATTGATCGCCATGGTTACCTCAGTCAAAGGAAACCCAATTTACTGAGTATGGGCTAAGCCCGATACCGGCGTATATTTCATGCCGGTTATATTCGTATACCTTACCGGTGTCCTTCACCTGGGCCATTGCCAAATGGGCCTGGATTGATCCAGTACTTACTCAATGCGCCTATGGGCCTAAAGATAAGTATCATAAGAGGATAGAAATGTATCCTACCAATAGGAGCAGTGTCCTACCTTGCAAAGGATACTGCCGGCTCCTATAAATACCCCCATGATCTGAGTCATAAGGTACGTTCACATATACTAGTACACTCTACTTGAAATATATCGGCTTTGCCCTTTACTGACTTAGGCATCGGAGGGGCGTTCCTCGGATCAACCCTCGAGGTTAGTTTACGTGTTCTGTCTTGCAAGACATCAAACCGACCTATTATACAGAGGAGATACCGGTTCACTCCCTACCATTTATTCCATACCGGAACGATTGGCGCTAGAAGGAGGGGTGAACTATACTTTGGTCTTAAGCCGCGATCGAGCCAGCCTACATACATGTCTCATGGATCCTAAGCAGAACTTTGGGATGCCGGAAACTGATGAGAACAATAACATTGTGGGGGATGGGCCTCCCGGGTTCAGGACCCCATAGCTAGTAGTGGGATCCTCCAAGCCCACTGCTGAGAAGGATAAGGGGACCACTGAATCCCCCCAGCCCAATGTGTTCGAAGCGCTGCAACACATGTTCAGCCCTGAACAGCTAAGAAGTGCCGCCGAGGTCTTTCAGGCCATGACGAGCCAAGCACCGCCAGCAGATAGCGCCAGCAAGCGTCCCCCAGTACGGCCGCACAGTCCTGTCAGGAAGATGCGTTTTTTCATAAGTGGCCGGCAGGGTGAGCCAAGCCGGCACGATCCAGAGCTTGCGGAACATTCAAAAACACCCACCGAGCCTGTGCGGGAGGGGTACGAGGATGAGCAGCATGACACTGAGATCCAACACTCATCCCAGCCCTCGAGGAGAGATACTGAGTTTGCTCGGCGAAGAGTGCCGGTATCCCTTCGAAACTCTCCCTTCTCAACTGCCATACTCCAGGAGCCGATGGAGAAGATTAAGATGCCGACATGCAAATATGACGGTAAAACGGATCCTGAAGATCACATCTCCGCGTATGAGGGACACATGCTGCTATACCCCGACACTGATTCTGTATGGTGTAAAGTGTTCCCCTCAACTTTAGCTGGCCTAGCACAGACTTGGTTCAAGAGTATTCCTCCGGCAACCATAGCTGATTTCCGGCAGCTCACATCCATGTTCGTCACACACTTCGTTAGCAATAAGCGGAGGAAGAAGACGACCGGCGAGCTGATGTCTATCAAGCAAGGCGAGAAGGAAATCCTGCGAGATTATATCGGCCGCTTTAATTCTTAGACCGTTATACGCCTCCTTTCGGTCCCGGCATGATGGAAGCATCAAAAACCTTATACGCCTCCAACTCTCGGCGTGTCAGACGCCGGTCAGGAATATGTTCCATCCTGGGACGGGGCTTCGTCCAATACCGGCGAAGGGGAAAATTATCTGGCACTCGAACCCAGAAGAAACGGGGGTGCCAGTTCTTCAGAGATGTCAGTTTCGGATACACTGTCAGCTTCTTGGGCTTGGTGTACATAGACATCCATCCACCTCGGCCAAGTTCCTTCTCGGCCTGAGATCTCTTCCTCTTGCCCTTCCCCTTGCCCTTCGCGGAACCGTCTTCTTTAATCCAGTGAAGTTTCCGGAAGAGATTCAAAGTTTCAGGAAATCTCTTATACCGGACGGTCCAGACGTAGCAGATAGATTGCGCCATGATAGCGGCGTAAGCTGGGACAGACAGATGTTCCAGGCCTTGAAGATCTTGACTATAAAGGGATCTAGGGGAAACCTCAACCCAAAATCCAACATATGGGCGTAGATCGCCACGTGCCCAGGCGGGCAATCTGTCACCCGGCATCCTTCGGACGGCAGCACCAATTCGTACTCGTCGGAAAAGGCGAAATATTCGGCCCCCTTGCGGCAGAACTTATATCTCAATGCCGTCCTCCTCCAGCTTTTGTCAATTTGCACAAAGGAGGGACTGCCGGCCTCGCATGGCGGCATGTAGAGGTCGTCCAGCGTTTCATCATCATCTTTCGGGATGATCTCTGGCGGGTCTTCATCTTCGTCGGCCTCCAGGGATACCGATTCTCCGTCCGACATCATATCGCGGACAGCTGGCCACATCTTCAGAGGCAACGCTAGATGCTTCATCCTCTAAGCCGACGTCATCATTCCCACCACTGTCAGACGAGATGGAGTCCGGCGCATTCTCCTCATACTCCCCTGCCGGTCTGGAGGATGAAGGTTCACCAGGGAGAACTTTAGGGGTGCCGGCCAGGTAGGGAAATAATAGAGGGCAGCGTTCAGCTATCCCCAGCATGGTACCGTACTGGCCTGATACCGGTACTCCTATGGCATCTCCGAAAGCCCTAATGGCGGTAAGGGGAGAAGCATGCAGTGTTGGCTCTCCAAGAGCCCTACCGGAAGTGCTACAATCATGGCCGGATTTACTCCTACGTTCTTTGGGAGGATTTACTACCGGAGAATTACTAGACACGGTAGGACTAGAGGATTCGCTATCAGAATTAAAATCACTATCGGTTAAGGATTGGGGGCTTTCAGAAACATTTTGAGAGTCAGAATGAGAAGACATGATTAAAACCAGAAATTGCGTAAGAAGAAGTTCTGTGAAATACCTGGAGAGAAAAAAAAAGAGCAGAAGCTGACACCGAAATCAACCGGTAAGAGAGTTGATAAGAATGGTTGGTCACAGCTCGGAATGTCACGACGAAAGGCTGGTAACTGGATGACGCTAAGACTCAGAATATGCTGGGAGTAAGCGCTTGAAAGTGCGAGAGCAATGCGAAAGTTTGAAAATGACATTGGCCAAGCACTATTTATAGAGAGCTTCATGGCTCGGATTAAGTGACGTTTCGTCTTCCCGTCCCGATCTTGCCACGTGTATTTCGCGCTCAGAAACAGCTGTGAGCAGTTACTGACACACTAGTCAAGTCATCACGAAGATCAAGGCGACGATTCGTATTCCGTTAACTAACCCCATCTCCGGAAATTTCTAAACGGCTTGAGGATGACAACATGATTTTCATACCATCCATAACGGTTCAATATTTAATAAGCAGGATATGCATGTACCAGACATACCGGCTTGGGGGCTAGTTGTATGGGGGCTGTACAAGTTCCCTACCGATCCAGTTAGACCGCCATTGGCCGCCATGGTTAAATCAGTCAAAGGAAACCCTATTTACTGATTATGGGCTAAGCCCGATACCGGTGTATATTTCATGCCGGTTATATTCGTATACCTTACCGGTGTCCTTCACCTGGGCCATTGCCAAATGGGCCTGGATTGATCCAGTACTTACTCAATGCGCCTATGGGCCTAAAGATAAGTATCAGAAGAGAATAGAAATGTATCCTACCAATAGGAGCAGTGTCCTACCTTGCTAAGGACACTGCCGGCTCCTATAAATACCCCCATGATCTGAGTCATAAGGTACGTTCACATATACTAGTACACTCTACTTGAAATATATCGGCTTTGCCCTTTACTGACTTAGGCATCGGAGGGGCGTTCCTCGGATCAACCCCCGAGGTTAGTTTACGTGTTCTGTCTTGCAGGACATCAAACCGGCCTATTATACAGAGGAGATACCGGTTCACTCCCTACTATTTATTCCATACCGGAACAATAACAATGACTCAAGGACATTTTAGAAGATGCGAAAAACCCTACACGTGTTTTGCAACCCAAAAAGAGCTTGCACTAATAAGGGTTATATGCATATATCTTTATCTTTATCTAATTACTTTATCTACCTAACTACAAAGTTCACATGCTTTAATATTGCTTAAATCAATCATGCTAATACTTGTATTTAGTTATTCACCACCATTTTCGCTACCTTGGGATGGACGCGCACGATAGTGCGCGTGCCAACTAGTGACAACAAAACGAGTTGTTAATTAAAGAAAATTAATAATTAATCGATCAAATTATATGTTGACGAATGTGAAAACTCCGAATGGAAAACAGATTTCTTTACTAATAGTTTCCCTCGAACTGCACATAGAATACGTCAAATGATAATCAGACAAATAATCTGTCAAAAAATTACAAATTCTCATCGATTTGAGCCTGAGAAAGTTTACACTGGGTAAAGTGACAAAAAATAGCCCATGTAAACTGCACGTGACCCTGACAAGCCAAACAAAAGAAGATACAAGGAGAGAGAGAGAAAATCGACGGCGAGAAAAAAGGCTACCCAAGTAAAAACAAGAATATAATGATGTTGAAGAAAAAGGCGTACAATAGAAGAGAAAGAGAAATCAACGGTGTAGATGAAGCGGAAGAGTTGGCTCTGTAAAATTGGAGAGAATCAACGGCGAGAGGCATGTTCTCTTGATCAGGGCTGCACTTGGATTGGTGAGGAGGGTGCGTACTATACATAATGGCGCGCAATACAGCGGATACGGTTGGTATATACGCTGTTTTGTTGCGAGCTAGAAGCCACGTCAGCCCCATTAGCTGGCAATCTCTGTTAAACATCTTTGAAACTCTACTGCTTCCATGATCTCCCTTTGTTCCGTTTTTGCCCCCGCCTTTTAGCTGCAATCATAGGAAAATCACATGGGCATTTTTGTCATTTTGTAATTATTAGTCAAGGAAAACAGTAGTTACTGGAATTAAATTTTTCAATAATTCAATGAAAGATTGTTTTAGAAATGGAGTTCAGAGATGTAAGACTGAGAGTAGAAGTGATAATCCTCTCCAGTGATTACAGCACGGGTTGAGGGTGATTTGGACATTCCATCCCAAATTTCTCCTCTCAAAGAGTAGCACTGGACATCCAGTGCATTGAGATGATCCTGACTTTGAGAATATAGACTAATATTATTTCATTTTTGGACTTTGTAGTTTGTGATATCTGGTGGTTGAAAATGTTTAAAATTATGGATAACAAGTTTTTTTTTTTGGTACAATAAGTTATTATGCCCTTAAAAGGGGTTTTCTTGTGTTTTTCAAAATTCTACGAGGTATCCTTTATGTTTTTTTTTTCATAGTAGTACCCTTCAATTTTTAAGTTGTTTTTATGACACCCCTCTGTTAAATCAATATTAAGTTTATTATTATTTATTTCCCAACATTTGGAGCGAAAATTTCGCACCAAAATTCGACCGACGGGTTCATTGTTGTTCCTTTAAATCTCAAATCTTCATAATTTCATTAGAAAATAAAAGGATTGGAAGTAGAAGTTTGGAGTTAGAAGAGAGAAGACATAATAATGACGTAGTTGTTGGAGCATTATGTCTTCACCTTAAGGTATCCGTGATAAATAAGAAATAATAGGGGTACTATAAAGAAAACTTAAAAAGTTGGGGGTAATGTATAAAAAAAACATAAAGGATACAACGTAGAATTCTAAAACATATATATGGAGGTACCCCATAAACAATGCCCTTAAATCGAAGTGAGGGAGGGGGGATTTAGGGTTCTACTTTATAAAAAGCAAAAAATTAAAATCCTGTCACAATAATAAAAGGATGACCTCCAACCAATTAAGTCGACCTTATTTCTTAATTAACAATTCCCTTATACCATTGATGTACCAGTCTCTTGAGTCATAACGTCGTATTCAACAAGATCCTATCAATAGACTTTTATTTTTATTTTTTTTAAAGAGAATTCCTGCCGATAAACTTGTTTCATGCCTTAGATGTTACACTATTTGTTTTGAGAAAAAAACTAATTTATAATTTTTATTGATTAACATCCACAAAACTTTGTGCTTCTATGCTGTATACAATATGTTGACTATCGTTGGTAATTTACATGTGACATAATCATTTCTGAAAACACTTTCAAATTTCAATATATCGAATACTTCGTACTTTAAATTTTTATTTACTGATAATTAGAGAGATTAATTGTAAAAAATTTGTATTGAGCAATCATCAAAGTCAATAATATCCAATTGTTGTATTCATTCTGTTATGGAGAAGGAAGTATATTTTTTAATGACTAACAACCACCAAAAGTAAGAGTGATGACCAACATATATTACCAAGATTTATCAACTTTTTTGAAGCGATTTAATTCGAAGACCAAAGCGAGAGTGCAAAGCCGAATGTTGCATCCTACAATTTCTATATTATTTGTGCGCCACTTCTTTTTATTGATTAATTATTATGTGTTTATAATTACATTTATAAAAGTGACATACGAATTGTACACAAATGTTTATCCAAGATAAAAAAAAAGGAATGATAATTTCCATTGTAATAGCCGGCCCCTCTCTCAAACCCTAACCTCTCCTACCCCTTTCTCATCAATTAGGGGCTGCCATGGATGTTTTCATCCATGGTAAGCCCCTTTTCCTCTTTTATTTTCAGTTTTTAGTTCATTTTCTTGTTTTGTTTAATAAATTAGTATCTCTTTATGAGATTTTCTCAAACCCTGTTATGGGGTTTTTAGTTTCTGTTTTGGAAATCTCCTTCTCCCCTATGGGAGTTGTGAGTATGGTTCTTTTGTTTTTAGGTATGAGAAATTATTCTCATTGGTTGAAGTTCGAGACTCAACATGAAGGTATTGGAATCTCGGATGCGGTCAACCTAATTCGATCAAGAATGTTCTTCCCAAACTATATCAGAATAATAGACTTCCTCATCAATAGGCTGCTGATTCAAAGAATACAAGCTGCTTATTTATATATTCGTCGATCCTGGTTCATTGTAGTTTCTTCGAAGACGAATTTGATTTAGTCTTGTTTAATTATATCTTGTTTTTCTTTAATACCTATTGTAGATGCCGTTTGACCTTCAATTAATGAAATTTCTCTTTAAAAAAAAAAAAAAAAAAAGGAAATCTTTATACAAAAGATTTGGATCCCGCGGGTGCCCCTGATAAGTTTCAGAAGGAAGGGTAGGCCAGAAAATGTTGGGTTTTAGCTCGCGCAATCATAATCACATCTTATTCATATGTTTCGACCCATGTGATATTTTCTTCAACACACACAACTCGACAATGAAATGGAAACTGAAAGCAAAATTCAGGCATTTTACCTAATCCCACAGGGGAAAAAAAGAAAGGAAAAGAAAAGAAAAAAGGAATCGTCACTATACCACTGACTTTTTCTATCTTGTCTCTTCTCTTTACCCACACAAAAGTTGTAACGTTATAAAAATCACAATTCACAACATTTATTTATATTTAAAATGGGCAGCATCCAATTTTTTTAACATCTACTTTTTGCCTATGTCAAGCTGAAACTTAGAAAATTAAGCGTCATTAGTAATTTCAAAATAAAAAGCATTTTTTTTGGTGATATGTAAAGCATGTTTAACCTAAACTTAACTAGTTTAAAGATGAACTTTTTATGAAGTCTTGTACCAAATTTGACATTATTTGCTTTGGGGTTAGTTGAAAACGCACATTCACTTTTAACTTTTTGTATTGACCTTGATACCATGATTACTACTGTTATTACTGCAGCAGTTCATCTATTAAGTTGATTTTTTTATAGATTGATTACATAAATAATTAATTTTTAAAAAAATAATTACTTCTGAAAATCTGAATAGCAATAAAAAAATGTACAAAAAAAACAACCCAAAATAGTGATAAGAAAATAAAGAAAGATCTTGAGCAAGAAAAAAGGAAAAGATAACATAAAAAATAAGGAGTTAGAAATAATGAAAATTGGCTTATATCATTTATTAGGGGGGGACAAAGAATAAGAAATAAAAAATTTAAATGAAGTATAACAATTAATGAGGAAATGATTGGGGAAATTTTTTAGAAAAAAAAAGAAGGTATATAAGCATAAACATACCTTCTCTAAAGAACCAAGACATTTAGTGCATCCAGCATAAGAGGAATTCCGACAGTTTTTTTCGAGATTCCTGACGTTAGCAGTTGGAGTAGCATTCCGGTAACTAGCCGTTAAATTAAACGCGGCAGGACAACTCAACGACGCGATTTGGTGAAGCCGAATACCACAGAAGCACAAAACGGTGTCGCATGTACTGTTAGGCTGAGGAAGTGTAATGTTCCGTTTAGAAAGCGAGTTCTGAAGCGAGTTAACACACTTTTGCGAGTCAGACTCTGGCATCATGGGTAACTCGGAGTCTGAGTCAGGGGAAACAGGCGGTCGAGCTGGGGGAATTTCGAGAGCGGACCGGGCGTGAGCCGCGTAGAGCCAAGCGGCTAGAACCGGACAACACCGGCTACGGTCTAGGTTGTGACCGCAAGCTTCATTGACACCACCGAACAGCTCGTCGGAGAGGTCTAAGTGGCAGGTTTGTGAGTCGGTCTGAACCGGGAATGCGGGTACGGTGTTGGGAGTGGTTGGGTAGTCACCCGGGTTGATTGGTTGGACCGGTTCAGAGAGTAGACCGGCGGAAATATATATAGGATAGAAGAGAGAGAGATAAACGATAATGATGGCGTAATAATGAAAAGTTTCCATTGATGATGAGTTGAGTGTTTTGGGAAAAGAGGAGAAGATTCAATGAGAGATTCAACTTTGTAAAGGTAATGGTTGAGAAGACAAGTGGGGAAGGTGAAAAATGAGGGTGGGGAAAAGAAAAACAAAGGTGAGCCTGAAAAGTAATAAGAGGGGGGAGGGGGAAAGTGGTGCTAACTTTATGTAATTTGTCACTTAGTTTGTAGCTTCGTTTCGGTAAGGTAAATTGGAGAGAGAGATGCTAAAAAAAGGTGAGGATTAGGGGAAAATGGAGCATGTTAACAGAAATAAAGGATGAGAATAAGATAGTGGACTTTTAATATGTTGAGTTGAACCTGGATGTTTTTTATTAATGCTGCCCCGTTCCAAGTTCATGTTCTAGTCTTCTAGATACCAAATGGGTTAATAAAACATGATTATACTTAAGTGCTTCTGTTGAGATAAGATCTCGGAAGGAGTTTGTTAGAGTTTAGGATTGTCTCATAAAAGTTAAGAGTTTATTAGAATGGTTTCGGGTACAAAACTTTCGAGTGGGGATCCACTAGTAGTTTTTTTTTTTTTTGAAGGGAAATATCCACTAGTAGTTTTGATGGGGTATGTAATTTTAGTGACTGTCGTTTGTCTGAAGGAGTTGCCGAACTTGCAAAACAAGAGTTAGACTACCTCAGCGATGTTTCCGGGATAGTCTCTCCGACGCTCAAGTCAGTATCGGAATAAGAGGTCAAGTCTAGTGAGAGAAGCTAGAGAAATAGTTCGTGGGTGAACAGTTCGTTACCCAATAAATAGCGATCCGGTTCCTATTTTGAGGGATTGGGGTAGATGTCATGACGTCTCGCTGAGCGTTTAAGCTGTTGGGATGGCTTTTGATGATATCGGGATCGTTATCGTCCTAGAAGCAGTATGGTACTTTGAGCTAAGAACTCGAGGCCAGTGACTTACTGGGCCCAAACATTAGCCCACGCGGAATGTGCAATGAAGGATGAGTTCGGTTGTGCATGTTGTGCGGAATGGACTGTCCCTTGGGCTTTTGCTCTCGAAGACCTCTACTCAGTGCCCCCTTTGATTATCCTCGAATGCCGTCATCTTTGATGGAGTTCTTGGCGTAGTTTAGGTTGGGCAGGTGTGGTTCCTTTGATAATTATTTATGTGTAGTTTTAAGGCCCTCTCTACCTTTTTCGAAGGAGGGAGGCGATGCCTCTCTAAATACTTCGAAGGGGGTTGAGAGGCCTTGTAAGAGTCAAGATATCCCCAAAACTTTGAAGGCTATTGCTATTTCTTCGAAGGTTAAGAGGTGGTACATACCTTTTCGAAGCCCCTTAGCCCGAAGGAGATATGGAACCTCTTCTAGGTCCCTTGAGGGCTAATGAGCCCCAAAGACTTTGAAGGAGGAGTTATCAGCCTCTTCGAGGTCTCTTGGGATTTAATGAGCCCCAAGGAATTCGAAGCAAGAATTCCCAATCTCTTCGAGGTCTCTTGGGGGGACTAATGAACCCCAAGGACTTCGAATGAGGAATTGTCAACCTCTTTGAGGTCTCTTGGGGGCTAATGAGCCTACAAGGACTTTGAAGGCTGAATTGTAACCATCTTCAAGGTCCCTTGGGGGCTAATAAGCACCAAGGACTTCGAAAGAGGAATAGTCAACCTCTTCGAGGTCTCTTGGGGGTTAATGTTATTCTAGTATGAACACTAGACCAACTACAAAAGGGGGGTGAATTGTAGTTGAGGGGAAATTTTCGAATTATATTGCGGAATTAAAACAAACTAAAAATAGAAAGAGACAAACACACAAGATTTTTACAAGGAAAACTTCCTAGGCCCAATAGGAAGAAAAACCTTGACCACAAGGGATTTTGACTCAAACTCTCTTTATTATAATAGGCCAAAAGACTCGATCTTTTTACAACCTATTAATGCACCTTCTCTGTTCCTCTAGGAACTTGTTCCCAGTCACTCAGTTCCTCCTGAACTGATGACAATCACTTTGACTTCACTCGAAGTCTTCTCTTTTCTCTTTTTCTTTCTCTCTCTTGGTTACAAGGATATTCTCTGAATTTTCTCTCACCCAAACACTATGAATATTACAAAGTATGCTTGTTGAATAAGAGTGGAAATTACAAGAAAAACTTTCTAAGTAATTCTCAATTTTTCGCTCAAGAAAGTTATCTTTTTTCTCTAAGTAATTTCTTCCTCATATAGCTGCTGCAATTTCTTCTTCTTCTAAAAATAAAATGCTCCACGTTCTCCATGATGTGAGCTTGTAGTGATGTGAAGATCATTGCCCTATTTTCGCTGCACTTCCTCCACGTTTATTTCAACGGAAATAAACCAACCTCAACTAGCCGTTAGTGGGAGTATCTCCAGCGAGTTTGTTGGAACAATTAGCTAGCTTCATGGAAGTTGTTCCACAAAATATGCCACGCACTTTTCAACCTATTATAAAGCAAAGCAACAGCCATCTAATAACTAAGAATCTTTTATCCAAAGATTCTAAGTTACTAGATATATCAAACATATCTTATAATAAAAATTCAAAGTGCATAAAATAATATCTTGACTTAGATTAAATAAATAATTTTTCACCACAAGATATAAATGCAAAAATAAACATTACATTATTTTTGGATTTTATATTTTTCACATAATAAAAATTATATAATAACCTAAGTATTTGGCATCATCAAAACATAGAATACAATAATATTCCCCCTTTTTTATGATGGCAAATATAAGACATATAAAAATATAAAATGAACAAAAACGATTAAATTAAAGAAGAAAAATAAAATAACCAGAGCAAAAGAATCAAGAGCTAATGACTTTAATTACAAAACTAGCAAATGACTAAAGCTAAAAAGTAAAACTAACACTAAACTAACAAAAATCAGTCTTGAAGAAAATGGATAAGAAAAATCCGAAAAACATCACCTAGAAACTAAGAAGACTAGAATTGGATTTTTTTTTGTGCCACTCTACTTCCCCCTTTTGTCATCATAAAAAACAACTAAGTACCCAGCAGGACTCTAAGAGTGCATCATATACAACAATGTCAAGGCTGAGTAGCTCAAACATTCATCTAATGATACTAGCCATCCAAACATTTTAATGAGCATATTAAAATGGGATCAATGCACGTAGACATGAGAAATGCACAAGCTGAGTTCATGATGAAGATAAAAGAAAGAAAAGAGAACAAGAAGAGAAGCAAAAAACAAAATAAGAGATAAAAAGAGATAAAAGATATAAACAAAAAAATTAATCACCAGAATTTGATGTGTGATTCACATCCAAAAGGGTGATAAAAAGATAGTAACAACCATCCACCATTGTTTAATACAAAACCAAAAAAAATTGTAACATTGTTTCAGCAGATTATAGGGAAGGAAAGGGGATTAGGGCTTAGAGGGCTTAGGGCGAACAACATAAGAAGCGACCACAACGTCAATCTTCTCATGAACTGCAGATTCTCCTTTCTTCACTCCTGCGAGGATCTGCTAATGTTGAAGATCAACTCTGGCAATCCTGGCTTCAACACCCTGGACTCTTGTGTGCAGGTTGGACAGAGACTCTTGAATTGAATGTAGAATCCCATGGAGACCAGTAGTGGAGAGAAGGGGAAAATCAACAGCCCTTGATCCCGAAGGAGCTTGATCCTCCTCCAGATCAATATGAACATCACCCTGACCCTGTTCCTTGGGAGCCTTGGTCACAGCAATCCTCTGACTCTTTCTCACTAACCTAGGTCCTTCAGCACTGACCTCCTCCTCAAACTTCCTCTTGATCCCAGTCTCTACCTTTCCCTTAGGTTCTGCAACCTCAAATTCTAACTTCCCACCCTGTACCCAAAGAGACAGTCTGGATAAAGTCTCTTTGGTCAAATAGTTATCAGACTCTAAATCAAAAGATGTACTAGAAGGAAGTTTGATTTGGTTCTTTTTGAGGATAACAGAAATAAGGTTGGCATACCCAACTTTTGTGTTGTGGGTAATGCAGTAGGAAAGGTGAGAGATCATTAAAGCAGGGAAGTTGATTTTTATATTCTTAGCAAGGCAAAACATCAAAGAAAGATCCATGAGGCTCGCTTGACTCCTCTTGGAGGTTCTTGGCAAAATAAAACGCCAAACTAAGTGAAACATAAATTTATGATATGGAGATAGATCTTTCTGTCTAGGGACATGTCAGAATTCATACCCCCAAAGAAACTCAGTATAGTAGAATTGGAAGCACCATTGACATTTAACTTAGCCCTACTCTTGACATATTCCTTGTACCCTCAGGTACCTCAAACCATTCACCCAAGTTCTTTTCAGTGAACTTAACCAGTTTTTCATTAACGACACTAATGCACAACCCCTCGGTATTTTCAAAACTAGTAATGAATTCACTCATCTCACTCTCATAAAGACCCTCATCAAAACTTAACACTTTAATCCATTTTTGAAACTTAACAAGATCAAGAAACTGACCCCACTTAATTTTCTTGCACCAGGTGAAATCAACGCAAAACCCAATGATATACTTGGAAGACTTAGATTTCTTACCCCTTTTTGTAGGAACCAAGACTTCCTTTTCTTGCTCTGTTTCCGCATCATCCAAATCGTCTTCCTTCTTTGGAGAGATTACTTCATTTTCAACCGAATTGCCTTGTGAACCTAGGGAATCATCATTTGAGTTGGAAGATTCATTCTCGCTTTCGTTGTAATCCACCAGAGGTGAAGATTTTTCTGCCGGAAAATTTTTGGTATCACCGGAGAATTTTCGTTTGGGAGCCATTTAGGGTTTAGGTAAAGAAGATGAAGTTGAGAGATTTTTGTGAGAGAGAGAGAAAGAGAGAGAGAAAGACGGTTTTGCAGAGTTAATGGTTTTGGGTAAAAGAGGTGAATTTTGCTGTGTTAATTTTGTTTGATGTGATGGGTTTTTATGTGGGGAAGATTTATGGGAGATGATGAAAAAGAATTAAATGTTGCTCTTCCCTTCCTCCTTTAAATCCGATGAATCATTTTTTATTTTCAGGTTTGTACATGAACGCTGGTGAAGTGTTGCCAACAAAAAATTTATTTGTGGGGGATGAATGAAGAAATATAATAAATTGATGAAAAATAAAATCGAATAAAATAATAAAATGAAATAAAATGAAGGTAATATTGTAGGCGTGGAATTTTCATTCCTTTAATGCCTAGACGCGGTGTGAGCGCGTTTATTTGACTACTCCATTGTTAAGGTTTTATTAAAAATATGTTTTGAAGTCGCCAACAATTCTTTAGAGGAACACTAGTACAGAATTAACGATTTGCGTCGGACCTGGGACCACCATTTACGT
Source organism: Beta corolliflora (assembly GCA_947648045.1). NCBI lineage: Eukaryota > Viridiplantae > Streptophyta > Magnoliopsida > Caryophyllales > Amaranthaceae > Beta > Beta corolliflora. The sequence goes on along the minus strand of CANSZD010003166.1, from coordinate 1,207,092 downwards.
TGGACATCGGTCCGACGGCATAGGTCTCGACGCAGATAGGGGATACATGATCTGTGTCGGATTAGGACACGACGCAGATTATAGTCTATTTGCGTCGGACACTCAGCAACGTCCGACGCACATGATCAGGCAAGCAGCACCCAGCATGCACAATTCGGTAAGCATCTGCGTCGGATGCTTGGCAGAGTGCGACGCAGATGAAGAGCCATTTGCGTCGCACATTGCCAACATGCGACGCAAATGATGATATGTTAAAAAAAAAAAAACAGTACCAAAGCATGAATGCTTTAGTACTGCATCCGAGGAAAAATAAATCTGCCAATAATTTACACCAAACTCAATTTGCAGACAAACAATTTGCAATATGACATTATTCAGTTACAAACTAACAGAGGAATTATCAGAAATCTGAACAAGTATCAAAGATCTAAAAAGGAATAAAAAAAGAGACAAGTGAAATAATGAAATTAACAAAGGAAAAAATCTGAACTATCAAAAATTAAATATTCAGATCTAACATACAGCAAACGAAATTAAAAAACTGAACCTAAAAAAAAGAAATCAGATCTAACATACAAGAATGAAATTGCACTAAATAGATAAAAAAAAAAACCTAAATTGCCAAAATAAAATTAAAATACATAAGCTAATCAAAATTCAGGGAATACAGATTTCAAGATTAACAAGAAAAAGTAAACCCACATCAGATATCACAATACTAAACAAAAAAAAAAGGATAAAAATGCAGGAAAGTTAAAGAGAGGAGAGAGAAAAAGAAAGATCTGTTTATGGATCAACCCACCATCCAAAGAATAAATGAAGAAATACCCAGAAGAAGTGGCAACAGCAAGAACACGAATATCATCAAAAACAAGCCATTCAATGGCACTAATGAACTCAACATCAATGGGGGAAAGTTCAGGGTGAATCTTGACCTTGATATTATTAAAGGGATCATCAGACCATCCGAGGATAAGGATCAAAGATTTGTTAGAGAGAGCGAGAGAGTGAGTGTCGAGTGCAGAGAGAAGGAAAGGGTTGTCAACGAGCCAGGATTCTTTGCCTGCGCCTAAATCGCTAAGCTCGACGCATGCAATGCAGCCAAGCGTTGTCGTGTGGTTTCGTCGACGCATGCAATGCCAGGCTGCATTGTCGGAACCCCGGCTATGCGTATTTATTTGGACTACTTTCGATTAGTTGCAGTTCGTCTTTTGAGCCGTTGTTAGGGTTTTTTAGTTTAAGGTTTGATGTGAAAAAGATCGGATGGGTTTAGAATAAAAAAGAGAATGGGTTTTGTCTCCAGAATTAGATTGCGAAAAGCGAGAGAGGAAAAGTGATGAACTGCGATTATGGTTGAAGACGAAAGAAGAACAGAGAGGGGGGAGAGAGAGAGAGGGAAGGAGAGAGAGTGACGGCTGGTAAAAGATATTGGTTAGGGTTTTATTTTGACGGTGGGCCTCATGACCATGTGCGTCGCACGGAGATTATGGTCCGACGCAATTATTGGACCCCAATTACTGGGTTTTATTTTCACGCACATGGGTAATAAGGCCAAGTAATTAGGGTTTCGTTATTTGCGTCGCACATCCATTGGGATCCGACGCAGATAGTGGATTGAGTAATTTTGCGTCGCACCGGCCATGGGGTTCGACGCAGATCGTTTTAGTTATTTGCATCGCACATATCAAAGCATCCGACGCACATTATTCTCCCACCCATTTGCTTTAAGTATTTGCGTCGAATGCACCTCAAGTCCGACGCAGATGAACCATGAATTGGGGTTCGATGCAGATCGTTTTAGTTATTTGCATCGCACATATCAAAGCATCCGACGCACATTATTCTCCCACCCATTTGCTTTAAGTATTTGCGTCGAATGCACCTCAAGTCCGACGCAGATGAACCATGAATTGCGTCGCGCTCAACACCCATCCGACGCAAATGATACTTCTGCGTCGTTTTACATGTTGTGCGACGCAATTCAGGAGACGCAAATCAACGTTTTTATACTAGTGGAAGAATCATAAACCTAATTGGATGTTGAAGCGGAAGGGACATCTTAGAGACTTATCCAATGTAAATTTCCCCATCATGACTCCATAGATGGTCATGAACCAAAAAGTGAGTTCGGGGGTGAGGGTACAATATAGTCAGGAACTATATTGCCCATTACTGGCCTCTACTAAATAACGATTCATTACAGATTTTATGCAAAAGAATAATCATATAATATTTTAAAGCACCCTAAAATAATTAATCTAAATGGGTTCAGGAAACACACAAAAAGACTAATTATTTAGTGATCAGTTATTAGACAATCAATATTAATGGGTTTCTAGCAGGTTGTCCATGTTATCTGAATAAGTTAGAACATTTATTTAGGTCTTGATTAACAATAAATACAAGGTGATAAATATTGCAATCAGGTAGAAAAAATAATATGTTCATAAAAATAAATAAAAATATGAAAATAAAATACTGCAGGGAGCTAGTATAATATATACAATACTTACAGTCGCAGGGACGATTTAACAATCTAAATCATGAATAGAATGTTAGTAACTTCAAGAAAATAATAAAAATAAATAAAGAAATAAAATAAAAGTGGTTAATTTAGTTGACCCTCAGAATTTATACCACCGTCCGGGGTCGTTAATTTGTACGGATCTTGGAAAATTGAATGCCGAACGAATCTTAAAAAATTGTGTTTGTTTCGTAATATAGCAAGGTTTGTATATTGCTTTTGATTAATATGATGATGCTGCGCTAATAATGGGCGCTAGTATTAAGTGATATGATGAGTATGATAAAGAAACAAGAATAATTATATGGTAGTGGTGTTAAACGTGGGTTTCCTGGAGGTACATTAGTATTAGGGAGTAGTATGAGTGGTGATGATAATCAGATCAGGTGAGGAAGTTTTGGTATTTTGCAGTGCAGGTGATGAATTGAGATGATGATATGGCGATGGAGGATGATATGCTGGGGGTGTGAAGGATGAGAGTTGTCGAGAGATTTTACAAAGATTGCCAGATGATTTATGAGAGTTGCCGAAGGAAATTGGGTGTGGTGAATTGTGTGTTGTTGCCGTGTGAGATTTGTGAGGGATGGCCGTGAGATGAGTGTTATGAGTTATATAGTGTAGGTAGGTTTAGGTAGTTGAGTTGCAATAGGTTTTCGAAAATAATTAAGTCTCGAAAAGATTTTTATTAAAAAAGATTTTAAAAAAAGAGTTAGTAAGAGATATTTAAAATCACTTTGGGAAAAATTATTTTTATTGAAAAAGATTTTAGAAAATAGTTAGACAAAAGATATTTAAAAACACTTTGGAAAAAGATTGTTTTTATAAAAGATATTTTTATTAATAAAACTAATCAATATAATTAATTAATTCTATTAATTAAATTGGGCTAGAAAAGGGGTTTCATAAAATTGGGCTTTCATAAAACAATTTTTAAAAAGGTTTTCAAAGATGGGCTTTAAAAAGGTTATTTAAAAACGTTTTAGAAAGTGGACTTAATAAAACTAGTTATAAAAAGGGTTGTCGGAAATGAGTTGATAAAACGAGTTAGAAAATGGATTTGGGCTTAAAACATTTTATTTTAGACTCGTTCTTTATTCTTTCCTCGATCCGGACCAATTGGAGCAGGGTATTGGTCATCATAGGGTGCTAAATGGGGAGACACGATTATGTGTCTACAGAAGCCCCCACTTTGACTGAGGTTTGTAAAACCGAAAGTCAAAGTATACGTGTCGGGACGGAGAATGACTTTGGATGCTCTGCAATCCAAAATCACTATTTTACGCCAGTTTTTGCAAAACAAGCAAAAGTTTCAGGAACAGACATATATGAAACAAATTTGCAAAATAAATGTAGATTTGCAAAAATGAAATGATATAGGTGAAGAGAAATCATGAGCTATTATAGTCCGGCTCATGTCGGGATAGAGCTATTGTGGTCCCACTCCAGGGTGTTGATGACGTGTAGAGCTATTATGGTCCCGCTCCAGGGTGTTGATGATGTGTAGAGCGCTCCAGGGTGTTGATGATGTGTAGAGCTATTATGGTCCCACTCCAGGGTGTTGATGATGTGTAGAGCTATTAATGGTCCGGCTCACGACGGGATAGAGCTATTAATGGTCCGGCTCATGACGGGATAGAGCTATTAATGGTCCGGCTCATGACGGGATAGAGCTATTAATGGTCCGGCTCATGACGGGATAGATAATTTGTGAAGCTATTAATGGTCTGGCTCACGACGGGATAGAGCTATTAATGGTCCGGCTCATGACGGGATAGAGCAATTAATGGTCCGGCTCATGACGGGATAGATAATTTGTGAAGCTATTAATGGTCCGGTTCACGACAGGATAGAGCTATTAATGGTCCTGCTCATGACGGGAAAGATAATTTGTGAAGCTATTAATGGTCCGGCTCACGACGGGATAGAGCTATTAATGGTCCGGCTCACGACGGGATAGATAATTTGTGAAGCTATTAATGGTCCGGTGATGTGATGCTTTTATATAGTGTTTTTCCCCCTGTAATTGAGCTAAAATGTGTATCAATGGTGCTCTTAGGGGCCATTTTATGCTAACTCTCTCCATCTAGTTGTGGTTTTCTGTTCTGTGTCTGATTGCAGGTTTTAGGGAGTTATTTCTCTATTTTCTACCACTATCTGACCATTACACTGGACTGGAGAGGTTCGAAGACATATTTGATGAGTTCCGAGGTCCCGAGAATGCTTTCCGAGGCCCTGGACAAAAGAAGAAGTAAATCTTTGACATCTAAAGCCAAGAGATGCCTAAACGGTGCCTCGCCCAACTCCATCGGGCTCCTGATGCCCGATCGGGCGTCCATCATGGCCAAGAAAGTGTTTGTTGCGGGCCCGATCGGGCGACGTTGCCCGGTCGTTGTATCGTTGTCCAGCCCGATCGGGCGAGATGGCCCGACACCATCGGGCGTTATCGAATGCCATCTTCTTTGCTATGATCATGCTCGAGGCTTGCGCGCTAATCCTTGGCGAAGTACCATCGCCCGACTTCATCGGGCGAGGCAGCCCGATAGCATCGGGCTCTTGGCGAGAGTGTACATGCGTCTGCGGAGCTGAGCTGAGCGCTGAACATCGGCGGCCCGACTTCATCGGGCGAGGCAGCCCGACTTCATCGGGCGTGGTCTGCTTTTGAGCGCTGCTACTATTTTTGTGCCCAACTTGATCGGGCTTGGTTGGCCCGATCGGGCTTCTCTCCGCGCGCGTTCATTTAATGATTTTCGGGCCACTTAGTATAAATAGGAAAGTTAGAACATTTATTAAGGATCTTTGATTCATCTTGTTTTTAGTCCTTAATTCTCATAGTTTCTCTCAAGAACCCTAGTTACTACTTTTCATTGTGGATTCAAGATTAAATCTTTGGATTGCTTGCAAGTTCAATATAGTTATTTTATTTGGTAATCTTCTTCCTTGTTTTCTCCATTATTGATTGGATTGATTTCTTAATTGATTGCAATAGTTGAAAGTATGAATTTTTACATTGATTTTGTTATTGTTTTCTCAAGCATGAGTGAGTAGTTTTATTTCTAGGATTTTGGGGATCTATGTATGCAATGAGGGATTGATAGATTAGTATAATTACTCTTTATTTCAATTGTTTCCTGTGATTGAATCGTTCATGCTAGATTTATGAATTAGGCCTGATTTATATTTCTACTTTCGCAATATTGAATCTGCTTCGAGAGGAGAGATTTCGTATAGGCTTTCAATCATTAGGCATAGTGATCCTTGACCATGCGAGAGCGGCTAGGTGATCTTTGAGGGAGGTAATGTTCGAGAGAAATTACATGTGCCCTAGATAAATTGACTTATTGGGTGATTATTATTCGTCTCTGATTTCCTGGATTGTATACATAGTGATCCATAGTCCTAGTGCTTTATTAATTGATTCTTACCTTCATACTTAGTTTTGTCATTTGCCTATTAGTTCAGTAAAACAAACCATTTTCATCTGATTTAGTTAGTATAATATTAGAGTTCAGATACAATAGTATAACTTTCTCCCTGTGGATTCGATCCTGACTTCCCTGACTACTTGTTAGTGGACCTTAGGTTATTTTTGATAAGGTGATACGACTTTAGCCTGTCAAATTTTGGCGCCGTTGCCGGGGAGACGGTTTATTTTTATTTTGTCTGAATTATAGTATTACACTAACCTCTAGTCCGAAGAACACCTGTTCTTTGGAGCATCTCACGTTTGTTTTAGTGTTTTTGGTGTATGAGCAGGAAATTGAAATCCCCAAATCTCATTCCATTTGATCCGGAGATTGAAAAGACCGCTCGTAGACTCAGAAAGCAAACTAAGCAAGCGAAGTTGTCTGCAGGGACACCATCCAAAAAGACACCTGCTCCACCATCTTCACCACAACAAGGCTTCCCTGTATCACCTATTACTGCTAGAATGGGTGACGAGGCTAAACCGACTTTCAGAGACTATGCACAACCATCTCCTGATAATGTGCCCACTGGGGTACGGTTGCCTACTATTGCTGCTGCAAACTTTGAAATTAAGTCTCATGTTCTGAATATGGTTCAGAATAACCAGTTTGCAGGGTTACCATCTGAAGACCCAAATCAGCACCTGCAGCGATTTTTACAATGTTGTGCTACTCAGAAACAAGCTGGTGTTACTGCTGATGAGATGATACTCATCTTGTTTGGTTTCTCTCTGCGCGACAAAGCTTTATTTTGGTATAATAAGCTGCCTTCCACCATCACCACTTGGGCAGAACTCTCAAAGATCTTTCTCATCAAGTGGTACCCTTACCAGAATACTGCAGATATGCGTCATGAGATAGTGACCTTCACCCAAGATCCTGGAGAGTCACTATATGAAGCTTGGGAAAGATTCAAAGATCTGCAGTGTCTTTGCCCCCATCATGGTTTTGACAAGTGGTATCTGTGCAACATTTTCTACACTAGAGTTGATGCAGATACGAGACGGGTAATTGATGGAGCTGCAGGTGGGTTTTTCATGGATAAAGCCGTAGACGAAGGGCATGAACTTCTGGAGAAACTCGCTTCTCACCAAGCGTCTACTATTCGTTCCTCTATGACAAAGGGAGGTAAACATGAAGTTGAAGCCATTTCTTTACTGACCGGACAACTAGCTGCTCTTCACCAGAAGATTGATTCTCTGAAGCTAGGTAACAATTCCTCCCCTCACATGAGTGTCAATGCTATGGCTAGTGTTTCTGGTCACAATGCTTTCATCTGTGACGCTTGTGGGATAGCTGGACATAACTCTCAAGAATGCCCCGCTCTTTCACACTCTAGTGAGCCAGTGCATGCATTACAGTCACCACACAAGCCTCAGTTCGATCCCTACTCCAATACCTATAATCCCGGGATGAGAGATCATCCAAATCTCTCGTATAGGAGTAATAATGTGATGAATCCGCAAAGAACAACATTATCCACAGCATCATCAACAACAATATCAACCACAAGCTCCTCCCGGATATCAGAGAACTCAGTTTCAACAGCATCAATCTACACCTCCTTCAGACCCAGCTATTGCTGAACTCAAAAGTTTAATGTTGCAGATGCAGAAAGGTATTATTTCCTTTCAAGCAGATACCAGGTCTCAATTTGAGAGCCTGCATGCCCAGAATAAGCTACAAGGGACACACAATAAGATGTTGGAGTCACAAATTGCTCAGCTGGCTAGTTCATCTGCTAGTAGGCCATCTGGGTCACTACCTTCGCAACCAATGCAACCCAGGGACACCGCCAATGCTATCACCCTTCGCAGTGGAGTGCAGTACGATGCTCCGGCAATGCTAGAGGTGGAATCACCAAAACCACAAGAAGTGCCTGAGGATGCTGAACCTCAAGTAGAGCAAGGAGCTGCAGACAAGACTAAGGAGGTGACTAAGGAGAAAACTGTGCCTCCGGTGCTCAAGCTACCATTCCCCGAGCGGATGCTCAAGAGGAAACTCGACCACCAGTATGGTAAGTTTTTAGAGGTAGTAAAGAATCTGCAGGTAACAGTTCCTTTTACTGAATTATTAAATCAAGTGCCTGCTTATTCTAAATTTTTGAAAGAACTGTTGATGAGGAAGCGGACTCTCAATGAGGTGGAGATCGTGGCTTTTACCGCCGAATGCAGCGCTCTTTTACAAAACCAGTCTCCACCTAAATTGAAAGATCCAGGGAGTTTTTCCATCCCCTGTCACATTGGCACTATATTTATCGACAAAGCTTTATGTGATTTGGGTGCCAGTGTAAGTGTCATGCCTCTTTCTATCTGTAAGCAACTGAACATGGGCGAATTAAAATGTACTACCATTACTCTGCAAATGGCTGACCGTTCTGTGAAATATCCCTTAGGTATATTAGAGAACGTCCCTGTTAGAGTAGGTAAATTCTTTATCCCTGTGGACTTTGTTATATTAGACATGGCCGAAGACACTCAAACACCCATTATCCTTGGGAGACCTTTCCTCCATACTGCTGGGGCGGTGATAGATGTTAAGAGTGGGAAACTGACACTGACTGTGGGGGATGATAAGATCATGTTTAGCCTAAACAATGCACCTAAAAGCTCAATGTTTGAGGAGTCGTGTTATAGAGTTGATATTATAGATGAACCGATCCATGATTGCATGCCTTACCCCCTCTCCCGTGCTATTTCACATGATGTGCTTGTCGAGTCTATTGCAGGTGATGAGCATTTTTTAAAGGTCTTACAGACTCACAAACAGACCATTGGCTATAGCACTGATGACTTGACAGGTTTCAACCCTGATCATAATGAGCACCGCATTCATCTACAAGAGGGCCACCACACTAGCATTCCAGTTCAACGCGGGTCGCAAGAGGTGGTCCAACATGTGGCTACTAAACTTCTTGATCCAGTCGATGGGCGGGCCGATGCCCATGTCCCTTTCCTTTCCCTTGTTGCAATGAGGCCATTGCCAAGTTCAGCTTGGGGGAGGATTTCTGTAAGTATTAGTAGTGTTTTTCTTTTTGTTTTTATTGTTTTCCTTTTTGTTTTACTGTTTTTTTTTTAGGATAGTTAAGTTAGTTTAATCGCTTTGAAAAATTGAAAAATCACAAAAAAATGAAATATTACTGAAAAATGAAATATTGCTGAAAAAACACAAAAATACGAGTTGAATATGAATAGATTGATTGCTTCCCTGTGCCCCGAACTTATTTTGAAAAATGATTTAACTCATTATACTGGATAGTTGGGCATTTGTGATTGAGACGTTGTGATGTGATCTTTGACTGCCTTGATCTTGAGTGAATTTTGTTAATAAAGCGCCTATTTTAACTGCATGCTTGAATTGGTTAGATTGTGAGGATTCATTCTTGCCCTCGGATTTATCTCTATATCCGATCTATTCTTGTGTGTTAGTTCCTCGTAGCATTCTTATTTTGGTTTTGGCATTGTACTCGTTGGGTTCTGGTGACTTTAGGCATGTGCTGTGATAAAGGTGTTCATTTGTTTAATGAATTTTTCCCCCTAGCCCCGCTGAGCCTAATGACATTTTTTTTGGATCTATATTAAACCACATTACACACCTTGAGCCTTTGCAATGACTATTGTCCCAAGCCTAGTTTGGGGGAGCATTTGTTAAGTTCATATCATATTGTGTGGTTGATTCCGTAGGGCGGTTGGAAAATAATGATATGTTTATACAAAGAAAAGAAAGAGAAAAAATCATTGATAGTGAAAAATCTGAAAAATTTCTATGATCTTCATTCGTTAACTATCAAAAGTGTTGGAAATTATGTTGAAAATGACAATTGTTGGTTGGTTCGTGAAATTTCAAAAGTTGGTTATTATCTTGGTTAAGTTGTTGATGCCATGGGAGTTGTTTCTACCACACCTAGTCCTACTAGTGTTTTTTGCTCCCCTTTCTTGGCTTTTCCACCACATTTCCCAAATAATTTCCATACCTTTGCCCGAGCCCCATTACAACCCTGAAAAAGACCTTTTGAGCACGTGTTCGATTGTTTATTGGAATAATATTGAGTCAATATGCCAAAGTCGAAGATTAAGTCTGTTATTTGAGTCGACCTGATTAGGATGAGCGATATTATACCTTTCTAAACACATGAGAGTGTGAGTGGGAAGGGCTATTATGGTTGGGTTGGTGAGCGATCGGGCACATATTTTGCCTGCCACAAAATTGAGAGGAGTGACACCACGGTGAGCACCTTTCCAAGATTTGCATGATATGTAGGGCATCTGCGTTTGATGGTTTACTTAAGTGATTGGTAGTCAAGTGATCTGAGCGACTGAACTTGAATTTTGCTTGCTTGAATGATTTTGAGTTGGAAATAATTGAGTTTAAACTTTTCCATCTGAGGGGTGAAGCAATCCTATTCTATTCCTGTTGTGCTTTGCTTGAGGACAAGCAAAGGTTTAGCTTGGGGGAGTTTGATGTGATGCTTTTATATAGTGTTTTTCCCCCTGTATTTGAGCTAAAATGTGTATCAATGGTACTCTTAGGGGCCATTTTATGCTAACTCTCTCCATCTAGTTGTGGTTTTCTGTTCTGTGTCTGATTGCAGGTTTTAGGGAGTTATTTCTCTATTTTCTACCACTATCTGACCATTACACTGGACTGGAGAGGTTCGAAGACATATTTGATGAGTTCCGAGGTCCCGAGAATGCTTTCCGAGGCCCTGGACAAAAGAAGAAGTAAATCTTTGACATCTAAAGCCAAGAGATGCCTAAACGGTGCCTCGCCCAACTCCATCGGGCTCCTGATGCCCGATCGGGCGTCCATCATGGCCAAGAAAGTGTTTGTTGCGGGCCCGATCGGGCGACGTTGCCCGGTCGTTGTATCGTTGTCCAGCCCGATCGGGCGCGATGGCCTGACACCATCGGGCGTTATCGAATGCCATGCTGCTGCTATGATCATGCTCGAGGCTTGCGCGCTAATCCTTGGCGAAGTACCATCGCCCGACTTCATCGGGCGAGGCAGCCCGATAGCATCGGGCTCTTGGCGAGAGTGTACATGCGTCTACGGAGCTGAGCTGAGCGCTGAACATCGGCGGCCCGACTTCATCGGGCGAGGCAGCCCGACTTCATCGGGCGTGGTCTGCTTTTGAGCGCTGCTACTATTTTTGTGCCCGACTTGATCGGGCTTGGTTGGCCCGATCGGGCTTCTCTCCGCGCGCGTTCATTTAATGATTTTCGGGCCACTTAGTATAAATAGGAAAGTTAGAACATTTATTAAGGATCTTTGATTCATCTTGTTTTTAGTCCTTAATTCTCATAGTTTCTCTCAAGAACCCTAGTTACTACTTTTCATTGTGGATTCAAGATTAAATCTTTGGATTGCTTGCAAGTTCAATATAGTTATTTTATTTGGTAATCTTCTTCCTTGTTTTCTCCATTATTGTTTGTTTTCTCTATTATTGATTGAATTGATTTCTTAATTGATTGCAATAGTTGAAAGTATGAATTTTTACATCGATTTTGTTATTGTTTTCTCAAGCATGAGTGAGTAGTTTTATTTCTAGGATTGTGGGGATCTATGTATGCAATGAGGGATTGATAGATTAGTATAATTACTCTTTATTTCAATTGTTTCCTGTGATTGAATCGTTCATGCTAGATTTATGAATTAGGCCTGATTTATATTTCTACTTTCGCAATATTGAATCTGCTTCGAGAGGAGAGATTTCGTATAGGCTTTCAATCATTAGGCATAGTGATCCTTGACCATGCGAGAGCGGCTAGGTGATCTTTGAGGGAGGTAATGTTCGAGAGAAATTACATGTGCCCTAGATAAATTGACTTATTGGGTGATTATTATTCGTCTCTGATTTCCTGGATTGTATGCATAGTGATCCATAGTCCTAGTTCTTTATTAATTGATTCTTACCTTCATACTTAGTTTTGTCATTTGCCTATTAGTTCAGTAAAACAAACCATTTTCATCTGATTTAGTTAGTATAATATTAGAGTTCAGATACAATAGTATAACTTTCTCCCTGTGGATTCGATCCTGACTTCCCTGACTACTTGTTATTGGACCTTAGGTTATTTTTGATAAGGTGATACGACTTTAGCCTGTCATCCGGCTCACGACGGGATAGAGCTATTAATGGTCCGACTCATGACGGGATAGAGATATTAATGGTCCGGCTCATGACGGGATAAATAATTTGTAGAGCTATTAATGGTCCGGCTCACGACGGGATAGAGCTATTAATGGTCCGGCTCATGACGGGATAGAGCTATTAATGGTCCGGCACATGACGGGATAGATAATTTGTAGAGCTATTAATGGTCCGGCTCACGACGGGATAGAGCTATTAATGGTCCGGCTCATGATGGGATAGAGCTATTAATGGTCCGGCTCACGACGGGATAGAGCTATTAATGGCCCAGCTCACGACGGGATAGAGTTATTAATGGTCCGGCTCATGACGGGATAAATAGTTTGTAGAGCTATTAATGGTCCGGCTCACGACGGGATAAAGCTATTAATGGTCCGACTCATGACGGGATAGAGCTATTAATGGTCTCGCTCCTGGGTAATGTGGTTTGATGATGGTCCGCGGACCTATCGGTGTGTTGTCCGCTGTTAATACTCCTGAGTACTTGTTGTCTCTCGAGCAAGATTTGCGTACAGTATAGCATGTTGGAAGAATGACAAAATTGTATTTTTGTTACGGATTTAAAAATCCGCTAGTTAAGTCGCGCGCAATGTCGAATTGTAACGAATATTTGAATTCATTGGAAGTTGAGAGTGTGGGCCCCACTTGGCTTAGAAGCCCCCAAGCGTGTTGTATTGGACTGTGCGCCAGACGCACAGACCTGCGCTTGGCGTGGGATGCTGCGCCGGACGCAGTTTGCTGCGTGCGATGTCGTAATGAACATTTGAATTCATAAGGAGTTGAGCATATGGGCTCCACTTGGCTAAGTAGCCCCCAAGCGTGCTGTAAAGGGTTGTGCGCCAAACGCACGAGCTGCTGCGCTTGGCGTGGGGTGTTGCGCTGGACGCAGTCAGCAACTTGTGGCACAGCGTTGTCGGTGTGCTGGACGCACCATGTATATAGCACTTGGCTTCTGTTGTTAAATTGTAATGGTCCGTAGACCTTGGCAGAATATGACTCGTATAGAGTTTCCAATGTTGGGTACCTGTAAATATAAAGAATACACAGATATACAGACAAACAATGCATGTTTCTTGTGATGTGGGTGCTAGTGTATGGATAGGAAAAGACTTGACCTATAAAGAGTGACCTCTAGTACTCTAGACTTAAAGGTGCTATCGTGTGTGCATACGTGTGTGTGTATGTGTGACTCGATGATTGACGCTAGAATCCTATGGCTAAGGACGAAGGATGCAATGCTTTGACACAATGTTTGGATGATGCAGATATGTAATGCAAATGTAGAGATATGACACTAATGCAGAGGTATAACACTAATGCAGATGATATGATTTGATGATTTGATTGTTCCATTAGAAGCTCAAATTTTCGTTTTAGAAAACTGTTTTCGAAAGAGAATAAAGGGGAAGCTCCCAAGGATGATCCATGTAAGTTATGTTTGATGCGATATGTGTTGTAGTTGTTACGGGCCTAAGTGAGCCCATAAAATAGTTAGGATCTCGTATGGGTTTAGAGGCCACAACCTTTTGTATGGACTCGTAATGAAATCCTGAGCAGGGTACACATGGAACCTAATGATCGTCTATGCAGCCAATGGATCATATGTTCGATTTGGAATACTTTATAGAACGAGCTTTTGTAGCGCTTGAGTTGTATATGCTTCGAGGTTTGTATGTCAAGGGCCTAAGTGAGCCCGTAAAGTAGGTACAATATTGTATCAGTGTGGGTTTTAAAACCTAGGATTTCATGTATGGACTCGTAATGAAGTCCTTATTACAATATGCCTATACTTGGAGCCAATGATTTTCTGAGTGGACCAGTGATAAAGCCCCGAGTAAGATGGAGCTGATGAAGTATTCAGCTTGATTTTGAAGATATCTCGTCACGCTTAGCGGAAGTTTCGACCGAAGATTCCATATCGGGTTCCTAAGGTGAAAAAAGACAAGAAAGGTCAAAGAATAGAACACTCAAGGGATGAGACGCGGTCATAGCGCTGAGTGTTGAAAGGTTATGCTAAGGTTGGCTTAGAAGCGATAATGTGGCTTAGAAAACGGCAAGGGATAAGAATTAGAAGAGGACGGAGCCATAATGAATTGACTCACGCAATAAGGTAGGCTAATGATGCATGTTTAAATCCCAGTCTAGTTCTAAGGGTAGGGATGAGCATTGAAAATTCATGATTTGCGAGATCGCGCTTTTCTCATGGGCCTAGGCGAGCCTTAAAAATACGTTTTGAATTAAAATGGCCGGGCCTCGAAAGAGGTTGCCTACGTATCCATGATGGAATCAGGCCAGTCGTAGCTCTTAGCATTTTAATTGGTGGCCGAGCATTTTGCTTTGGAGCCATTTGCAATGAATTAGGCATTGATTGAAGTATTGATTTGGTTTGGTTTGAACGGTCGGACCTCAGGGTGAGGTTTCCTACGTATCTTTAGCAGAATCAGACCATTCGTAGTTCAGGCTCGTGAATGAGAAAATGCCCTGACTTTTGCCTAAGTCGCCCTTATGGGTTTTCGACCTAGCGGGCTTTGGTTTGTCTTTTATGGCTTATTGGAATGCAATGTGGCTGGTTGTTAAGAGGGTTTATCACAGAGATTTGAAGTTGGAGGTTTGGAATCGAAGGTTGAAGGTTTTGAAAAGAAAGTACTTTTGGCAAAGCTATTGATGGGCTTATTTGCAACACTTCTCTTTTTTTTTATATTTTGCACTTTTTTATCATTTTTTTGCTTTGATTTTTCTGATGTTGCTCTTTCGACTTTTTTTTTTGCTTGCCCTTTATATTGAAAATTGATGTCAAATGTACTTCCAATGAGGTAGGGTAAAGGGAGATGGATGTTATGTATTTAGGTTGAAATGGAGGAATAGTTGTAATGAAGAGAGGAATGTCTCTTTTATGCCAATTGTTTATTGCCTTTATTAGACTAGTCATGAGAATTAGAAATTCATTTCATTTAAGGCGACAATCGTGATTTTCAGTGATGCTCATTAGTGCGAGGTTAGAAAGAAATACTCATTTATTAATTGAAAATTATGAGTACATGCAATAAAAAGGGAAATCCTATATTAGACTGGAAAAAACAAGAGAGATGAAACAGAAAATCAAATCCTAAGTCTAGACTCCTACGTCGCATGACAAGACAGCTTCGTTGCTTCAATCTTCATGAGGTTTCTTTCTAAACGAAAAGAGAAGCAGTGTATTTTTTTCGCGTTGATTGGACCTAAGCGAGTCCAAGTGTCATAATGAGCGATTGAGCTTAGAGATGTGTCTACTTCTATGACATTGAGGTCATTATCTTCGGTATTTTTCAGCAAATCATTCTCAATCTGGATACCCACATCATATACTCTTGCGAAGCTATCAAGACCCAAGTATTTGAGGTGATTTTTGTATTTAGGGAGGAGGTTAAAAATGAATATTCGTACCAAGTCTTTTTCTGCAGGCCTTGATACCATATGGGCTGATTTCTCTCTCCACCTATTCAGATAAGTGGTAAAACCTTCATTTTCACCTTGTTTAAGAACCTCGAGCTCTCTAAGGGAGGTTTGCATTTGTGCGTTCGACACATATTGTTTCATGAAAGCAATAGTGATGCATTCCCAAGTTTCAGTTTGCTTGGGGTCTAGGGAATAGAACCAATTCTGACATATTTGGTCCAACGACATCGGGAATACCATTGGGTAAAGTTCAGGGTCAACCGATTTGATGATCATGGTTGCACGGAAATTCCTTAAATGATATTTTGGATTATCGGTTGGTTTAAATTTAGGGATGTCAGTTGTAGAGAACTCTTCAGGAAGTTTCCCTTTCAGTTTGGTGTTATCATCAATTAGACCTGGCAAAGTTGGTCCTGATCCGAAAATCCGGCCCGAAATATCCGATCCGTGGTCCAATCTGTGTCCGAACCAGACGGCCCGAACGTTGATCCGAATCCGAAAACGATCTGGTCCGGTCCGAATCCGATCCGAAATAATCTTGATCTGAAACTCATCCGAAATCCGAATGATCCGATATGGTCTTACCCGATCCGACCCGAAGGTAAACTGATCCGAAATTATTGGTTTCGATTAGGCTTTGATCCGAAGTACCCGAAACTTACCCGTTTTTTTTATAAAAAAATTATCATTGGCCACTGGTGCAAAACTTTGGAAGAATTTCATGTAAGTATATGTAACGAATACTCAAATAGTTAGACGGAATAATTTTAAAAAATGTAGGGAGTACTAACTACTAAAGAATTAATATCCAATAAAAGGGCTAATAATTGAATAATTAATAACTCAAAAGATTAGTATAGAATAAAATTTATTTACATAGGAAAACCCTTACCCTACTAAAAAAGCTCAAAATCTTTCTTGTCCAATCCGAAATCCGATCCGATGATCTGAAACCAAAATCCGTAATCTGATTCGATCCGAAACCCGATCCGATCCGAAATAATAGTCTGAACGATGACCCAATCCGAAGTGGTCCGGTCCGGTCCGATCCCGGTACGAATGTAACTTGATCCGAAAACGGCCCGATCTGAATTAGTCCGGTCCGAATCTGATCCGATTGGTCCGATTGACAGGTCTATCATCAATGGGCTCAAAATAGGAATTTGCATTGGTTACCCTATGAACAACACTCTCCATTGTCTTGTTGAATCCAGGAGACTCACAAGACTCGATCTTCTCAAGCCTTATAGCTATTTCTTCCATCATGCTGGATAGCTTGGCTAAAGCTCTAGCCATTTCAACAAGTTGTTGCTCGTTATTCGATGGACTGCCCATTTCAATGTCGCTTGATTTCTACATAGATCATCAGAGGAGATTTAGAAATGGAGTGATAATGGAGAGAGAGAAATGGAACCAAGTCTCCAGCATAATCCGCATCCGAATAGCTTATTAGGTCAAAAACATCACTTCGAGGATAGAACAAACATAAGTCATCACTTCCCTTCAAATACCTTAGAATTCTCTTAACTGCTGTTAAGTGAGATTTTTTGGGATTTGATTGGAATCGAGCACATAAACCAACACTAAAAGAAATATCGGGTCTACTTGCTGTTAAGTAAAGTAATGAACCAATCATACCTCGATATTGCTTCTCGTTTACACACTTACCATTTGAATCTTCATCTAACCTTGTTCCTGTTCTTATGGGAGTGTGGTTGGTTTTTGATTGTTCTAGTCCATATTTCTTCAACAGTTCCTTGACATATTTTTGTTGATGGATCATTATTCCTCTTTCAGTTTGCTTGATTTGCAAACCCAAAAAGAAGTTCAACTCTCCCATCATACTCATTTCGAACTCACTACTCATAAGATCAGCAAACTCCTTACAAAGAAGATCATTAGTAGCACCGAATATTATATCATCAACATAAATCTGGACTACTAATATGTCTGTTCCTTTTGATCGAAGGAACAAGGTTCTATCAACTTTACCTCTTATGAAATCATGTGAAAGCAGGAATTTTGACAACCTTTCATACCAAGATCTAGGAGCTTATTTCAATCCATAAAGAGCTTTATCAAGCTTATAGACTTGATTTGGAAGTTCCGGATTTTCGAATCCAGGAGGTTGTTCCACATAGACGTCTTCAAGTAAAAAACATGTAACACTCCGTCCTTTGATAAGACAAAATCGAGAAAATGTAGACATTCTATTAAAGAAAAGACGATAGCGGAAATATCGTCAAGACGGATATGTTACTCTACGGTTCATGATAAGCTAATCAAACTTGAAATTTAATTCCCAAATTATTTTAAACCAAATATCCAAAAAGAGGCAAAACAACCTCATAACCCAATTTAACGAAAAATAAAAAAATAAAATATGTCTTATAAGCCTAATAAGTCTTTCCCTCACTGCAGCCCACAACCCAAAAGAGATACTCTTCATTTTTACCTGAAAAAAATAACAACAACATCCACAATCAGTGGGGAGTAACTAACAGCTCTCCGAGCCCAATTAGGATCCATATAAGAATTATAAAAGTCTTAATAATCAAGTCACACCAAAGCATCTCAACAGTAAACTTCAGAGAATCAAATAAAACACTTAATAAAGATAATACAACATGCTTAGCATAACTAGGGTAAAAATAACTGAATAAACAAAATGGATAAATAACCATACATATAAACTCAAGTATTAACAACATAAACCATCAAAATTTAAAGTAATAAAATAATATAATTAGTTTGAGAGAGAACTGAACGCTAGTGGATCGCAACCCACTTCCTATGGTAATGTCAGATCGCAACCTCCAGGACAGCCTATGGGTTACGTTCCCTACTGCCTGTGTCTAAGAATGGCCATACTCCCGATGCGGTGTAGGATTCCGTCCTCACCGACCTCTCGGACGACAACAAAACCAAGGTTTACCTAGGATTACGTCCTATGGTTTGCATGTTCTTCACCTTGGGATTCCGTCCCTCCGGATATCTTGCTCTCAAACAAAAATAATAATTAAAATAATACTCATAATCATCAACAAATCATTATCAACTCAAGCGGATGCCCTTAAGGCCTTACACCAAAATCAGCAGAAATCTAGGATCGCAACCCAAGAATTCATTTAAAAAAATAACATTCTTTTCATAATAATAATAGTATTCACTAGGGAAAAAAAAGGAAGGGCTGCGCAAGAAGGGCTGCGGTTTCTTCTGGAAACCGCAGCCCTTTTATTGAAGGGCTGCGGTTAACAAGAAATCGCAGCCCTTCATGCAGTATGAAGGGCTGCGGTTTTGAGGCTAACCGCAGCCCTACTAATGAAGGGCTGCGGACCTGCGGTTAGCCTGAAAACCGCAGCCCTTCATAAACGAAGGGCTGCGTTTTCTAGACTAACCGCAGCCCTTCTGATCCCATCCCATATCTCCAGTTTTGCGCGCACACACACATGTACAGTAGGTAGACATATTTTCTAAATTTCCCTCTCTTACACGCATTTGACGAGCGAAAAACCCCTCCCTCCCTCTCACTCACTCGCACATTAACCCTAACGCCCCATCACCGGAGCCCTGACGCCGGAGCACCCACATTGCTTCACCACCACAACCCTTCTCTTTCTTCACCTCTCTTCTCTTCTCTTAGCTTCTCTTCTCTTCTTTTCTCTTCTCTTCTCCACCATTTGAGTGGGTTTAGGGTGTGGAGCTCCTCCACCACTACGCAGCGCCACCACCCACAAGCGGCAGCAACAACTACCACCACCACTGCCCTACTCTTTCTTCATTGCTAGCTCTTGGGTTTAGCTAATTTTTTGCTTAGTTAAGTATGAATTAATGTTTTTAAGTTAGTTTTGTTTTTCTTAATTGAATTAAATGATTAATGTGCAATGTGGGTTTTGTTAATTGTAGGAAGAAGAGGCTTAGGAAGGCAAATAAAGTTCCAACTATCTCTACTCTCTTCATTGCTTATCATTGGTGTTAAGAGGTAACTAGTTTAATTTCGTTGTCTTTTTTGTTTGATTTAATTTGTTGATGAGACAAAGTTGTCATGTGATTCAATTTGATTAAGTTATGATAATTTATTGATATATATATGTATTTCTTATAATGTATGTATATTTCTTGATATGAGATTGTATGAAAACGCAATGTAATTTAGCTATGAAATCTATAAGTTGTTTGAATTGTCATCATATGCCTAGATACCCATTCAAGACTTACTCATTAGGAGTAAGTCTTGAATAGTCCCCGTTTGGGGGATCGTTCTTGGACGTTTGATCTCACTTAGGTGGTGAATGTGTGTCTTCTTTTCAATTCCGAGGAAAATCTTGGCTCATCATTTCTCTACATTGTTCTCTGGGTACATATGTAGATAAGCAATTATCTACATTGTGTACTTGGAGAACTCGTAGGGAAATGCTTGCCGATTTTCCTTAGAATTGAAAAGTTGGGCACACATTCACTAGTGAGATTAGACGTCCAAGGATGGGTTAGGTTGGAGTGATAAGGACCTTCGGCTGCATGCATACAATTGAACATGTCACTATCTTAGATTGCTCTATACGTGTGTGATATGATGATATGTGAGTGTATGTACTTAAATAATGATTGATGCATTATAATGAATGGTTGTGTTTAATTATTAGAGGTCTTCTTGAATGAGATGGATCGTACTTGGATGTATGGTAGTCGTGAATCGATTGAGTTTGTGAAAGGGGTCTCGGAATTACGTACAACCGCATTACAATATCAAGCATCCTCTCGGAGCGATCAACTTTTATTGTCCTTGTTTCGATTGTAGAAATGTGAGCAAGGTTAGTAGTATACATGTGGTTAGGGAGCATGTCTTTCGTCGTGGGTTTAGGCCTCAATACCACGTATGGGTTTGGCATGGTGAGCAGGGAAGTATATAGGAAGCTCTAGAGTAATGAACGATGTATGTGAAGAAAAGAAGGATGATGAGTTCGGGGATGAGAATTTGGATGATGAGTTTGCGGATGATGATAGGGATCGGGTAGACGAGATGATACACGAGGTTGAAGATCGATCGTGTAAACGACCTCGTATTTTTGAGTCTATGTCCGAGGCCGCCGAAAAGCCGTTGTATCCGAGGTTGTACAAAGTACACCAAACTTTCCGCGGTGATAACACCGTTCAACATTAAGTCGAAAGTCGGTTGGACGGACTCTAGTTTCACATCGTTGTTGGAAGTTTTAGGCGATATGCTCCCCGATGGAAATGAACTCGCCAAAGTCGTACTATTATGCGAAGAAACCGATGTGTCCTTTCGGTTTAGAGTACGAGCGGATACATACTTGTCCTAACGATTGTGTGCTTTATCGTAATGAGTATGAGCATTTACATGAGTGTCCACGTTGTGGATTGTCGAGGTACAAGTGTGAAGGAGCCGGAGGTAGTGAAGGACCACCGGCTAAGGTGTTGTGGTATTTACCCATAATACCTAGATTTAAGCGCATGTTCTCAATTAAAGGAGATGCGAAGAATTTGAGGTGGCATGCGGATCGTAGGAAGAAAGACTGGCCCGCTCAAGCATCCTACGATTCGCTTGAGTGGAAAAGTATCAACGGGGTGCATAAGGCATTTGGTAATGAGGATAGGAATCCGAGGCTTGGATTATGTACGGATGGCATTAACCCTTTTGGCAATCTCAGTTCGCAGCATAGTACATGGCCAGTGGTCTTAGTGGTTTATAACTTGCCTCCTTGGTTGTGCATGAAACGCAAGTACATGATGCTGTCGCTTCTTATATCGGGGCCCAAACAACCTGGAAATGACATTGATGTATACCTCCAGCCGCTTGTTGAAGATTTACTGAAGATGTGGAACGAAGGAGTGTTAGTATTTGATGCGTATGCTAATGAGATGTTCACTCTGCGTGCCATGCTTTTTTGTACTATGAACGATTATCCAGCTTATGGGAACTTATCTGGTTATAAGACGAGAGGAAAACAACCCTACCCAATTTGTGTAGATGACATGAAATCTACACACCTTAAGGGCTGCAAACATGTGTATATGCGCACACGAAGGCACCTCAGACGCGACCATCCCTATAGGTTTAAGAAGAAGGCATTCGATGGGACGGTTGAAGAAGAAGTTGCTCATAGACCATTAACTGGTACTGAAGTTTATAATCAGGTGAAGGGCATTGAAACAATCTTGGGTAAACCTGCTAGTGAGGTTGATCGACCTACGGGATTATGGAAAAAGGAGTCCATTTTTTGGAAACTCCCATATTGGAAAGATCTAAAGGTCAGACATTGTTTGGATGTCATGCACATAGTGAAGAATGTTTGTGAAGCTATTCTTGCGACACTTATGAATATTCCGGGCAAGACAAAAGATGTTAAGGCGTCACGACTTTACTTGGAACAACAGGGGCTTCGACCAGAGTTGTGGGCTGAGAAAAGGGACGGAAGGAAGAAGAAAGTAGTGGAGGAAAGGGTTGATGATGAAACTCAGAAAAGTAAAAAGAAGGTGGAGGATTCGGAGAAGAATTATTTGCCACCAGCTTGCTACACGATGTCGCGTGCAGAGAAACAAATTTTTTGCGAGTCATTGTATGGCATTAAGGTCCCAACTGGCTACTCATCGAATATGAAGCAGTTTGTTACCTTAAATGGTGAATTGAAGTTATCGAGTATGAAATCTCACGATTGTCATGTCATGATGCAAGTATTCTTACCGATTGCAATTCGTGGGATACTTCCAAAGCATGTGAGGCACACCATTACCGAACTTTGTTCATTTTTCCATACAATATGCAAAGAAAGTCCTAGAACCGTCGACCCTCGATTCCTTGCAGGCCAGAGTAGTTGAAACTCTATGCAAATTTGAGATGTTTTTCCCCCCGCATTCTTTGACATTATGGTCCATCTCATTGTCCATCTAGTTCGAGAAATTAAGCTGTGTGGTCCAGTGTTTTTGAGGTGGTGCTATCCTTTTGAGAGATATATGGGCACTTTGAAGGATAAAGTTCGGAATCTCGCACAACCGTAAGGTAGTATAATTCAAGGGGTTGTGGGTGAAGAGATCGGTAATTTTGTGGCCGAGTATTTTGCTAGTGTTGATCCCGTTGGACTTCCGACATCCCGACACGAGGGCGGACTTGAGGGCAAGGGCACAATTGGTTCAAAATTGATCACACCTTCCGTAGAAAAGCGTAAACAAGCTCACTTATTTGTATTGCATCACGTAGCAATTGTCCCATCCTTATTTAAATGAACATATGGAGGAATTACGTGTTAGCAATCCCGGAAAAGGAGTTAGGGCATTGACGCAAATGCATAACAAGACTTTCATTGATTGGTTTCATAAACGAGTAGTGAATGATTTGGATGAAAGTGTTCCTGAAACAGTCAAGTGGTTAGCATTTGGTCCTCGTGAAGCTGTACGCTCTTATGAGGGTTATGATATTAATGGGTATACGTTTTGGACTGAACGTCAAGATCTGAAGTCAACATCGCAACAAAATAGTGGTGTTTCACTTGTGGCGTCAGCTACACAATACGCAAGCTCGAAGGATAAGTCGCCTGTACATGCTGAAAGCAATTATTATGGGCGAATAGAAGAAATATGGGAGCTGGACTACTGTACTTTTAATATTTGCCTCTTGTGTTGCAAGTGGGTTGACGATAATCGACGTTGCGTAAGAAAAGATGATCCTTGCGGATTCACTCTTGTTGACCTTAGTCGTCTACGTGAAACTGAGGAGCCATTTGTAATTGCATCACAAGTTAAGCAAGTTTTTTTTGTAACTGATCCTGCTGATAATAAGTGGTCAATTGTTGTACCTGGTAAAAGGAGTATCCTCGGTATTGGTGATGTTGATAATGAGGAAGAATATGATGCATTTGAGGACCTCCCCCCTTTTACCTATCCTGAAAATAGTGTGGAAGATGATGTGAATATGTCGGAGAACTATATGCGTGTAGATCACACGGAAGGGATACATGTACTTGAGGATCCTAAGAAACGACGGAAGGTCAATAAATCATGAGACATAAACTCAGGTCTGTGTAATTTCTCCAATTTGTAATTCTTTTTTAACATGATTATATGAGGTATAATGTACCTATTGTGTAGAGTTTTAGGCTTGCATTTGTTGTTGGTTGTATTTCGGGAACGAAAAGGTCATTTTAGGCCTAGTTTTGCATTTTTGCTTCCAAATCGTACTTATCGAGTCATTTAACCCCAAATGCATTTTGAACATGATAATATGAGGCATAATGTAACTATTGTGTAGATTTTTAGGTTTGCAATTGTTATAGGTTGAATTTTGGGAACGAAAAGGGCATTTTAGCCCTATTTTTGCCTTTTCGTGTCCAATTCGTATTATCGCTTCATTTAACCCCAATTTCATTTTGAACATGATAATATGAGGTATAATGTAACTATTATGTAGATTCTTAGGCGTGCATTTGTTGTTGGTTGTATATCGGGAACATAAATGTGATTTTAGCCTTATTTTTGCCTTTTCGCCTCCAATTCATGTTTCTCGAGTCATTTAACTCCATTTTCTTTTTGAAAATGATAATATAAGGTATAATATAACTAGTGTATAGAGTTTTAGGCTTGCATTTGTTTTTTATTGAATTTCGGGAAGGTATATGTCATTTTTTAGAACTACTAACTACGGTAAATGATTGAATTCTTATATTATGTGTTTATTCCTTGGTTGTTTTGCAAGTTTATATGAATAACACACCACGTTTGAGGGCCTTCACCACAGACGAATTACATGAAGTTCGGGATAAGTTCGCGTCCCACATTTGTGATGATTGCTTATGATACATCTACTAGTTTGTATCAATTCTATGTACACTTTTTACATTATTAAATATATACATATTTAAATTTAATTATTACGTTCACAAAACTTGTCATATATATATTATTGCAATTTGATCGGTCTTTTTTTGTGTCGAAGGGAGGTTTTGGGTGGGGGATGGGGTGGGGGCCGCCATGGGGTGGGGGTGCGGGGGGGGGTGCGGGGGGCGGGGGGGGGGTGGGGCTGGCATGGGTGGCCGGGTCTGGGTGGGGTGGCGGGGGGGCGGGGGGCCGGGGGCGGGGGGGTGGGTCGCGGCAGGGGGGGGTGGCTGGGGGTGGCGGGGGTGTCTTTGGGTGGGCCGGGGGTGTGCTTGGCCGGGGGGTGGGGGGCTTGGGGGGGGGTGGGGGGGGGGTGTGGGGGTGGGCTTGGGTGCGGGGGTGGCGGGGGGGGGGGTGGGGGGTGGGGTGGGCTAGGTCCGCGGGGGTGGGGGGGGCGGGGGTGGGGAGTGCGGGGGTGGGGGCGGGGGTGGCGGGGGTGGGGGGTGGGCGGGGGTGCGGGGAGGTGGGAGTGCGGGGGGTGGGGGCGCGGGGGGTGGGGGAGGCTTGGGGTGGGGGGGTGGCGGGGTGGGGGGTGAGGGGTGCGGGGGGTGCGGGGTGCTTGGGCCGGCAATAAGGGATGGGGGCGATTTAATTCTATTTTTTTAAAAAAAAAAATTGAATTTGAAGGGCTGCGGTTTTAAGCTTAAACCGCAGCCCTTCACTTAAAAAGGGCTGCGGTTCATGCTTAAAACCGCAACCCTTCAGTTAAAGAAGGGCTGCGGTTTATGCCGAAAACGCAGCCCTTCAAACTTAGAAGGGCTACGTTTTTGGCCTTAACCGCAGCCCTTCGTTGTGAAGGGCTGCGGTTAAAAACCGCAGCCCTTCTTATCTAATGAAGGGCTGCTATGGAAAGGGCTGCTGGCCAAAAACGCAGCCCTTAGGGCTGTTTTGACCGCAGCCCTTCCTTATTTTTCCACTAGTGATTATTATCTCCGAAATATAACTTAGTTCTTCATGAAATTATAAAATAAATAGAAATATTTGTAATAACTTGAAAATATTTCCAGGAACTCAAACTATAACAATTCACCAATAATTTAGCCAAAAATACAACAAATAACATATAGATAATACTAGTTTAATTTGTAACTTAGACAATCATGGAGATATAACCTTACTACAAGAAATTGCTTAGCATGACCAATACTAACTTTCCTAAGTACTTAGTCACAACACCAAAGCTAAACCATAACAGAATATAACTAAGTAAAACCACAATAACCACGAGAATACAATAATCTGCAAATTCATCATGACAACAACTTCAACATACAATAGGTAAGTCATTAAACTATTTTAGATTCTACCCAAAACAAATGCTCAAAACTTATGAGAGGAGGGCCTTGGCAATCCATAACTGTCGAATCATCAACCAACAAGGAAGCAATGCACAACTACAAGACACAGCAGGCCAGAAACAAAAGCATATATTATACAAACAACCGCTCGTAGTGGCTTCAGTAGTGGTGCACGGAGTACCAATCATGGCTGCCATCGCAGCTCTAGCGGTTAGAACACCAAGCAGTGTTGCCCACATGTAGCGGCAACAAGCGTAGATAGGTAGCGACGATGATGCTAAAAACGCAACAAAACAACCCAACAACACCCACAACAACTAAACATGCTAGAAACTAAAACTGCATACTCACAATTAGCATTTTATAATCATAATCTCATATAACAAGAAGGTAACAAGAATAGCACAAGCTCCTACATCAAATCAAAACAAACCAAACTAAATAGTGCATACAGTAGTGAAATTAAGTTTTCTTAAACGGGATGAACAACAATTTTAATAAAATATTACTACACATATCCACAATATACAGTCTCAAGTCCAACATGAAGTTAAATATAACTATGTCCCAATATACCAAAAATTTACCCAAACTATACATGATATTATACACATATAACCCAACTTAACTATTAAAACTAGAATAATTCCTATGTGAATTCTAACCGCTCTAGGAAACCGTTAGTTACCTGGGCCAACTAAAGGAGTGAAGCAAAGTCGTCTAGTTCCCGTTGTCGTGCGCCGGTTCGTCTTCCAAGAGATCACCTCCTAGCAACCCCAACAAGCGCTTAGAAATCTCAAGAAAATAGAGTAGAAAAGATGGGTACTTTAGTGTGAAAAGAATAGAGTAAAAAGGGTGATTTGAGGAACAAAGATGAACTTTCAGCCTTTTCTCCTCCTGATCTCACGGCAGCAGTGAGCTACTGCAACAAATAGTTTTGCTTTTGAAACTACTCTAAAAAGGCTAAAAAATAAGGTATAAATTGGGAGGTTACAAGGCTAGTAATAAGAGCAATAGATTATGGCATTCAAAAGGGCAATAATAAGGGGATTATGAGGAGGTTACATATCTTAGTAAATCAAAAAGTTCCCCTTGAAATCATGAAAAGTTTCGGCCACCTCAACATCAAGGGTTGTCAGCCCACTTTTCGTTACACAAACGGTCCAAACGCGTCAAACTAACGGTGAAATAAAAATACTAGCTCAAATGCGTATTTTAAATACTAGATAAATATATAATTTCTTATCATATAAATTTTATAAATATAACATTTTAAGTTGAAAAACAAATATTATAAGATATAATATTTTTAAGAAGTAAAATATTATAATTTTAACGGAAAATAATAATTAAGGGAAAATAACGCGAAAATTTAGGAGCGAAAATTCGGGGTGTTACAAAACCATTTAGAAATGCACATTTGATGTCCATTTGGTACAACTTAAATCCCATAAAGGCAGCAAAGACAATCAAAATTCTAATTGCTTCTATCCTAGCAACAGGAGCAAAGGTTTCATCGAAATCAATACCTTCTTGTTGATTATAACCATTGGCTACAAGTCTGGCCTTGTTCCTTACCACTGTTCCATGCTCATCGAGCTTATTCCTTAAGACTCATTTAAGTCCGATAACTTTCTGGTTCTTTGGTTTAGTCTCCAGGTGCCAGACCTTGTTCCTCTGGAACTCATTTAGCTCCTCTTGCATAGCATTGATCCAATCAGCCTCTTTGAGCGCTTTCATATGGTCCTTAGGTTCTGTTATAGATAAGAAAGCGTGAAAGGCACAAAACTTCTTCATTTGGGATCTCGTTTGAGTTCCCTTTTCAATGTCACTTATTATCAATTCTAAAGGATGAGAATTTTGGTGTTTCTAAGGCTTTGGATCAAATCTCCTAGTTGCATCTTGAGTTTCTTGAGGTGATTGATTCACTTGATCTTCTTCAGGTTCAGGAGCTCCTTGATCTTCCTGAGTTCCTCCTGTTGCTTGTTCCTCGTGAGGATCAGGTACAGGGTTATCTGGATCAGGAACTTACTTCTTCTCTTTTCTAGCAGGGGTTAGTTCCTCATCACAATGATTAAGCTCATCAGGACGAGTCAAACCAATTTCAAAGTTATCATCATGACTCTGTTCCTGCAAGGAGTTAGTCTCATCAAATATAACATGGACACTTTCCTCAACACACATTGTTCGCTTATTGTAAACACGATAAGCCTTACTACTTAAGGCATATCCTAGAAAAATAGCCTCATCACTTCTAGCATCGAATTTTCCTAAGTTGTCTTTTCCATTATTATGTACAAAGCATTTACATCCAAAAACACGAAAGTAAGCGATTTTGAGTTTTCTTCCTTTAAGGAGCTCGTAAGGTGTCTTCAAAGTGATTGGCCTTAGCATGACACGATTGATGATGTAGCATGCCGTATTCACTGCTTCAGCCCAAAAATTCTTCGGAAGACCGCTTGCAATTATCATCGTCCTTGCCATATCCTCAAGGGTCCGATTCTTCCTTTCGACTACACCATTCTGTTGTGGTGTTCTTGGAGCTGAAAAGTTATGATCTAAACCTTCATTGCTGCAAAATTCATCAAACTTGGAGTTTTCAAACTCCTTACCATGGTCAGATCTTAAATGCTTTAATTTAAAACCACTTGTTCTTTGAATCTTTTTAGCAAAGGTTAGAAATTCATCAAACGTCTCATCCTTACTATGAAGGAAAATAACCCATGTGTATCTTGAAAAATCATCTACTATGACTAACACATATCTCTTACCAGATCGACTTTGGATGCGTACACGGCAACATAAGTCCATGTGAAGAAGTTCCAATGGACTTTGTGTGCTTACCATTTTCTTGGATTTGAAGGAGGATCTCACTTGCTTGCCTTTAACACATGAATCACAAACACCATGGTTCAAAGACTTAATTGTTGGTAAACCAACTACCAAGTCTTTCCCACTTAGTTTATGCAGTAGGGACAGGCTTGCATGACCGCGACGTTTGTGCCATAGTAGAGGATTAGCTTCGATCACACTTAAGCATGTGAGATTATTCCTAGGAACAAGGTTTAGGTCGACCATGTAGGTGTTCCCTTTCCTCGTTCCCTCAAGGATCTTGGGTCCTATACTTTCATTGCTGACTATACATGACTCATTTGTAAACTTCACAAAATTTCCCTTATTGCAAAACTGAGATATACTAAGTAAACTATGTTTTAAACCCTCGACCAAAAATACATTATCTATATTACCAATCTTACCAACTGCTACTATATTACCTGTAAGATTGTCTCCAAAGGTCACAGTTCCTCCATTAAAGACTGACAGTGAGAGAAATTTTGATCTATCTCCTTGTAGTCATCAAAGGTTTCTAATAAAAGTTTTAGTAATTGGCTTTTATTAAGTTCTGTAAGTTCCTCTTCAATGGCATTAAAAATTACCTTGGGGTTTGATGATTCCACTTTGTCCTCGATATTCGCCATGAGACATAGATGGGCAGTTTCTTCCTCAGTCTGTTCCTGCTCCTCCTCTGAGTCAGACTCTCCCCATGCTGCAACCATGGCTTTCTTCATATCATTTCTTGAAAAAGACTTTTGTTGTTCCTTGCCCTTCTCTTTGTATTTCCCTTTTGCTTTCTCGTTATCCCATTGAGGACACTCCTTGATGAAATGATCAAGGCCTCCACACTTATGGCAACTTAGCTTCGTTGGTTTCTTTTTGACCTTTCCTTTGTAATTCTTGTTGAAGAATTTCTTGAATCTTCTTACAATCATCGCAGCTTCTTCATCATCAGTTTTTGAATCTTCTTGTTCCTCTGACCTGAGAGCCAGAGCCTTAGGCTTTGATGATTCAGTTTCATGAGTTTCTAGATGTAACTCATGGGTCATCAAGGAACCAGCAAGTTGTTCAATGTTGAACGTTGTGAAGTCCTTGGTTTCCAACAATGCCATTGTCTTGGCCATCCATTTCTCATCTTGTGGTAGACTCCTTAGTACCTTACGAACCTGTTCCTCTGGAGAGATTATCTTTCCCAGAGATTCAAGTTCGTTTATGATGTTTGAGAAGCGAGTGAGCATGTCTTGAATAGGCTCCTTTGGTTTCATGTGAAACAATTCATACTTATGCATGAGCATATCGATCTTTGATCGTTTCACTTCACTTGTTCCTTCATGAGTGATTTGAAGGAGTTCCCACATTTGCTTAGAAGTCTTGCATCCCATGACTCGGTTGTGTACATGGGGACCAAGACCATAATGGAGTAGCTTCTTGGCCATGTTGTTCATTTCCATTTTGTCGAAGTCTTCTTTGTCAAACTCGGTAAGGGGTTTAGGAACCAGCTCCCACTAGTACAATAATTGCTTATTGCTGCGGTTTTACCCATACGCAGCAATATATCACGTAGAAAGAAAAGGTAAAATATAAAATAAAAATATTGCTGCGGTTTCGGCCAAAAACCGCAGCAATATGGTTTCAAGGGAAAATTTTTGAAAAAAAGTTGACTTTTTGACCAGACATATTGCTGCGGTTTCTGGCAAGAACCGCATCAATATATTAAAATAATAATATTTTAATATATTGCTGCGGTTCTTACTAGAAACCGCAGCAATATGTCTGCGCCAGATATTAAAATATTACTTTTTTTATATTAAAATTTAAACATATTGCTGCGATTCCTACTAAAAACCGCAGCAATAGGCTGTTTTAAGTAAAAAAAAATTGTGCGGCCCAATTAGGGTTTTGTTCCTCTTTCCTTTTAACAACTCATCAGTCGTTTTCTCCTCACTATTCTCTCTCTCCTCACTCTCCTCTCTCACTCTCCTCCCTCTCTCTCCTCTCTCTCCTTCAACGGACTTCGCCGGACTTATCCTCCCTCTTCGTCGCTGCGGTTCGTCGCTCGTGGCTCGTCGTCCTTCGTCGCTCGTGGCTCCCGTCCTTCGTCGCTCGATGGTGCTGCTGGGAATTCACGAGGAAGAAGGGAGATGAGTGTTGGCGAGTCTCCGTCGCGACCACTTCTACTGCGGTGGTCATCATCTTCGAATCGGTTCCTCATCTTTAGATCTCGAGGAGTGAGAGGCGTTGGTCGTGGCCTACAGATCTCGGCGCTCTCTACTCGCTCGCCGTCGTTGCTCCACCAGCAAACCGCAACCGGCGAACATTGTTGGTCGTGGCCTACAAATTTGGGTAGGATTTTTAGTTTTTTTTTTTTTCGATTTCAGTAAACACCAAACGGATCTGGGAGTTTTAAATATAATTCCGGCGTTGAACCAGACGAAGACGAAGACTCCGTCGGTTTCTCATCGGCTTAATTTATTTTTTTTTGTTTTTTTTTTTCCTTTTGTACTTAGCTTGAAATTTATCAAGATCTAATTTTAGGATGTTGATGTATTTCTTTTCCGATTTATTTTAATTTTATAATTTTAGAATTAATATGATGTTATGTTCCTGATTTTTGGTTTTTTATATATTTCTTTTGTATTTCTTTTTTATGTATTGTATAATTTTTTGGTATACATACATCTAAAGATTTTCTCTCTACTTGCAGTATTTAGTGTCTTATGTTCTTTCTATATATTTATCTCTCAAATTAGATGACAAACAATAAAAAAAAAAATTATTTGTACCTGCACATATTGCTGCGGTTTTGGCCAGGAACCGCAGCAATACGTGTACGTTTTATAATATAAAAAAATACATATTGATGCGGTTAATTACCTATTGCTGCGCGGCCAAAACCGCCGCAATAGGCCACTTAATGACCGCAGCAATAAGCAATTATTCTACTTGTGTCCCCTTTCTCGTTCTTATTTGTGACTTCAAAGTCACCAATTTCAATTACCTTCCATAGTTGGTAATTCTCTGCTTTGATAAATATTTCCATACGATTCTTCTAGTATGGATAATGTTTGCCATTGAATATAGGTGGGCGTTGAGTTGAATACCCTTCATCAAGCTTTTCTCCCGTAGTGTTCATTTTTTCAGGTACAATCTCCTCAGTGTTAGCTGATTCTGGAGGTACTAGGCTCTGATACCAATTGTTATTCTAGTATGAACACTAGACCAACCAGAAGAGAGGGGTGAATTGTAGTTGAGGGGAAATTTTCGAATTATATTGCGGAATCAAAACAAACTAAAAATAGAAAGAGATAAACACACAAGATTTTTACAAGGAAAACTTCCTAGGCCCAATATGAAGAAAAACCTTGACCACAAGGGATTTTGACTCAAACTCTCTTTACTATAATAGGCCAAAAGACTCGATCTTTTTACAACCTATTAATGGACCTTCTATGTTCCTCTAGGAACTTGTTCCCAGTCCCTCAGTTCCCCCTGAACTGATGACACTCACTTTGACTTCACTCGAAGTCTTTTGTTTTCTCTCTTTCTTTTTCTCTCTTGGTTATAAGGATATTCTCTGAATTTTCTCTCACCCAAACACTATAAATATTACAAAGTATGCTTGTTGAATAAGAGAGGAAATTATAAGAAGAACTTTCTAAGTAATTCTCAATTTTTCGCTCAAGAAAGTTATCTTTTTTGTCTAAGTAATTTCTTCCTTATATAGCTGCTGCAATTTCTTCTTCTTCTGAAAATAAAATGCTCCACGTTCTTCATGATGTGATCTTGTAGTGATGTGAAGATCATTGCCCTATTTTCGCTGCACTTCCTCCACGTTTATTTAAACAGAAATAAACCAACCTCAACTAGCCGTTAGTGGGAGTATCTCCAGCGAGTTTGTTGGAACAGCTAGCTAGCTTCATGGCAGTTGTTCCACAAAATATGCCACGCACTTTTCAACCTATTATAAAGCAAAGCAACAGCCATCTAATAACTAAGAATCTTTTATCCAAAGATTCTAAGTTACTAGATATATCAAACATATCTTATAATAAAAATTCAAAGTGCATAAAATAATATCTTGACTTAGATTAAATAAATAATCTTTCTCCACAAGATATAAATGCAAAAATAAACATTACATTATTTTTGGATTTTATATTTTTCACAAAATAAAAATTATATAATAACCTAACTATTTGGCATCATCAAAACATGGAATACAATAGTTAATAAGCTCCAAGGACTTGGAAGGAGGTATTCTAACCCTCTTCGAGGTCCTTGGGGGCTAAAGAGCCCCAAGAATTTCCAAGGAGGAATTGTAAATCTCTTCGAGGTCTCTTGGGGGCTAATAAGGCACAAGGGCTTCGAAGAAAAGAATGGATGTCTCATTGAGTTCACTTGGGGGGCTAGTAAGCCCCAAGGACTTTGAGGGGAGGTAAGAAGCGATGCTTTGTTGCTAAGGCTTAAGACTTGGAGCACTTGCTTGGTCCCAACCTCGAAGTCCTACAGGTGGGTTGTCACTCAAGGTATCCCTCGCTCGATCTGGGCAAGGTGCCTATAGCGATAAGGCTTTTGTGTTGAGCTGAGCCGGTCTTAGTCAACTTTTTCATCTTGGTTCAACGATTGAGCTGGTTGAGTTACCTTTTTCGAACTCGAGCTCGATTAGGCTACTGTAGCTGTCCCTGGCATTGGGCTGACCTGGCACCAGACCCAAGAGGGTCATGGCTGACCTTCTCCTAGCAGATTAAGGCCTTCTTTCTTTGGGCTTTAAGAGAGGCACCGGACCCACGAAGGGGGTCGTCGTCGAGCGGAGTGCTCAAAGCTTTATAAATACGGAGGGGATCATTGCATTTGTCTCAATCTGTCTTCCCTTAGCCTTGAGAGCACAATTAGCGAAGCGCATTTCCTTTCAATCGTGGGCGTACCTGAAGCTTCGAAGGCCATTTTTCTAAGGTATAACTTCTACCGTCGTTTCTTTTTTCCTTAATTTTTCGTAATAAATGGGCCTAGTTCTCCTTCAATGAATAACGAAGACACTACGCCCGAGTCGGCTACCCCACTGCCTTCCTCCCTTCCTTTGTTCGAAGGGGTGTCAATAAACGGGTTACCCCTTGTGTACCTTGTACATACATGTCTGAACCCTTCACGGATACTCGATGTCAGTCCGTATTCGAGTACTGGTGATCGATGGCGTTTGGCAGGGAGGATGGAGACAATCAATCCTGGTAATATGAAACTCGGGTTTATCTGGTGAATTTTGAAAAGTGCGAGGGTACCTAGTGAATATTCTGAATACTCGAGGGTAATTGGTGAAAAAATCGTTCTCGAAGCCTTCCGGAGAGGTTTGCTAGAAGAATCGGAATTGCACAAGGAGCTGACAAAGTATCCCTATCCAACCTTTGAAGATGCCCAGGCCAAGGCGCTGGTGTAAATCAGGTTCGAAGAAGATGTCGACACCAGAAAAGCTGCGGCAGAATTGGACCGAGGCGGCAGAAAAGCCCCAAGCAACAACAACCGCCGGACAACCGGTACAAGCCATATTACAAAGATGTTGCGCAAAATGTCGACGTAGTCAACTCAAATCACCCACTAGCAATCAAAGAATACAACTTCAACGTCAGTCCCGCGGGACTAGTGAACAGCCTTGGCAAGTTAGGCGACGCCGTTTGATGGCCCAAAAAGTCAGACAAGCCGTCAGACAAGAAAGACTCGTCAAGGTGGTGCGACTTTCATGCTGATATTGGCCACACAACAGACGAATGTATTGCACTAAGGAGAAAAGTTTCCCATTTGTTGAGGAAAGGATTCTTTGAAAGATCTCATGACCGACAAAGCCAAGGCAACTATGCAGCACGAAGCCTCCACTTCAGAGAGGTCACCAGCGCCACCGTAACCTTCCAGGATCATCAATCTCATATCTGGAGGATCAGATGTATGCAGCCTAACAAATTGGGCAGCAAAACGCCACGCAAAAGAAAGTGCCATGGAAAAGCCAACCAGCGCATGCCGAAGAGCAAAAGCATATTGCATGCCTATTTCCTTTGATGAAGAAGATGCCGCATATTTGGCAGATCTACACCATGATGGGTTGGTTATCTCACTCACAATCGGAAATTGCCTTCTAAGAAGATGGCTCATGGACAATGGCAGTTCGGTAAATATCATCATGTTAGATGCCCTCAAAGATATGGGGCTAAGTGAAAACGACATCACCAAAAAATCCACAATGCTTGTCGGATTCAGCGGCGAAGCCAAACATACACTTGGCGAAATCACTTTGCCCACCTATGCGCAAGGCGTCAACATTCAGGTAAAATTCCTAGTCATTGATTGCTTATCCTCTTACAATGTCATTGTTGGCAGGCCTTGGATCCATGACATGAAGGTAGTGCCATCCACCTATCACCAAACCATCAAGTTCCCTACCAAATGGGGACTGCAAGAGATAAAAGGTGATCAAAAGTTGGCAAAGGAATGTTACAAGACTGCCTTAAAGCCCTCTGCAACAAGCAAGATGCCAGCATAGCAACTACAACAACGACGAACCGTCGAGGAATATGCTGAACCAGAAGCTGAACCAATAGATGAAATCATATGTGATCCGTCAAAACCTAAGCAAACTGTCAGGATTTGAGCAAACTTACAAGGCGAGTTGCAAGAACGCCTGATTGGATTCTTGAGGCAAAACGCCGACTGCTTCGCTTGGTCCCATGAGGACATGGTTGACATTAACCCTGAGGTAATAACGCATAAATTAAATGTTAATCCTAACCACTTGCCTGTCAAGCAAAAACGCTGGAAGTTTGCACCTGAACCCAACCAAGTTATCAATGAAGAAGTGTAAAACCTCTTAGAAACAGGCAAGATACGAGAAGAAAAATATCTAGATTGTCTTACAAACGTGGTGGTAATGCCAAAGAAGAATTGAAAATGGCGAGTCTGCATTGTCTTTAAAGACCTCAACAAGGCTTGCCCAAAGGATCCATTTCCGCTTCCTCACATCGACGCCATGGTAGACGCAACTGCTGGCCACGAGATGCTCACCTTTATGGACGCATTTAGCGGATACAACCAAATCCTCATGCATCCTGCAGATCAAGAAAAGACGACATTCATTACAGATCGAGGAATTTATTGCTACAAAGTGATGCCTTTTGGCTTAAAAAACGCAGGCACAACTTATCAACGGTTAGTAAATAAAATGTTTGAAAAGCAGATTGGGGACACCATGGAGGTGTACATTGATGACATACTGGTCAAATCCAAAAAAGTCGGCGACCACATCCAGCACCTTGAAGAAGCATTCGAAATTCTTAGGCGCTACCAAATGAAGCTAAATCCCATTAAGTGTTCATTCGGCGTCACCTCTGGCAAGTTCCTTGGGTACATTGTGACTCAAAGGGGGATCGAAGCAAGTCCAGAGCAGATCAAAGCAATCGTCAACTAGTAATCTCCAAAATGTGTCAAGGACGTGCAAAAACTAATTGGGCGAGTTGCAGCACTAAACAGATTCATATCTAAGTCGTCGGATAGGTGCAAACTATTCTATGATGTGCTAAGGATGAACAAATCATTCGAATGGACAAGCAAGCATGAAGAAGCGTTCCAAAATCTGAAGACCTACATGATGACGCCACCCCTCCTCGCAAAACCAAAAGACAAAGAGGAACTGCAACTTTATTAAGCTGTAACACATGCAACTGTAAGTGCCGTTTTAGTAAGATAAGAATATGGAGCTCAATCACCCATATACGATGTAAGTAAAACTCTCGTAGATGCTGAAACAAGGTATACTTCACTAGAAAAACTTATACTTGCTTTGGTTATGGCTTCTACTAAGTTGCGCCCTTATTTTGAATGCCATCCTATTTGCGTCAAAACTAACTATCCTGTAAGATCTATGATGAACAAACCTGAGTTGTCAGGCAGAATGGCCAAATGGCTAGTACACCTAAGTGGCTACTAAATCAGGTACGAACCAAGAACAAGCATTAAGTCGCAAGCTTTGGCAGACTTTATGGCTGATTTCAGTCCAGATCTGCAAATCGAAGCCGACGAAGAACTATTGCAACTGCTGGAGCAAACTGCAAGTCCCAAATGGACGTTATGCACTGATGGAGTGTCAAATGCAAACGGAGCAGGACTTGGATTTGTACTAAAATCTCCACAAGGGGACATAATAGCCCAAGCTATACACTGTGAATTCAAGGCAACTAATAATGAGGCAGAATACGAAGCCTTGATTGTTGCCCTAAATGTCGCGGCAGAACTCAAGGTCAAACGCATCGAGGTAAGTTGCGATTCCTTATTAATTGTTAATCAATTTAACGGATCTTAGGCAGCAAAAGACCAGAAGATGGCAAAGTACTTGGACATAGCCAAGAATGTTGCTAGCAGGTTCGACGAATTTACCATAAAGCAAATCCCAAAGGAGCAAAATGTCGAAGCAGACGCCTTAGCCAACTTAGGCTCGGTCTCAGCAGCACTGAACTTGAGCAACATCCCCATTGTGCATATCATGCAACCTACGACGGACAGGCATTAGGTAAATAAGACCAGCACTGAAGTTTCCCCTGAAGATGCCGATTGGACGGAAGAATACATCCAGTGGTTAAAAGAAGGCATCTTACCTAAGCAACTCGAAAATACGCGAACTTTCGAGGTAAAAGCATCCCACTTTATTCTAATTGATAACACACTATTCCGCAAGTCAGTTGCAGGTCCCTACTTAAGATGCCTCAAAAAGCAAGACGTATCCATCGTTCTGCGCGAACTACATGATGGCGAATGTGGCAACCATGCTGGAGGCAGAAGCTTGTCCAACAAGGCACTCAGTATGGGCTATTTCTGGCCCACTATGAGGAAAGATGCCATGGAGTACGCCCGCAAATGCGACGCTTGCCAAAGACATGCTGTAATTTCACACCAACATGCTGAGCAACTTCACCCCATCTTAGCACCCTGGCCATTTTTGAAGTGCAGAATGGATATCGTTGGCAAACTTCCGCAAGCTTCAGGGCAACGAGTATTCATGTTAGCAATGACATATTACTTCTCCAAATGGATTGAAGTAGAAGCATACCGACAAGTCACTGATTCCGAGGTAATATCTTTCATTAAGTGCAACATACTATGCAGGTTTGGCATCCCTTCCGAGATCATTTGCGACAATGGATCGCAATTCATAAGTGGTAAGACACGCAAATTATGTCAAAAGTGGAATATTAGATTAGACACCTCAACACCAAGGTATCCGCAAACCAATGGGCAAGCATAATCTAGCAACAAAATTATCGTCAACAACATCAAGAAACGTATTGATGAAGTGGGTGGAAGATGGGCCGATGAGTTGCCTATGATTCTTTGGGCTGACAGAACTACTCCTATAAATGCAACTAACCAAACTCCTTATTCTCTAGTTTTTGGTTGTGAAGCAGTTATTCTAGCAGAAGTATACATGCCAACCGCAAGATATGGACTCATGACAGAAGATAGAAATGACGCAGAATTGACCCATGATTTGGACACCATTGACGAAACCATATATGCAGCCAAGGTAAGGATGTCATCCTACCAACAAGCAGTTGCAAGGAGTTACAATAAACACATCAAAATCATGCAATTTCAAGTTCGAGATTGGGTCCTCAGAAAGACATTTTAGAATACCAAAGACCCCAAGGTAGGAAAACTAGCCGCAAATTGGGAAGGGCCATACCAGATCGAAAAGGTAGTAGGCAATGGAGCATACAGGTTGGTCACCAAAAATGGTGTGCAAATTCTACGCAGCTGGAATGCAACTCACCTTAAACAATATCACTTCTAAACCTTACTTGTCATTTTATTTTTTGCATTATATTTCTTTCCTCCAACAAGCATCTACTGACTTAAGCATCGGAGGGCCGCTGGCAAAATGCCAACGGTCTAGGTTTGCCAGAACTTCTCACAAGGGGCTGCAAATTGTCAAAACGCAACCTGACGGCTATCCAGGTAACATCTCATCGCAGAAAGCTTAACAAGCAACTTCTGGTAACACCCTCCTACACACTCCTTCGTTGTATTTGCTTTCCAATTTATTCCAATGAACACATACCGACTTAAGCATCAGAGGGCCGTTGGCAAAACGTCAACGGTCTAAGTCTAACAAAGTAGTTTGCAAGGGGCTGACGCACTAAACGCAACTTCCCAAGCAACTTCTTAGGCAAGTTGCCAAGCAACTCCCCAGGCAACTCCTTGAGCAACTTTGAGCAACTTGTTGAGCAATCTCCAGCAACTCAAAGGACAATTTGGAATGAACTATACTTTAATTCAGGTATGTGCGAGATGAAAGCAAGTAACATTTTTGGCAACTTAAGGAGCAGATCGTTGAATTTGATGCAGTCATGATTTCTGAAGAAAGTGACTTGTTATCTACTTTGGGAAATATTTAGTAAGGAAGTTGCTCTTATTTTTACTTGCTTTTAATAGTCATCATTTTGCAACGAAATTTTAAGGATGTACAATCTTGTCATTTTCTTTCCAAATACAAATTACCACATTCTTGTCAAAAAATGAGTTATGTCAACTGATTAGCAGGCAATAACACCACAGTTACAAAGCAAATGAATACGAAAAGCAACTTCAAAACGGTTCGACGTTTTAGTTTGCAAAAACATGCATGCATGATATAAAAACATAAGCAAACTATCCTTAGAAATAGGGTAGCAACGCAAAGGCAAATCAAATTGCCACAAATAAACAAAATCACAAAACCAATGGAACACAAACAGAAATACCAAATTGTCATAAAGTTGCTCCCCATAGGGAGAGCAAGAGCCAATTCCTACATTCTGCTTCTAGCAAGCAGAAAAGTCAAGCAAATTAGTTGAAAACCTGCTCCCATGAGCAGGCGCAAACACATAAACTTGTCCTAAATCTTGCTCTCTCAAGTAAGAACAAACACACAATATTATTTTACAAATTAGTTTAAAACTACATAAAAGCATTGTTTGATTAGAGGTAAGTAAAATTAAAGGTTGTCTTCCAAAGACTTGTCCGCATCCAGGTCGATGGGCATAGAAGATGCACCAGGGGCTGAAGCGGCCATATGAGTCGACGCATCATCAGTAACTTCATCTGCCACCCCGCCAATGGCAGCCTTTGCATCCTGACTCTCCTTGGCTTCCTCGTAGGCTAACCTCTCTGCAACAGGGTCCCAGGAAACATGCTTCCCCTCAGCAAATTCTTCCATGGCATCCACTCTCGCCAGCCAGGATTGCAGGCCTATCTCATCAAGATGCTCATTGTGTTTCTTCTCAGCATCCATGGCAGCCTTGTCCAACTCTCCCTTTTGGCACAGCACCTCTCTCTGCTCCTTCTTCAGCTTGTCCACCCAGTGCAGGCATCTCGCCTCAGCACTCTCCTTCTCTTTGGTAAGAGCGGCAACCTTGCTTGTCAGGTCAAACAAGTGCTGATGGGTGGCATGAAAGGCTTGCAAGCACTAAAAAGAAGCAAGTCAGTAAAAAAGGAAAGGAGTATGAGCAAGATGGATACCAAGGTCAAAAACTAAATATGAATACCTGCAAAGAGAGCCCAACGCCGTCAGAAGAGATGGCAGAAGGTGTCATGGTTTCATGATGCGCCTTGGCAGCAGGGCACCACAAATTCTTGGCATGTGGCCACATAGGGGTAGCATAAGCAACAATTGAGCAGAAGTCCTCTGGAACTTCTATTTCTACACTTTTCCTCTTTTGGCCAATCAAAGTCGTAGCGGTGGTAGGAGTTACCAAACCAAGGCGAATGTTCAGGGAAGCAGAAGGGCGAATTACTACGGCAGAGCTAATGGGAGTTGAAGGAAGGCCGCCCTGTTGCGCATCCTTAAAATCAGTTCGGAGGTAGAAAGTGGAGTTGTGCACTGAGATGCAGTAGTATCTGCCAAAGAAGCAGCAAGCAACATGAATAAAGAGCAGCATCTACAAAACTTTACAATAGGCAACTAAAGTGTTGGAAGGTTTTCAAAGTATACTAGAAGACATGTTGGAAGTAGAGCGAGTCTTTGTGCTTTTCTTCTTTGGCGAATCAAAAGAACCTGCTTCAGCGGGCAAGTTGGCCTTGGCGGGAATGATAGGAAATGTTCTGTCCCTAACCTTGAGAGCCAAGATTAGGTCTGTGTAACCGGAAGATTGCGCACGACCACTGGAGTGCAAAGATACACCTGCCAAGCAAAGAACGTGAGCACAAGTTAAAAATCAGGGAAGCAACTTACAAAATCAAGAAGTAGAATACCTTCCACCCTCCAGGTATCCTTGAAAAGGGGGGAAAATTCGCCTATGGAGTATACCTTCACAAAGAAGAATCTCCCTGCCCAACCTCTATCTCGACCCTTGTCAGTCTTTTCGACCAAGGCGTCACGCTGGTCTCTCACACTTAAGGTAAAACGCCCTTTGCCAAAAGATTTGATTTGGTATGTGTAAGCATGATCATCAACATTGAAATCTATGCCTAAATTCTAGGCAAGAGTTTCAACCCCTGTCAAGATTCTCCAAGCCCCGGGAAGAAGTTGGCAAGGGGCTATGTCGGTAACCGCAAAAAATTGGCGGATAAAAGAAGTGAACGGAAATTGCTGCCCTAATTTCATGAAGGGGTAGTCGTAAAATGCAATCCACACAGGACGTACCCAGTCGATCTTTTCATCAGTTCGCAGTATGATTTTCACACCCTGAGGAAACCCAAAATCACATTTAATTTGTTTTAAATCATTCTTAACTAACTCGCAGGAAACGCAATTTCTACCTTCAAGATTTTTAGAGGTTGGAATTTATTTGCACTTTCAGGCGAATTATTCTTGGAAGAACCTTTGGGTTTGGCCCTAGTCATAATTACGAAAGCAAAAGATGCAGACGGGAAATCAAAAAGGAAAATTCAGAGCAAAATATGAAGAACAGAGGAAGAAGGCGAGAAATTACCTGGAGAAAGAAAGAAGTTGAGTTGTGCAAGAAAACTGAAGTGATAAACTTTATCTCAAACCGAGGCACTGCATGTATAAAGGAAATGGGATGTTAGACGTCTAATAAAGACATGCAATAACCGTCATAATTAGGTGCGTGAACCCAAGCAGTTTATTTTCAAACTCAAAAAATTTCCTTCTTTGGTTTGGCGCCCAAAAAGAAAAATTAGGGGCTATTGTTAGAGGGCAGTTTTATTCAACGTGGCAACGAATTATGTGATTATGTTGTGTTAGTTTGCATGGTGAAGTGGCAGCGTTTAAGTGGATGCTCAAAGGAAGCAAGGATCGCTGATGTGGCAAGTCAGTTCAAGGTTCCTATTTTCTAGGAGATATGCGCACATTGAGAAGGAAGTGGAGTTGAAGATAACCGCCAGACGTAGAGATATTCTCAACTCCCCAACAAAATAGGATCTAGGCCAATTAAAGTAAAGGAGAAAAACGGCTGAAAGGCAACGATCATATTATTGATTAGTATAAATAGTCTACTAGCTCATATTAGTAAATCATCTTATACTCACTCCCTTTACTCTCTCTCTCTAGCTCTAAACACTTTGTACTCTCTTGCAAACTCAAGCAATTTAGTGAATTGGCAGGATATCAATCCTCCCGTGGTTTTTCCCTCATTTCCAATGAGTTTCCACGTAAAACTTGTTGTGTGTTTTTATTTACATTCCGCAACTTTATTTTCGCAACTTATTCTTTTTCGCAAGTTAATTGTCAACCCCCTCTCCAAGCAAATTAGTCTTACTGTGAAATTTTCCCTAAACAACCCTATAGAAGTGATCGTGCCTCTATTGTGAAGGCGGTCAAAAATTTTGAAATTTCTTTTAGGTGCAGGGTTCAGAGTAGACCCTATAAAAGTGATCGCGCCTCTATCGTGAAGGCGGTCAAAAAGTAATCTCATGACTCTTAATGAAGTGAGGGTGGTAATAGTGCGCTTGATGAGCCATTGAGTAGGCTCACCTTCTTGTTCCTCCATTAGGCGTTCCTAAGTTGTAA
Organism: Beta corolliflora; assembly: GCA_947648045.1. Lineage (NCBI taxonomy): Eukaryota > Viridiplantae > Streptophyta > Magnoliopsida > Caryophyllales > Amaranthaceae > Beta > Beta corolliflora. The sequence continues at coordinate 1,164,518 of CANSZD010003166.1, read as the reverse complement.
TCTCTCGACCGTTCATGTGTATAGAATCGAGTGAACTTCGCTTGTAAGTTTTTAGAAATGAATTTCGAAATGAGAAATGAAAATGAGAAATAAGGAATGGAAATGGAAATGGAAATGGTAATGAGAAATGAAAATGGAAATGGAAATGAAAATGGGAAATGCATTTGAAATGGAGGATTAGAAATTATTATGGGTTTTTGACTAGTATGGGCTTGACCATGATGGTGACATGGGCCTAACTATATGCATATGTAGATATGGACTGGATTGTACTGGACTATGCAAGCAGACTGGACTAGACTTTGAACTTACAGGAGAGCAAGCAGGCTAGGTCTAAGGGTATAAATTGATCTTTTATAGTCCTAAGACTTGACTAGGGCTTACATAGAGATGGAAACTAGACCTAGGATTGGTCTTTTATAGTCCGAAGAGTTGACTAGGGTTCACATAGAGATGCAAACTAGACCTAGGAAATGAATTGATCTTTTATAGTCTGAAGACTTGGCTAGGGTTTACATAGAGATGCACACTAGACCTAGGGTTGAACTTTTATAGTCTTAAGACTTAACTAGGGTTTACATAGATATGCAAACTAGACCTAGGGAATGAACTTTTATAGTCTGAAGACTTAACTAGGGTTTACATAGAGATGTAAACTAGACCTAGGGAATGAACTTTTATAGTCAGAAGACTTAACTAGGGTTTACATAGAGATGCAAACTAGACCTAGGGAATGACCTTTTATTGTCCTAAGACTTAACTAGGGTTCACATAGAGATGCAAACTAGACCTAGGGAATGAACTTTTATAGTCCTAAGACTTAACTAGGATTTACATAGATCAGAGATGCAAACTAGACCTAGGGAATGAGCTTTTATAGTCTGAAGACTTAACTAGGGTTTACATAGAGATGGAAACTAGACCTAGGGAATAAGCTTTTATAGTCCGAACACTTGACTAGGGTTTACATAGAGATACAAACTAGACCTACGGAATGAACTTTTATAGTCCGAAGACTTAACTAGGGTTTACATCGAGATGCAAACTAGACCTAGGGAATGAGCTTTTATAGTCCGAATACTTGACTAGGGTTTACATAGAGATGCAAACTAGACCTAGGGAATGAACTTTTATACACTAGTGGAAAAAAACTTTATATGACACAACAAAACTGATTTGATTCTCTCAAAACCGGATCATTAAATCCACCAAATTATGGGCGCTAAATTTTAGGTCAATTAACTGATCCGGTTGGGAGGAAAACCGGATCAGTTTTCATTAACTAATCTGGTTCGTCCCAACCGGATCAATTTCGGCCCAAAATGAACGGCCCAAAATGACAGGCCCAACATCCATCCAAATCTCTCGCTTCACTTATTCATGCTAACAGTTACAAGACCCCCTCTCCTCTCTCTCATTTCACCCTGCCACACTCCTCTCCTCTCACTCTCTCTCCTCAACATAACCCTAAAAAACCTAAACACTCCACTACCTTTCATCTCTCGCCTCACTCACCCAGCCATCTATCTCCTCCCATTAAACCCTAACCGGTGAAATCCATCTCTCTCCTCATCCCCTTTCATCTCTTAACTCTCGTCTCTCATCCTCTCCTCCTCTCTTCGATCTTCACCGCCATCAGCACCACCATCTCTCTCTCTTCATCTCCTCCTCTCATCGCCAGCAACAACACCACCATCTCAACAATTCTGCCTCCTTTCTCCTCCCTATTTGTCTCTCACCATCAACACCACGCCAGCCACCAGCGCACGACGCCAACCACCAGAGAGAGAGAGATTCAGAAAGGGTGGAAGGCCGATTTATGTTATTTTAGGCATTCAACGTTCATCTGAAATTTCTCTTTGTTTCGTCTGATTTGTGGTAGGGATCTAACATCTAATCTATTTCCTTTTCATTTGCGTTTTTATTTGATAATTTCGTTGTTTTTAGGGTTGATTCATTTGTGTCTTTGTTTGATTTTTTTCATCTGAGGATTTTTTTCGCTGCTTTCTTTTTCGAGAGGAGAGGTTAATTCTCGTTATTTTAGGGTTAGTTTTGTTGATTTTTGTGCTGTTTTGTTCGATTTTGTTGAGTTAAGACTTTTTAGACTTTTTCTATGTAGGATTTGGCTGATACTTGGCGGATTATGTTTCACTTTTTGGTTCATTTGGCTGATCAAAGTGGCTACTTCCATTTGATTTTCGTTGTAGTTTGTGTATTGTATATGAAAATGTAGATCAGATTTTGAGAGTTTTTTTTCTAGCTTTTTGATTAATTTAGATTTCAAGAAGTTTGGTAGATTGCTTTTTAATTTGAAGTAATTTCGTTAAACTTTGGTTGATTGTTCGGATGTCTAGACGTTTTAAGTTGTAAATTCTTTTTCTTTCTACTCATTCTTTTACTTTTTACTCATTGTTCGGCTGTGTGCAAGGGGACTGTGTAGTGGGGATGTTTGTGTGCTTGTGTGCAGGGGGTGTTTGTGTGCTTGTTTGAAGGGGGGCTGTGTAGGGCGTGTTTGTGTGCAGGGGGCCGTGGTAGGGGGTCGGGAAGGAAAAGGTTGGGGGTATGATGCCAAATGAGAGTGCTGCCATTAATTTCTTGATTTTGAGTAACCCATTTGGATTTTGGAGTTTGAATGCAGAAAATGTTATTTTCAATGTTTAATTGCTCCGTTAATTTTTCTTTGAGCCAATTTGATGCTTCAAAATTGTCGATTCAATGTTATTTTCAATGTTTAATTGGTCGGTTAATAAAAGTTCTTGTTTTAAGGGTTTCTTTTTCACTTTTTTTGGTGCATGTATGGACGTTTAATCACAAATTCCAATTTGGCTATTATTTCTTCATTCTATCACCACTAAATTGTTCTACCTCCATTTTTGTTTTCTCTCCCTACTTGTTTTTCTCTGATCTAGCAATGTTGCAGGTGCTATGCGAACTGAACACCAACAAACGCTGGGTTGGTTGAATTATTCTGATAATAACTCTTTCATTATCGACAGGTAACCATTCTTGGCTAATTACTCCAATATTCTATGAATGCTTTAAGGATTTATATTGTAGCATTTTGTCACTGTCTTATCCTTACTCCAAAATTCATGTGACAAGATTTTGTCACCTACAGACTGACTCCTTTTATATCCACCGTCTCTCGACTCCAATGTTGTGGAAGCAGCATCTCGCATGGACAAAATTGGATACATAACCTACGCATATATAATTATGTACACAAGTCCACCTGCACAAACACCCTTCACACACCTCCACGCAAATCCACCTTTTCCACCCCCCTCACAAACAACATAATTTACTTCAAACTTGCTATTAATCAAAAGAACAACATACACATTACCCTATTCAAGCGAAAATTCAAAAGAATTTATCCTTTTGTTGAATCTTTTACTGGCTTTGTAATGTATTACTGTTAATTATGGGCTTCAGCTGATGGAGACTCGCCTTTGCAAACTGTTTCGAGGAATGAGCAAAATGGTTATCACAATCAGGTATATATTTCTTTTGCAAGGAAGAATATGAATATGCTGAAAAGCTCTCTTTTGCTTCTTTTTTTTCCTTTTTCTTTATGAAAGATTCTTAGTTTGTTGTTTTTTCTTTCCAGGTTCCTGATTTTGCTTACTCTCCAAATCCAAACAGTAAGAAGAGAATATGATTCTCCAATGGCTTACATACTATAGTTTAATGTCGATTACGAAGTATAGTTAATCATAGTCTAGTTTTTTTAGTCATAATTGATGTATAATCATGGCATTTGGTACATGTGCTTGTATGGCATGTAGATCTGCTTGTAATATAAAGCTTTTGGATGTAGCTGTAAAGCTGGTGCCCCTGCTGGTTGAAAATGATGAAAATGACACCTGGTATTTTTTTAATTTCAGATCAAACATAACTGATCCGATTCATCAATAAAACTGGATCACTTAGTTGGCCAATTTTTTTTAAAATCTGATTTACACTTAAATGATCCAGTCATGGCTTAAAACCGGATCAGTTAATATGATTAACTGATCCGGTTTTCCTTCAAAATCGAATCAGTAAATGATTAACTGATCCGATTTAGGACCGGATTAGTTAATATTTACAAACTGCTGCGAGCCCACCCGATCCGGACCAAAATCGAATCGGTAACCCGATTTTGACCGGATAAGATGGGCTTTTTTCCACTAGTGATAGTCTGAAGAGTTGAGTAGGGTTTACATAAAGATGCAAACTAGACCTATAGTATGGCCTTTTATAGTCCGAAGACTTGACTAGGATTTACATAGAGATGTAAACTAGACCTAGGGAATGAATTGGGCCTAAATGGACCTATGCTTTGAATTGTATTAGAATTAGACTTAGATTGGAATGGACTAGGAATAGACTTGGACTAGACTTCACATAAAGATGCAAATGGGCCTAGATTTTTACATGAACTAGACTTATATAGGCCTAAGATCGACTCTAATGCTAGTGAATTTATGGACTCAAATTTAGACGGGCCTAGGATGAATGCCAAACGGACTCTAATGCATATGGGCCTAAAAATAAACGCAAACGGATTGGGTTGGGTTGGATTGTATTGACTGAAGGTGATTGAACTAGGCTTAGAATTTTTGAAATTCGTTTTTGAAAGGAACCCCTTCTTTATTATCTTTTGTTAGGAAAAGATGATGGATTGATTTTGAAAATATTTTTGTAAATGTCTTGTATACATGGGTGTAGGATTGATTTTGAAAAATGTACGTTTTTTGAAATTGATTGAATATGATAGGGTAGGATTGATAGGGAAGATTAGTTGGATAGCAGGGAGAAGGTAGACATGGATGAAAATTCTAACTCTACCATGACCACTTTTCTGGATGCACTTTTTTTAGTACAGACTCGACCTTGCATGAGAAGACTGTTTTTTTGCGTTTGAATTAGGTGAGACTCCTAGAATGACAATGCTTTTACGCGAATACAAACGAACCGAACATAGGATCGACCACCACGACGACTAATTGACGAAAACCATGCGATGCACAGACTGCGTGTAACAGCCCGTACTTTTGAGCTGCTAGCTAAACACACTTAAGATTTACAAATCACAATCAACACTTGATAAACCTCGAATTGAATTTACTCGCAGCGGAAATATAACCTTTTACATGATCCTGGACCTATGGGTCAGGGCCCACAACGTATAACAACTTGAAAACCAAATATCATATTACAAAATACTTTACTCAATCCCCAAATAATAAAATACTTAATTTCATATAAGCACTTGAGTACTTCCAAATACAAATTCTGAATCACTAATCTATTTACTACTTAACAACCAAATTCCCGCTTTGATCCACTCTAAGCTTCCAACACGAACCTGCAATTACAGAAGAGAATACAAAACAAAACAAAACAAAAATGAGCGGAAAGCTCAGTAACTTACTTCAGCCCGTCAAAACGGTTTTGGTTCGAAAACATTTTCCATACAATAATCAAGTTTGGTAATAGTTCGGAAAATATATCCCTGGCCTAGCTTAATCACTTAACACAAATAGCTGGCAAGTACAGGTTTTGGCAGAACATAACGTAACATTACATAACACAATATTCGACCTTATCTGGTCGTAACTGAACTTATATCCGAATCATTTTTCTCCACCTGTACCTTGCCAATTTTTCATCTCAGTTCATAAGCTAAGCCAGCTAAAACAAATATGAAATCCTTTTTACATTATCATAGACAAATCATATATCAAGAAACATAGTATTTCCGAACAATTCCAACAACTGAACAAAACATACTTTTATGATGATGATCAATATAATTTCACAACTCAACACATACTCATGCATCTATAACCATGGCCATGACTATAAACGATACGCGATAATGAAAAACACAACATATACGGGCATATAAATTCATTTTGCTGAACATAAAGGTTACCTTAATTGCAAACCAATTCCTTACTAATACACCTCCAATATCTTGACAATACAACTTTTTCCAAGCTTCCAAGACTCTTTGATCTCCACATATTACTACCCATAATTCACCTTAATAACAATAACAATAACCAATAGTCGTTCTCAAACTAATCTCATTTAATTACTATTCTTCAAATAGATACTGAATGACTCAACTCTTACAAGCTAACTCAAATTCCTTCAACAATACTAATACTTCCTAAGAAAAGAATCTACATTCGAATTAAACCCCTTTTTCAGAAATTATAAACTGATTTTGGGATTCTAAAAGTAATCTAAATTCCATCATAATCATTCTTAGTAAATCATTTGCAAATTGATTTTTTTGTGACCAATAACAAGATATAAAACTAACCATTAGTGAAAGTTAGTAAAACCCATGTAAATCATATATCCATTGATGAAATACGAGTGAGAGCTTAAACCCAAACCAATAACTTGACAAAGAAATCAGAATTCATCAAAGATCGAAACTTGGATACCAATCCCTCTTATAATCAAAACTTAAGGAATGAATTGAACTAAACCCATAATTTCAGCATATCAACAATAATTTACAGAAGGAACGCACCCACAACGATACCAACACACAGCAGCACCGGTGGTGGTCAAACCACCACAGTAGCGGCGGCGAACAGGGCTGAGAGAGAGAGAAAACTTGGCAGCAGCGCAACACAAAGTACAGCAGCAGTGCTGAACTTGCAAAGGGTGTATCTTCTAGCTCACAACTCCGTATTAGGTGATTTTTGGGTCTAAATTCATTAGCTCGAAGAGATCTATGACTTTCATGCAACATATATTCCCCAAAACCAACTGCATGCTGAAGATTTTGAGCAAAGAACTAGGCAGCACTATGATGAAAACGAAGAAGAGAGAATATGAGTGTTGGGGTTTCAACTTCACCAAGAGATTTCTTTTGGGGTATTTTTTTTGTTTGTTTGAAGATTTGAGAAGTTTAGCTGGTTATATTGCGTAGAGTTTTGAGGATTTTTGAGTTTGAGAATTTGACAGCAATTCATTTTGGTGGCAATTCTTTTAAGTGACACAAAGCAGGAGAAATAAGAGGATTATGACTCAATTTTAGTTCCTTCAATTTTTTTTCTTTTTCTTTAAAACACTAAATTTGTTTAACAAAATCCATCAAACTTATACCAAATATCATAATTAAGCTAAGATAAATAATTAGCCTTCAATTAAACCTGCTTAAGATATTTGGAGTGTTGCATACTACCACCCTTAAAATAAATTTCGTCCTCGAAATTTAAAAACATAAAACTTTCGAACATCTGAAAACGAATAACATCCCATAAAATATTTCTAACGAAAATCAAATCAATCGACTCTTAACTAAACTCCAATACCTCGAATGATCAATTGCTTCCCAAACGAATAATCACTAAACTTCAATTACGAACTTTCCATAATCTCAATCAATATAATTCGATCTTTCTCCTTCACTTTTGCAAATTTTCATTCTCAATACTCAACCTTCAATATCTCAATCTCTATTCCTCAACTTTTAACCAACTAATAACCCAAATCAATTTCAAACAATCCCAAATATCTTTCTTAAACTCATATGTCATGATATGAAGATCACGACAACTCTAAAACAACCATCCTCTGATACCACCTGGTACAGCCCGTACTTCCGAGCTGCTAGCTAAACACACTTAAGATTTACTAATCACAATCAACACTTGATAAACCTCGAATTAAATTTACTCGAAGCGGAAATATAACCTTTTACATGATCGTTTTGTAAAGTTATGTTTCCGCTGCGAGTAAATGTAATTCGAGGTTTATGAATGATAAATGAGGTTTATGAATGTTAAGTATGATTAGCTAGCAGCTTGGAAGTGCGGGCTGTTACACTGCGTTCCATGCAGCATTGCTGCGTGCGGCACACAGCCATGCATCTGACGCGGGAGCGGTCCCCTGACATGATTTTCGGGGATTTAAGCGAGGTTTTGGCCAATTGACGATCTTTTATTTGTTTTTTTGACGCGATTTTAGACGCAATGCATAACGACGAAAATTTGACAAGATAATAGCAGGCAAAAATTACAATCACAAGCAAATGTCATGTAACATGGATGCGAAAGTTCCAACCTAAAGTCCAGTTCTATGTTTGAAACTATGGTCAGGTTTAGGTTAAGTCTGAAAAGGGTCCATGACTAAGAGATTGATCCCACGCTTCGTACCTCTGCTTAAAGAGGTGGCCACGTGTAAGACGCACTCCAGTTCTCAAGTCTAAGGAACAAGAGAACAATGCCATGGTTGAGTAGGTTTGCTTATGACTATGATCCAACACTATCGCTCAGGAAGCTTTTTGGAATGACAAAGCGCAAACCCCCCGAGGGTGGCCTCACGCATAGAACATACGCTAATGAGGTAAGGTAGATTGACCTTATGGGGGCTTAAACAATAGCCATGCATATGCAAAACTGTAAGTCATTCTAATGCATAAAAAGAGTATGAATCGTATTTTTCGAGTTTCACCCACTCATTTAAAAAATTGATTTTTTAAAAAATCCTCCCCAGCGGAGTCACCAAATTGTAGTCGTGTTTTTGTTTCGCCTACGTGGTGTGAGCGCGTATTTGACTACCCTATTGTTAATGTTTTATTGAAATACGTTTTGAAGTCGCCAACAAGTCTTTAAAGGAAGACTCATAAACCTAATTGGATATTGGGAAACCGTAGCGATAAATTAGGGACTTATCCAATGTAAATTTCCTCGTCCTGACTCCATAGATGGTCAATGAACCATAGATTGAGTTCGGGGGTGAGGGTACGAATACGGTCATAATGAACCACATTCGCCCATTGTTGGCCTCTAGTGAATATCGATTCATGTCAATTTTTATGCATTAGAATAACCAAATAATATTTTCATGCACCCTAAAAATAATTTAGCCTAGGTTGGTTCAGGAAACACATAAATAGACTATTTTTAGTGATATGTTATTATGCAATAAAAATTACACGGAACCTAACAGGTTGTCCAAATTATCTGATTAATGTTAGAATAATTCTTTAGGCCTTGATTAGCAAAAATAACATGTGGGTTATAAAAAGGCAAACAGGACAATCATATAAAATAATAAAAAGAAAGAGTAGAGATTAGAATGTACAAAAGAACGATTTTTATATTAAAGATTTACATCATGAAAGACACAGTTAGTAACTTTAATATAAAAATAATAAATTTATTCAAGGACCCTCAGGATTATACCGTGGCTTGGGGCCGGGAGATTGACAACCTTCGGGACGAGCAATCGTGAAGCCTGAAAATATGAATGTGTGTATGTAGATTTGACAGTGTTTGTTTGTGTTTGTAGATTTGAAAAGTATGAGAGTTTGTAGAGAAATCTGTAATGTGTATTCGTAAAAGTGTCGAAGTGTATGAAACTCGTATGTAAAAGTGTATGGAATACCGTTGTGAAAAATCGTGGGAATTCAAGACCTATTTATAGGGAAAACGAAACTGCGCGTCACACGCTGGGTGCTCCAGGCGCAGCACCCTATGTGACGCACAATCACACGTATCAGGCGCGCATTGGTGCGCCTGACGTAACAGCCCAATCAGCTACGTACACGTGGTACACACTTTAAAAAAGATAGAAAAGAACACTGCGCGTCACGTAGGGGAGTGCGCTAGGCGCACAACTCTGTATGACACATAATGCCATGTGTCAGGCAAACATTGGTGTGCCTGATACAGTTGGACAATGGTATGATACAGTTGGCGCACCGCCTTATTTTTTGACACGTTTTGACAGCTTTTTATAAAACGCGTTTTAACGATTTTCTTTTATCTTATATGTCCGGAAATATGATTTTACGGGATTATAAAAATATATGAAAATATTTATTTTATTTAAATAAAATAATTAATAACAATTAATTGGGCTTTTTCAAAGAGTTGGGCTCAAAATACAATTACTTATCATGAATAATTAAGTGGGATTTAAAATACGATTTTGGATCATTAAAATACGCTTTAACACTTTTAAAATAGTTTTGGCTCTTCGGACTGCTCTGTCCTTGGGTCGGACCAATTAAGACCGCGGTATGTTTCATCATTGGGCCCTTAAATGGGGAGACACGATTATGTGTCCACGGGTACGAATATGATTAGGAATCAAATTCACTCATTATTGGCCTCTACTTAATACAATTCATGTTGAATTTTTATGCAATTAAACAACCATATAATATGTTCTTGCAATCTAAAATTAATCTATGTTGGTTCGTTAAACACATAAGACTAATTTTTGGTGACATGTTATTTAAGCAATCAAATTACAAGGAACCTAATCCAATTGTCCAAATTATACCTTTGTCGTCTGGGTCTTATGTAACAATCTGAAGAAGGAGCAATCTTAAAGCTTTAATGGAGTTTGAATGTAATAATGAAGTTTGAATGTATGTTTGAATATGTTTTTGAGAGAGCTTCGTAGTAGGTAAGTATGTCGAAGTGTGATGAAATATGAATGATAATGTTGTGGGAAATATTAAAATTTAGTAAAATGTTCTCCGAAAACAAGGCTATTTATAGGAGAAACAAGTCTGAAAAAAAAGTGGTGCGCCTAGCGCACGGTTGTTGCACATCGCACAACCGCCATGCGTCTGACGCAGCAATGCTATGTGCCACGCATCTTATTGCATAAGAGGCAACCTCTAGTTGTGTTTTTGTGTTTTATAAATTGTTTCGATGTTGCACGCGCGCATCGTGGTGCGCGTGACGCAAAGCAGATTTGAGTGGTTTTTCCGAAATTAAAAGATTTTTTTATCCTTTATCAAATATTATCTTTTAAACTCTGAAATTAGTTATCTTTAGGAATAAAAATCTGATTTTCATAATATCCTTTAAAAAATAATTATCAAGAATAATTAATATTTATTGAAAATACAATTAATTATCAGGAATAATTCATTAATTCATTGGGCTTCTTGAAAGTGGGATTGAAGATACAATTAACTATCATGAATAATTAATTGGGCTCTTAAAAATAGGCTCGGATTTTTTCTAAACAAATAAATATACTTTATGTTCGTAAAACGATTTTGGGCTTAGCTTTTCAGACCACTCTTCCTTTGGACCGGACCAACTAGTGTGAGGGTATGGTTCATCATTGGGTGCTAAATAGGGAGACACGATTTTGTGTCTACAAGTAGGAATTCTCATCTCGCGCCCGATCGCTTCAATAAAATAAATTAATCAAGTGATTTGACTTTCTAGAATTCAGAAACATGCTCTCTCTAGATCCCAACATAGACTCGAGTTTGAACCTAGTCAACTTAATGGCCATGTTTGGCAATTAGTAGATAGTTGTTAACTGTTAGCTTATTGTATTTGATGATATCTGATTTAACTAGCTGATTGTGTTAGCTGTTTGTATAAAGGTGTTTGGTAAGTCGCTAATAATTGATTGTTACATAATTGTGTAAAATGTCCAATAAGCACATGTGCATAATCTATTGTTATACCTTTTATTATTTATTAATGTAATTTTCAACAACTTTAGGACATAGATGTAATTGGCCCATTCATCCCCAAACCTCTAATTCATAAATATCCTCTTCCCAACTTTTTTAAAAAGAGCTTTTCGGGCCTAATCAGCTAATTGAAACATCTCTTTACCAAACACTCAAATCAGAATATTAACCAATCAAATTCTCTAATATGAGTTCAAACCTTTAATTTTACCCCAAACCTCTCTTTACTAAACAACACCTTTATTTTTCAATCCAAACTCTCCTTGCCCTTAAAGGACTCTCCAACACTAACAAGATCTGTAGCGACATCTCACTTTACATCAATCGAAATCAAGTATCCTTCATTCTATACTCCAAGTTCATTTTTCAAGTCAAGCTTTCCCAAAATGGGGACTTCCTACATTTGTGGTGGTATACTCAGTTCTCCGGATCATACTCCCGAAGAGTTGTAATCTGCGGACCTTACTTGCAGACCTCGATTTTCATCAAAAATGATTTTCAAAATCAATTTATCTCCTTTCATCAATCTATCTCTCTTAGCTTTACATAACCCTAACCTTGCATATCGTCTCATGCATACTTATAGAGTTTAAGTCTGCATAAATCATCATTTGCATTTTCATGCATTTCATCATCTATCCTTGCATTTTTCAATGCTTTGTGTGAATAAACTGGGTAGTTTGCGCATATCTGCTAACATCTTTTTTTACAGGCTAATAGAATTACTTGTGTTTATCGTCTTGCTGACTAACATTGTTTTGCAGAAACTGGCGATACATAGACTGATATAGATTGCAGAACATCTAAATTTGTTATTTATCCTGACATAGAATACTTTGACTTTCAGTTCTTCACCATCATTGTTGTTTTGACTCGATTCATCATACTCGATTATTCTCTTATTTAGATCAAGTTGTGAGATTGTAGAAATTGTATTCGATTGTTGCTCCATATTTATCTAATCTTCTTCATAATTTTGCTGATATTTACTGGAAAATTTTTGGATGGAAGAGAGAGAAAATTGGGCGAGAGAAATTTTGCTTCAAAAGTTGTGGACTGCAGTTCCGAGAATTAGGAGAGAGAAATTCGAAGAGCATTAATTTTGTCAGGATCATTATTTGTTTGGTGGCTGCAAGTAGAGCTGGTAAAGGGGACGTGTCTTGTCAAATTCGTGCCAAGTCTATTGGTAAACGGGTTGAATACCCTCGACCCTAACCTGACCCGTTTATTAAATGGGTCAACAACATTCAACTCTAACCCGACCCATTTATTAGCCCACTTATCAAACACGCATATATACATAAACTAAACAAATTTATGTCATATATTTCTCAACCCATGTCTTATATACTAATCTCTTACCTAAATAAACCAAACCAAACAACCAAAGAATAAATCTTATATATTTATGAGAAATATTCAAATTATTTCGAGCCCAACTTAATAATATTGGTAGTAGAATAGTAGTTAAACGGGTTGTCGTCTCGAATTCGGGTTAAAATGTTCAACCCCAACCCGACCCGTTTAATAAATGGGTCGTATCGGATCAACCCGCTTACTTAAACAGGTTGAAAACCTTAATCGGAACCCACTAATTTCGTGTCGGAGACGGGTTGGATTAGTGGATCGTGTCAAGTTTTACAACCTCTAGCTGCAACTGGCTACGAGATTCATTTTGTTTTGGGCTTTATTCTGTGTGCTTGGACTATTATCAAACTTTGGATTATCAACCCAAAACTCAGTAAACTGTCGATGGTGTCTTGGTGGCCAAGCGCCGAAAACGAACAAAGTGACAAAGACAAAGCAAAGAAGTTTCGTAATACCGAACAATTTAAAAACTACGATATCTTAATACTTAGCTTGACCATTGATATTCCAAATAATGTTAACAAGAACGGAACACGAGAAATCAAAAGCCGCCTTCTTCCCTCCCTCAGTTTTGTTCAACACCATCCACTTTACTTTTCATGATTCAACTACATATATATACATCGAATAAGAATAAAACTAAAAGTGTCAACTGCTAAAAACACCAAATCAACTCAGACTCTCATATTCAGGAGCTAGCAATCCTCTCATCAGGTACGACCTTCTTAACTTTCATCTTTATTCGATATAAACTGGTCAGATTCTTATTGTTTGTGCTTTGTCATCCATAAGCCTACTAATTGTAAGACCCTTCTTCCACTCTGTGACAATAATTCAATTCTCAATTCTTGCAAGGAGGATCTCCAATATCTCACCTCCTTTTTGAGGGAATAGTTCTCCTTACCTTAAATAAAACAATTAGTTTGCATGATTAGTATGGGTGTCTTCATGTATCTCAGTATTTTCTTTTTATTTTTTAGTTTCTTTTTCGGAAGTGGGTTAGGTGGGGAGATTAAATTCGCGGATAGATGCAGGTGAATTCGGAGGAAAAATTGGTTTTTTGTTGAATTATGTTAAACCAATTTTTTGAGTGAAAAACTTAAAATTAATTAAGATATGTATTAGTAGTAATAAGAACCAACAACTGTTTCACCTACTTTCTTGACTTAACCACGATGACAATGTTGCATGCTTTCTACTCGAAAGTTAATGCATCTCAATCTCAATAATTTGGCCAGGCCGCCAGTATAAGGGAAATTATGCAGATATTTTTTTGTTTTTTTTTTTTTAAGGTAAGATGTAGGGGACTCATTTGAGGGGGATAAGGGGGAAATCCTCAAATGAGCCCCATGAGGTTTGATCCCTAGACCTCAGGGATACGAGGTGGGAAGCGATGCCACTACTCCACCACCTCAACCTCAAATTATGCAGATATGGTGTCTTCTTTTTCTTGTTCTTTTTAAAATATAAAATAAAGGGTTTTTCTATGGTATACCCATGCGTTTCTTCAATTTTTACGTTGTAACCCAACATTTTAAAAATTCCACACATTACTCTCAAGTTACCATATTTAATGAACGATGCCCCTACCGCTGATTATAAGTCATTAATTTCGTTTAATTTTTTTAATCTATTGGAACTAATTTAACTTATACATAGTTTAACGCTTGGAAAGAATATTCACAAATTAGATTAGTTCCATTAGATTATAAAAAGTAGATGAAATTAATGACGTATAATCAGCGATAGGGCCATTATGCAATAAAAAAGGTAAGTTTGAGGGTACCGTGTGGCATTTTAAAAGGTTGGGGTACAATGTAGAAATTGAAAAAAATATAAGTGTATAACGTAGAAAAACCCTAAAATAAAATTCTCAACATATCTTGCATGCTTTATATGTGCCCGACTATATTATTAGTTAACATTGTAACTGTTTTGGGCAAATTTCACACAAGGACCGATTTGCTTGGAGAGAGGGTTGACAATTAAGTTGGAATACAAGTAAACTAAAATGGGCGAAATATAATGCAGAAATAAAGAAATAAAACACAAGACAATTTTACGTGGAAACCCTCTAAATGGGGAGAAAACCACGGGGGAATCGTTGTTCCGCCAATCCACTAGAAGATATTTTCCCTTTGTTCAGGTTGGTCCACCAGTTGTTGTACGTGCATGACCCACCTAATGATGAGGCTTCTCTCCCCTTCTAGACCACAAACCTCCGCCTCTTCATCAGTGCCACCCTAGCTCATCCATATCCACCTCCTCCTTGTTATCCTCATCTTCAGTGAAAGATCGGATGTATATGGCTTGAATCTTCTAATGTTAGGTGTTTTAGGGTTAGTTTCACACTCCTTTCCTCCCACATGCGAACCCTTAAACTTCGAATCCCCTCCCTTCTCACATGAAGCAATATTTTTGTGATTCTTTCTGTGCCTATCAAACTTCATGGCTGACTTACAAGCCTCGTCATAAGTAATATACGGATGCACCTCTACCTTCTCATAGATATCATTGTTAAGACCAGCAAGGAAACACCCCAACTTTTGCTCCTTCATCTCCTCAATCTCACATACAATAGCCAATCTCTCAAACTCCTTGATATAGTCCTCCACTGACCCAAAGCCTTGTTTTAAGGTGCTCCACTTCACGTACAAGCTTTGCTTAAAATTGGCCGGAACAAACCTCCTTTTAAGATGAGTTTTAAGTTTTGACCAAGATTGAATCTTTCCCTTTACATCCCTCCTTCTTTGAGCTTGTAACCCTTCTAACCATATGGCAGCATGCTCGGTTAGCTTTAATAATTTAGCAATTTGGAATTGTTTTTCATCCGGTGTTTCTCTATACTCAAAGAACCATTCTATAGACCTCTCCCACTCCATGTACACCTCCGGATCAAGGGTGCCATCAAAGTCATTGATGTCTATTTTCATGCCCTAATCACTCGCCCGACCATCACTCTTCTTCTCCTTCTCCTTCCCTAGCACACTTAATGTCAACGTGGTCAAGACTTGTTGCATAGCAGCAAGTTGTTGTTGAAGCAAGTCATTGATCCTCTCTTGATTGTTTTCTCCCATGGTCATGCAGGATCACATCCAAGAACCCTTCCAGAATCAATAAGAAACCACTAAGAACGCTTAAAAAACTGCCCAAACCCTGTATGATAAATTCTTGCACCACAATAACCTTTCTTGGACTCCAAGTGACTTGTTGAGCACGTCAAGAACTCCACAATCACGCCTTAGCTCTGATACTAATTGATGTGTAACTTGTGTTGAATTAAAACTGAAATCTAATTTCATTAATGAAACGAAATTACAATATATATGCTATGACTCCTTAAACTAATGACTAACAACAAGATAAACATAAATAACAACTCCAAAACCTCTCTAAACTAGAATACTTGGACGGCAAGCATAATCATAACTCACACACCCTTAACTCCTATTCGTATGCTAAAACCAAGTAAAACCTTTCCTAAGTAGGAAAGTAAATTCCTCGTAGCAAAAGGCTCCTAATTAGACTTAGGCTCCTAATCCAACATGGATTAGTATGAAAAAACCTTTTCCTAACTAAACTAGGAGATACAAACCAACTCCTAATTGAAATAGGAAATGAAAATCAATTCCTATTAGGATTAGGAAATCAAAACCAACTCCCTTTAGGAGTTCACCATCCTAACTCTAATCATAGTTAGGACTCCATGATATCATCATGCACACCTTTTCTTCTTCTAAACTCGGCCCATGAGCTTCACTAAACCTCCCATTGTACTCGTCCATGTTCTTGATTAGCAAAACCCTCATGATCTTCATTAGATGTGTCACTTGATCTTGAAACAAGAGTGAAATCTAACTTCATTAATGAAACGAAATTACAATATATATGCCATGACTCCTTAAACTAATGAACTACTAACAAGATTAACATAAATTACAACTCCAAAACCTATCTAATAAACTGGAATACTTGGACGACAAGCATAATCACAACTCACACGCCCTTAACTCCTATTCCTATGCTAAAACCAAGTAAACCATTTCCCAAGTAGGAAAGTAAAACCCTTGTAGCAAAAAACTCCTAATCCAACATGGATTAGTATTACAAAACTTCTCCTAACATAAGTAGGAGATGCAAACCAACTTATAATTGAAATAGGAAATGAAAATCAATTCCTATTATGATTAGGAAATCAAAACCAATTCCCTTTAGGAGTTCGCCTTCCTAACTCTAATCATAGTTAGGACTCCATGAAATCATTATACACACCTTCTCTTCTTCTAAACTCGGCACATGAGCTTCACTAAACCTCCCATTGTACTCGTCCATGTTCTTGATTAGCAAAACCTCATGATCTTCATTAGATGTGTCAATTGATCTTGTATCATATATATTAGTAAAATAAGGACAATTTGATTATATAAATAATGCAAAATTCATAATTAATTTAAACAACTGAATAAACGGATCTGATGGATTAATTATTATGAAATGCTAGAGGCTTGAAGAAAAGGCCATGGATAGTGGTTCTTGTTGCCAACTTGCAAGACTTATGAGTCTCTATATAAAACTTTATGTTAAACTTATTAGGGGTTTGAAAACTTACTTGAGCGTACTGGATGTAAGTCATATCTTAAAATAAAAAGAATAGGGTAGAAAAGGCTTACATCTTTGTTTCAAAGAATTGTGCGTATAAGCTTAATCCTCATAGTCACCAATTTAGTGCTCATAACTCAAATTATCTTTTCCTGTCAAAAAAAAAAAGCTCAAATTGTCTTTTAGAGTTGATGTATATCATGTTATTGAGGTACTATTTGAGTTTGTATTTGTACGTTTCGGAACTTCTAAATTGCCTAATGTTTCTTTTTACAAGCCTAGCTACTGTTTGAATATATATGTGCAAGACTTTTAGATGCAAGTCATGCAACCTCTACAATTCTGATCAGGAAGCAGTAATAGCTGTCACTATTGCTCGAACATTTTATGCGGAGATTAAATCGACGCCATCATCAAATGCGCAGAACAAAAGAACACATCAAGCAAATCATTAGAAAACATAGAGTAAGCAAATTTAATTTTACTCCTCTTCTCATTTGATTCTTGCATTCAAATGTTCCATATTCATGTCATTTTTTTAATATAGTAGTATATACTAAGGTACAAGGAGAACTTATGCAATGCATTTCTTGGGGGCCCAATATTCCTTGCATTATGATTAGGGAAAATTACAAGAATTAGGGTGTGTGTTTTTTTTCTTCGTTTTTTAGAAGAATCAGGGTGTGTTCTCCTCAACTTATTTAAATAATTTTCACCAAGAATAAATCAAGTTTAGCTAAAACTAGTTAACTTCAGCACTAAAAATAAGTTCAACAAAATAAGTTAAAATCAGTAAAAATAAGTTAAGTTAAGCAAAAGTAAGTTCAACAATTCACCATAAATAAAGAAATTGAATGCTCTTTTATTTTCCAATAATGATAAATTATTATTATTACTACTACTATTTTAATGCATTATCGTACTTAATATTAGCGAAATAAAACATTAAACCACATAATATAAGATGTAACTTGCACATTGCACGGGATTTATAAATATTGTATATATATATATATATATATATATATATATATAAAAAGGGAATGAATCGCTCCTTACATGAGAAATGAGAATGAATCTCAACCACACGATTGAATTAGAGTTACAACACTTGTTCATTAGAGTTGTACCTCCGGAAAAATTTTGAGCCCACAAAAAAAATTATTTTTTTTTTGAATTTTTTTTCTTCTAATATTCTTTTTTTGGAGTTACATCATTTTTTCATTAGAGTTACATCACTTGTTCATTAGAGTTATAGCGCGTAAAATCCATTCTCATTTCTCATATAAGTATGCCTTCTCATATGAACACACTTCTATATATATATATATATCTATTATATAAGGGAAGGGGGGAGGAAGATGGTGTCCCCCTTTGAAAATACTAAATTACCCTTAATGATCTAATGGAATGAAAAAAAATTACAAATGAAAATAATTTAAGAACTCTTCTTATTTCAACTCGCCATTTTAAACAAGTTAAAAATGGTATATGCATTAAATATTTCAATAAAAAAATTAATTGGACAAACTATCTTGACATTTTTTTTAGAAAAGAAGATGGTATACATGACGTTGACCTGAAAAGTCTGAAACACTTCTTACCTTTGATACTTTTTAATTCAATCAAATGACTCAAACCAACTCATTATGTCTATTCATTTTGTTCAAAATTCATTCACAAAAAATTAATATTAAAAATCACTCACAACCTTTATTTGTTTTTTACATTAGCTAATTAATATATCTAAATTCATTTAACTATATTAATCTTTCACATTTTTTGTGTAATCATAATATACAATATAATAACAAGTTTTGAAATTAACGCACGCATCGCGTGCATAGAAGGCTAGTATATTATAAGGGAAGGGGGGAGCTATGGTGTCCCCCCTTAAATTTACTAAATTACCCATTAGAACATTTCAACTACTCTACCAAAAAAGAATAAAAGTAAGTCAAACTCAAATATAGCATAAAAAATTAACTAAAATGTTGGAGGCAATTAAGTAATAATTTAGCCACAAAAAAAAAACAATTGAGCACAAGAGTTAGTACATTTTTTTTTGGGTGATGCACAAGACTTAGTACATTCCTGCTGAAAAAAGTAAAAAAGAAATTTATATCCATCAAATATTTGATCAATCAATTACATCAAAAAGAAAAATACAATCGATTAACAAAGTGAAATGATTTAATTAACACAAAATACTTTGTTGATAAAAATATAAAAAAATCCACTATGTAACATTGTTTTATCGCTCATCAGTTTTAATTTAAAAACCTTAAAGAAAGTATAAAAAAAATAAAAAAAATAAAAGACAGGTTAGCTGGTGAAGTGATATTGGCTTAACCAACAAAATTTAGCTAGCCATAAAAACAAGTACGTCTAATGTTCAAATTTTACACAAAAAAGCTAGAATTTATGTTTTTAAAAAATGAGGCACGCACCGCGTGGATAAATTGCTAGTATATATATAAGGGAAGGGGGAGCTATGGTGTCCTCGCTTGAAGAGACTGTTTTACCCCCTTCCCTATCTAAATTACAAAACCAATTTCAGCCAAAGCGAGGCTTCAAAAAAACGGTCGGAAATACAATTATAACTATCAATCACAAGTCAACTGAAATCAATAGAATTGCATAATTAACGTTATACAAATCACTCAAATGAGGAAACTTTACAAAAATAAGAAAATTCAATTACAAACTATAACCCATTAGCAATTAAGTACTCCGTTCTCAAAAACCATTTACAATTACATACTCAGAAAAATTACCAATACACTACGGGCCTGTTCTCTTCGGCATAAAACAACTGAACTGAACTGAACTGAATTGAACTGAACTGAACTGAATTAAATTATAACTAATTAATAGTAATGATAATAAATTAGGAACTGAACTGAACTGAATTGAACTGAACTGAACTGAACTGAAAATAAGCTGGGGAGAACAGGCCTTACAACGTCAATACAAATTACAAACTAAGAAAAACATACGATTTCGACGAGGAGATCACACATTTGTCCATTGGCGAGTTGCGAACTTCTAAGAAAGGTACATAATTCTTTTTAATCTTGCAAGTTATTTCAAATTAGTTGAAAAAAAAACTAGCAACTCTTATATTCGAATTACATGAATAATTTAAGTCTGTATTGTGTGGTATAAATTTCGAAATAATTATTAAAAAATCAGTACATGTTTGTAACAAGAAAAGGCATTATAAAATATAAATCGATTTCGAATACAATAACAATGACACACAAAAAAACTAAAATTGAAATACATTAATTTGCCAAAATAAATAGTGAAATTGAAAACCAAAAACGATTGATTTTACTGAAATTTCTCATGAATAATTAAAAATCCAGAAAAAGGAGTAGAAGAAGTATGGATAATTAAAAATCCAGAAGAAGTCTTGAAAAAAAAACAAAGGGAAAGAAAAAGGAAAAGTGGATGATTCAAGAACTTCAGCCACAAATTTCTTAAAAAAAACCATCTTCACAAATAAAAGTTCAAAAAAAATGTAACCGGATCTTTGAGAAATTTAGTTGACAATTACATTTTTGGGACGAAAAATCAGGAACATAAAACGTAAAGAATTACCTTCAAATTTGAGGCCCCCCATTTAATTCGTCAACCAAATAAACTCCAATTTCAACCCCATTCCGACGAATATTCTTCAACATTACCACCCGATCGAAATGAAAACACAAAAAGACCCACAAAAACAGAGACCATTACCCTAAAAATTAATGGAGCGTTGATGGGGTTAATTTTGACACCAGCATTGGCTTATCAATGTGGTATTTGCTGTGAATATTAATATGAAATCTCAATATTTTTGAGTGAGAAATGAAAGATAGTGAGGATAAGGAGATGAGTCGTTCTAATTTTTTTGAGGGAAGGAAAGATATAAGGTTATAGGTGGGGAGATGAAAATGTGGAGGATTAGATGTAAAAAAATCGTGAGATAGATCATTCATATGGGTATTTAGGGTGGATAGTTATATGTGTAGGTGGAATTGATAGTCATATGGGTAGGTGGAAAAAATTATGTGGGTTTATTACTTGCATACATGTGGCTTTGTGACTTTTGGCTACAATTTTTTTTGACTATTAACAAACAACTAACGTTAATCATACTCAATTAGCTATAAGTGAAACAATAATATTACATGAAATCATGAAAACAAATTATATTTATCTTGGCTCCTCTTTACATGATTTGGCATGAACCTCAATCCATATCAATCTTAATTAGCAATATTTATTTCCTCTTTACATGGTTTGTTTTTACTACTTGAAAGAACAATTATGTCCAAATATATCGTCGCACGCATCACGTGTATAAAAAGTTAGTATATATATATATATATATATATATATATATATATATATATATATATATATATATATATATATATATATATGAGAATATCTTTGGGTGTATAGAGCTTGCCACATCACAATTTTAAAAGTAAGCTTGAAAAATCATAGGTAAACAACCTATGACAAATTGACAATCAATGAGTTGTACTATGGTCGGAACTCAACACATTATCAAGTTATGATTGTTAATTGTCAATCGCTTTCAGCCCATCTAGTGTAAAAAAACTAAGTTAAGTTAATTAATTGTTACCCATAAACACAACAGAAAGAAGAAAGTAAGAGGATAAATCTTTAGACAAATTCAAGGTTGTTAGCCATCATAGACTATTATCATGTCAACCTTTGCGCTTCATAATCCGATCACGCACACGTTTGAGGTTCCAATTTCACATATGACCTATTGACTACTTGTATCGAACCAAGAGCATACTTTACTATGTCTGACACTGATATAAAAATCAAATAGAATAAATATAAAATAGATTAAAAAAGTTTCAACAAAAACAAATTAAATTCAGCAAAAATAAGTTAAGTTCGGGTAAAAAATAAGTCAAGTTCAATAAAAATAAGTTCAGCAATAATAAATTCAGCAAAATCAAGTTAACTTCAATAAAAATAAGTTAGTTTCAATAAAAATAAGTTCAAGAGAACAAAGCTTATCTCAAGTAAACGATACATTTTTAAATGGTTTTCTTGTCTTGATTTTTCACATTTCTCTCTCATACTCTTATGGTGTCTAGCAAATATATGATTCAAACATCATTATTCGACCTCATCGATCAAATTTCTCATCTCATTATATTATTTTGAAAAGACATGATCCCCATATCATGAATTATTATGGAACGAACTATTGTTAGAAATTTCGGATGAAATTAAGGCCATTGTAGTTGAGATTTTCCCCGTTTTCCCTTATATATTATATATAGCAATATGACTTGTGTGGATCCGGTTCACGTTAACATTAGTGTGCACCAGTGTTATTTTTAAGATATACTTCCACTAACGCATTTTAGGTTTGGTTCTCATTAAGGGGGTAAGGGCGTTCTTGGGATTAGATTAGATATACTTCTTCCATTTAAAATCTAATAATATACTTCATTGGCTTTCCAAAAGGATAATGGTAGATTGTCTCATATAGGCGAAGATATATATTTTTGGTACAAGTATGGGCAGGTTGCCCTATTTCAGTGCACAACCTAATCCACGCATCTCGATTAGGGATGGCAGTGGGTAATGGACCCTACCCGGATCCGTGGATCCAGATCCGTTTTTAGCGGATCTGGATCCTCAAATTTTGGACCCGGCGGATCCGGGTAGGATCTGGATCCTCGCTTTTGAAAACAGATCTGGACCGGGTCCTTAATTATTACCCGGATCCGGATCCGTTTACCCGTTTTTTTTAAGGTAAAATTAATATATAAAATCTTGGTATAAAAGTTAAAAACCCTAAATTCACTAACTCAAGCGCCACTTTCACAGTTTCACTCCCTCGTTTCACTCTATGCCTCTCTTCACAGAGTCACTCACTCCTCTCTCTTTACTGTTCCGGCATCGGACCACCACGTCAGTCGGTAGAAGTCAAAATGACCACTGAGCAGTCACTGATTCAGCCAGAGCCCAAAGCACTCCCTCGTTTCATCTATCTCCTCTTTCTCTTTCCTCACTCAAGCTCTCATCAATGGCGAAGCGAAAATCGTCCACGAAGAAACCTTCTTCTGCTTCTGCTTCTACTTTGTCGAAAAGTAAAAAATCTAAGTACACATAGAGATTGGTTGGGTATGGAGTTTGGATAAACCAATCCGATACATTGTCGTTTCCACTCATGAGCAAATGTGACTTTTGCATGTGCAAGTATATCATAGTTTGCTAAAGTATATCACTCGAGGTTTTTTTCAACTTCATAGATGATAATTGAACTTACTTTCTTGATTTTTGATACAGTACTTCATTTTTTTTCTTTTTGCTTTCTTTTTGTAAATTTTATGTTATTTTTTTTGGATTTGTTAAATTTAATGTTAGTGAATGCTTGTATCGATAAATGACGTTGTTATTGAAGTTCTGTTAAACTATGTTTTAATGTTAGGATGAAAATTAGGGTCATTTGAAGAAAAAATAACTTAGGATCCGTTTTGGACCCGGATCTGTAGGATCCATCGGATCTGGATCCTCAAAATTATTACCCATCGGATCCGGGTAGGATCTGGATCCTTACCTAAAAAACGGATATGGATCTGGATCTTAGAGGATCCGGTCCAAATCCTACCCGTTACCATCCCTAATCTCGATGCATCAATTATCCCCACGACCCTTGAACCCTACCACTGGGGGGAGATGAGAGGAGAAATCATTCATGAGTCTCATGCTCCTGCATTTAGGAGATAATTGTAAACAAATATATAATTTATATATCTAATAGGGTTTATTTTAGTCATTTGTAGGAGATGATAATAATGAATAAGGAATAAAGTAACAAGGAGTATAGCTTATAAAAGGAATGAGAATGAAAAATTAGTAGAATTGAATGAAATAGAGGTAGTATATGATTTTGAGAAGAATATGCGAAAATCTCGTTGTTTTTGTGAATTGTATTTTTTTGCCTTAATTATTTAATTTTATGATACGATTTGATTTTATTAAAAGTTTACATGTTATTAAAATTTTCGGATACATACAATCGGTAAGAAATAAATATAAACAATCGTCGCTTTAAGAATATTCATTTTAATGGTAAGTGGGGGGGGACTTTGATTAGTTTAATCTTTTCTAAAAAAGTTCATTTAGTTTTATAAGATTGCATTGAACTATTTCTTCATAGAGAAAAAAACAATTTTGCAAAGTCAAATAAAAAAAGATGCACACCAATAATTTTTTTTCTTTGTAAATTATTTTCTTATAATACAACCAATTTTGGAACATCGTTTTGCAAATTTTATTACTTTACATTGAAATACTATTAACGGTAATAAAAATAAAAAAATTTGTAAAAAAATTATTTGGTACACATACATATTTCAACATTTTGATTTGCACGCCGAATTTTACACTATATATCAAAATTCGATATTATTGGTACAAATAGAAGAATATAAACATGCATACAAAATAGCTTTAATTTGTACATAGTACGCCTTTAATTACTTCATAATTTTTGTCTTTATGTTCCCTCTAATATAATTCCCCTGTTCAAAAATAATTGTACCATTTAATGTATTCACAATTGCCGATGTATGGTTTCAAACATTAATATGAACTATCTTTAATTATCAATAAGTAAAAATTATGAAAAGTTGATATTAAAAAAATATAATTTGAAACGAATCTAACAAGATTCGCAGCCATATGATTACGTTTCTTCTAAAAATATAAATCACTAAAAACAATCCAAGTGTAAGATGTGAATGGTAAACACTATACAAATAATGTAACTATTTATAAATGGAGAAGTATATATAAGACATGAAACTCAAATTTAGTTTTATTGCATTAGAATTTTAAATTTTTTTAACAAAATCAGCCATATGCGGTATGCCATTATAAAAAAAACATATTCTAACACTGGCAATTATTGGTAATGCATTAATGCATGCAATTGAATTAATTAGTAGAGTCAACGCCAAAACCGCGGAGGCTGTTGATGACTACTTTTCGTACATCTCCATTGCCTTACTCTCTCTTTATCTTCTCCATTTGTGGATTGCCATTTTGCCCAATAAAGATCATATAACTATTTAACGGTTCTAACATTTTCTTCACCTTTTTTTCCTTCCCATTTACTCTGCACACTAACTCCGGATTCCTCGCTTCCCTCCATCATTCAGGTAATAATTCTCTCTCTTCTTCTTCTCTCTCTAACACCACGCGCACAATCCCATGGTGGAATTGGGGACGGAGCTAGATCTTTTCTAGCTTTGTCGCCGCAAAATTCAAAACCCTTATTTTCTGCGCTTTTTTTTTTATTATTATGGGTCGAAATTTCAAACTCTCTAATTCATTCAAGAAAATCTTCTTCTGTGGTGGTGGTGCTGGATATGCTCCTTTTGAGCATTCGGTAACATTCTCTCCATCTTTTACTTATTTTTTAGTTGTAGTTTTTCGAAATTCGGAAATTGACGCACGTTGGATTATTCTGCTTTTTTTTATTTTCGTTGAAAATGATGGAATAACAATTTGTTTTGGAATTTGTGATCTGATCTTTTCATTGATTCTTTTTTTTTTCATGTATTTTGGCTGCATTTTAGTTTGAACTCTTCAATTATGATGCGTATTTCGAAGCAGATTCTGGAGTAGTAGCTTAGTTTGATGGTATTGTGGCTATGTGTGCTCGTGCTTGTTCGATTAATTAGTTTGCGAATTTTGTTCTGATTTGGTTGATTAATTGGATGTGAATTTTCTGCAGCTGAATCATAGCATGGGGGATTTAAGGGAGTTTTGGATTCCTGATTATATACTAAATTCGGATTCCGAGTACGAGGACTGTTTAGATGAACCTCAATGTCCTGTGATTGTCTTTGTTAACTCGAAAAGTGGTGGTCAGCTTGGTGGGGGTCTTCTTGATACATATCGTTCGCTTTTGAATAAAAACCAGGTGAGTTGGATGGATTGTGTGTACTAATTATGAATTTCGAATGCCGAGTTGAACCAGCGGCCCTGGATCACTTACCTGACTAGGTTGACTAAATGCAGGTGGTTGATTTGTTGGATCAAGCTCCTGATAAGTTTCTCAGTGCGCTCTATCTCAATCTGGAAAGGCTAAAAAAAAAGGAAGATGAACTGGCTTCTAAGATCCAGGAGAAACTTAGACTAATTGTAAGTTTATGTTTTGATAATTGATTCGTGTATGTTGGTTGTTATTGTATCTATGATGATTGTTTCCCAATTTATACATTATACGTCATTAATATATGCTTGCACATTAGGTTGCCGGTGGTGATGGTACAGCTGGATGGCTTCTTGGAGTAGTTTGCGACTTGAAATTGTCCCACCCTCCTGCTATCGCTACTGTACCCCTTGGAACAGGAAATAACCTCCCTTTCGCATTCGGCTGGGTAAATAATCTTTCTTTGATGTAGTGTCCTTTTATACCAACAGCATTCGGTACTTTGCTCAAGAAATTGCCTTAGTTATTCCTTTAGCTGCAACCTATTTCCTTTGCCTTTTCATGTTACATCACTTTTCTGTTTATCAACTAAACATCTTGGATTCATTTGTTTCGCACTCTTTATTTGGCCCTTAATTTCGAAATTTTTTGACATCCATGGAATGGATAATCCTAGATGGTAAACTTTAACATTTAGTTGTGACTTGCAGGGGAAGAAAAACCCAGGGACAGATCAGCAATCAGTAAAGTCATTCTTGTATCAAGTCATGAACGCAAAAGAAATGAAAATTGACAAGTAATTATTCTGCTTGACTCAGTTCTTGCTTAGTATTTTATTTTCACTGTTCTAGTTGTTGTATTAGTTTTAGGTTGTTGGAAATATGTATGCTTCATCCCTTAATGTCCTTCATATTTTCCTTTTTGGGTTATTTCTAATGGAATTCATGATTTTATTCTAAGTAAGTTATTACTTCTCTCTCCATCACTATCAGCCCCATATTTCTTGTTCCAATTCTAGTACTTTTTATGCGTAAGCGAGCATGGATTATTGTTCATGGAGGTTTTTGGAAGCTGTTGAAGATTTTTGGAAGTTTCCCTAGTTCTGTTAGGATGCTATTACTATTTTAATTTGCTTTCTTTCGTCGTTGCATGGTTTACTTTACTCTTAAAGTGAAGGTTTTACATGTAACTAAAAATATGTCTTTTAATTGTTAGTGATAATTAAGTTAATTAAAGTAGTTTAATTAATAAAGGTCTGAAAATCAGCTTTGTAATTTGTTCATTTCGGGTCTGTTCGGCAAAAGTAGTCGTTGTGATAGTTGTTAGCGGTAGAAGTAGCTGTTAGCTGTTAAACTAGCTGTCAGATATCAGTATAAGGTGTTAGAGTTTTGACTGTGAAAATTGTTTAGTAAAATTAGCTGTTAGTTTAAATGAATAACAAAAATAAACTATATTTGATATTCAAAAGCTACCCCTACCCCAAAAACTAATATCTATAGCTTTTTCAAAACACTAATTCAAACACCAAAAGCTACTGCAAACACTACATCACCAAATACAACTTTTCACCATTATTAGAGTTTTGACTTAGTCTAAACACTAAAAGCTACCTCAAAAGCTATTGTCAAACACGCCCTAGGCTCCAAGTAGGTCAGTTGTCATGAGTTGTATTTTAGGCAACTAGAAAGAATCTTTCCTATTTTGCTCTAGGAGTGGGCGGCAAGCAAGGAGAAATTCCCTTGCTTAGTGCCATGTGGTTTTTATGTGGCTTAAGGAAAGATTTGCATATCTTTCCTAAATCTAGTCTTTTCCTTATTTTCTTTTAGGCATGTGATCTGATGTTGTTTAGGAAAGTTCCTGCATCTCTTTATTTTGTAATGCCTATATAAAGGCCATAAGTTTCATTAATAAATAAGTTTCTGGAGTTTATGAAATTAGAGTGCTCATTGAGAGACTTTCGTGTGTTAGCTAACCACAAAACTCAAACCTAGACTTTGAGAAGAGATTGTGCCAAGACCACAACTTTCCACCTTGAACCGAGACTTCAAGGATCAACCTATCCATTCTCCCACGGCAGTGACCTTAGTCTGATTATTGCTTTGGTTAGAGCTGATAGGGGACGTTAAAACTTGCTTCAGTTCTGCTTGCAATGGGTACCAACACAGGCATCAGCTCCCCTGTCCAAGAGAAAGAAACTGCATACAACCTTTACTCCTGCTGTTTCAAGAAAGGATATTCCTGTTTATCTTTGATGAGATGATATTGGCTGAAATTTTACTTGCTTTAGAGCAACAGCTAAAATCTGAAAGATTTTACTGTGGTCATCTTTTGAGCTTTGTTAAACATGGGCATACTGTAAGTAATATGTTATGTTCTATTTATAAAGCTGAAAAGCTCTTATGACCCTTTTGCATGTTTTTACAAGACTACAGAAATATCAGGAGAAAGTACGGCAAATGAATACGCTGCTTCATACCCCCTTGACAACACATAAAATGTTAAAGCCCTTATCCCTGGATGGATGGGTTCAGCTGTATAGATCAAAATGTCAGATGTCACTCTGATGAAATTGTCACATATATCCTTCCCCTTGCTCCCTCCTACAGTGCAATATAATTTTGGAGACTCGATTATTTCATTTTTCGTTTTTAACCTTCCATCTAGTTTATTTTTGGTTTATCTCTCTGCTTTTTTATCTTCGTCATTCGAACTCTCCATTCTCCATTATCTCCTCTAAAGCCACCAAGCTTTACCTAATTTGTATGGAATTCATGTTGGCATGTCCTTGTTTCTTGTCGGCATAAACAGCTTATACTACAAATGGGACTATCGGAAGCGACTACATACTACAGAAATTAACCTTTATTTTCGTGGGTAGTAGTAAATTCTAATAATTTCATCGTTTGTTATGTTACTTCTAGCTGGCACATTCTCATGAGAATGAAGGTACCAACTGAAGGAAATTGTGACCCGATTGCACCTCTTGAGTTGCCACATTCACTACATGCGTTTCATCGTGTTTCCTCAACCGATTCTTCAAACATGGTATCTTTTACCTCTCCTTAGCTGCCTTTATATGAACTAATTGCAATCAAAAAAAAGTTTTTCTACATATCGAGTTGTATGTGCATGTATGCCATTTTACTGTTTATAATGCAAGTGTTCTTATCAGGCAGTCTTGGTGGTAAGATCCATTAGATCTGTTATTGTGCTTTGCTTTAGAATCCTGAAAATTTGTAGTTCAGGGAGAGATGGATAGGGTTATGGGAGTGTAAAATATGCAGATGTAGAAAAGGAGACAATTCAAATTTTGGAGAGATAAGAGGTGGGACAAATGCACAATGATGTTGAAACTAGACCTATGCCCAACATGTGCTTTTTGTTTGTATTGCTCATGCTGTTGTGCATTAGAAGGTAGAGAATTATCTGTATATACAATGAGAAAATGGGATCCTTAAGTACTCAACAAGCAGAATTTATTATCCAATGAACTGTCTCAGGATATTTTTGCATTATTGATTCTCTTGTTGATGAGCTCAATTTTAGCAGGACAGAAAGTAGGACCATCAGATCGAGGCATGCTTAGCATATGTCTTATTAAGAGTAGACCTGTCAATCGGGTCGATCAGGTTACTCGAAGTACGGGTTATCTTTGGTCAAATCATTTTGGGTTACGGGTCAAAAAGTACTCAAACCTCCACCCAACGGGGTCTAAGTGCAATTTGTGTATGTTAATACTTTTTTCGCTGTAAATTGTAAATAGTTGAGTTTTCTAGTTTTTATGCCTTATATTTTTCAAGTTTCGGTGGACAAAAGCTACAAATATCCATTAGATCATTACAATTGATGGAAAAATCAGTCAAATGTTGCATGGGGACAAGCATGACTGAGCTGCTAGGCCCATAATAATAAAAAAACTCGGCCCGTTTGCCCCAACCTATCGAGTTGTGTAACAATACTTGATCAGTTTTCCTTTACATCCCAGGAAGCACAATAATCAATTGAAAGTCCAGCACACGAGGGTGGAGTTGTGTAACAATTTTCATGCTTGAGTGACTCATTCAAAATCCAAATAGGAGAGAATGAGAGATAAAAACTAGTTGCAATATTCAATATGGAATGGAGTTTTTTTTTGCCTTTACTTTTTTCTTTTTATTGATCGATTCTCATTTATGCTGTTTTTAAAAAATGATTTTCAATTTTCAATTTTTTTGTTTTTTAATATTTGACCCAACCCATTTCACTCGTTATTTTATGGGCTTTTTGGTGCGTGTTAAAATCATTGTTGATCAGTAAGATAACTAACAATGAAGTTGTGTAGTTGGTAAGAAAGTGAGAGCTAAGTCACTAAATTCTTTTGTTCAAATCCTCATAGCTGCAAGAAAACTGCCTTTTACCTTTAAGAGGTAAAGAATGGAGCAAGTAATGGTTTCTTAGCAGATTCGGACTCTAGTCAGACATGTGATAGACTGATAGGTTAAGTTTCCTACCATCAGCGTACCAATACTTAGCTGTTATCTACATAGAATGGTAATAGATGGGTAAACCTGCCTATTGAGTTATCAGATAGCGGTTTCAACATTAAAAGCGCTATCTAGGATAGCGATTTTTCCACTAAAATCGCTATTCTAAATAGCGGTTCTGGTTAAAATCACTATCCCAACTAGCGATTTTTTACCTAAGCATGAAAAAAAGAGCCTCTCCAAATTCTCTGTGGACAGTAGATCCGTAAATATGATGAAGACCAATGCAAAAGGATTTTTTATTTTTAGCATTACTAAGGATTATTTTATATCTTATCAATTGCTAAAAAGGGACTAAGTATTGTAATTTCACTAAAAGGGGGACCCATGAAACTGATGCTGTCATGCATTATCATTAAAAGAACTTTATTATATGCAGGTTTCTAACTGTACATCTAACAGGTGATCATCTATGTACAACTATAAATATTCTGAAAATGAATTCCTTAGCATCGTATGTGGAGATCTCATGAAAATCTTCTAATGATTATTATCTGTAGGAAGGCTACCTTACTTTTCGTGGTGGATTTTGGAACTACTTTAGCATGGGTATGGTTGTGATTTTGTCTCTCTTTCTCTCTTGCTTAAATAGTTAAAATTTTGACCTTAACATAAATCATCTGAGCATTTCCTTTCTTTTCCAATGTGCATCTATTTCATTCTAAGAATTCCTTTTTTGGTGGGACGATGGGTTGTTCTGGTGCTGAAGTCTGAACTATGTGTCTTTGATGTGGTGACATCTGAGTTTTACATGCTAAATATTTGTTTCTTTGTTTAAGATATAGGTAGACAGGATTTTCTACTTATATTTCATGATTACGTGCCTACATGACCAAGTAGTGTTCCCTGTTATCTTCATGTTTCTAATTTTTTTTCTCGAAGTTTAAGATAGTAGAAGTCAGAAGCTTCTTGTATCTTCTTCCTCTTTTCAAGTACATTTTTGTTGTCTCATTTCATTTTTATTTAGCATTCAGGTCTTGCAGTTGTATTTCATCCTTTTCCCATTAACCTCTTACACTTTGTTTGGATAGCAATATAGGAGGGAAAGGAAGAGGAGGGATAGAGGAGGAAGGGGAGGGGAAAAAAAGGGAGGGGGAAGATGGAGCTCCATTTTCCCTCCAAATCTCTCATGTTTCCCCTTCCTTCCTTCAATCCCTTATCCAAACAAGGGAACTTGTTCCAATCCCTTTTCCTTCCTTCCCTTTCTCTCCATTTCCTCCTATCCAAACAAAGTTTAAATTAAATGTTAGGCCGTTTTTTTACCAATAGGGTTCCTGTACTACATGGATATTGAGATTCGAATCATGTCTTGCTTCATTGCTGTAGCATGTGCTAGGTAAAAGAATTTATCACCAAACTATTGTTTTTTCTTTACTTCCCCTGGCCTCCTCCCCCAAACTTAACATTGGAAAAAACCTTTGAAAATATTTGCAATGTTTTTTTGATTTATCTTTTATGAATTAAGATAATGGGGCATTTCTACGTTGTTTTCTTTCACATTCTATAAATGAACTTGTCTTCTTCGGAATATGTATACTTGTTAACTTTATTGCTAGCTATGTGATCATTTAATTTTCCCTATACTCTGGCTTTGTATTCTTATTATATCTTTTTTATTATCTCTACAGGAATGGATGCCCAAGTGTCATACGCATTTCATTCTGAGAGGAAGTTGAATCCTGAAAAGTTTAAGAACCAGTTAGTTAATCAGGTTGATAGTCTTCGATTATTATATTTGCATGCACCTGTTGCTAAACAATCAATTGTTGTGTTCAGCTTGCCCTCGAGGGGGAAGTGATATCTCTCTCTCTCTTCTCTGATTTTGTGGGTTTGTTGAGGGCCAGTGGTTGAATATAGGTGCTAATAGGCATAATAGAGAGAGCTACATAAGGATATCGGGCCTACATATCTTGTCCATGATAATAGAAAATACTGCTCTCACTATATTTATGTACACATGAAAGACTATAAGTGATTACTACTTGTGGCCTAATTATATCTAGATTTCAAGCATTTACCTATTTTAGTAACCCAAGAAATTGCATTGTGATGAAGTTCGTAAGTGAATGCTTCCTGAACTAAGATGCTGATGTTTGGACTCTTCTGGAGATCTTATCCTGTGCATTGGTTGACCCTGCCATAAAGATTAAAACTGTGGTTGGTGTGACTATTAATCTGGACCAACCCGAATAACTTGCATGTGCTTATTCCTCATTAGTACGATGAACCTTTTGTCATCTTCTATGATGCTTCTGCCTCTATTAAATGATTATATATCCCTATCTTTTGGCCCTGGCATATCGTAGTAGATTATCATTAGTTTCGGGTGTTACATTGCACCTGTGGAAGGCCGTTAGCCTTGTGTTCTTGAGTAACACCACCTACTGTGAGGACAATGAGGTGCATGTAAGAATAAGATGTGCAACTGTGACGTGCACCTCCTCTTTCATTTTTTTTGCTGTTTGCTTGATTCTCTAGCCTCCTTGTTTCTGGTTTTGCTGCTCATCAAAATTTACTCCTGTATCCCCAAGTAATCTTTCCATTTTGTGAATCAAAGAAATTGAAAGTCGATAGAGGGGGAAAAGTAGTAACAGAGTTTTGGAATTGAGAGAAAAAGATTTGATGTTATGAAGAGAAAAAAAGGGTATGTATAGTTTTGCTATACATACCTATTTTGAACTCTTGCTTCGTAAATTGGCTGTGGGAGGTGGTGGTCAGCAAAGGGGATGGATTATAAGGATCCTACCTTACCTCCTCTCTGTAGATGCACTAACAACAAGAACAGGGTGGCACACTGGCACTGCAGGATTCGCCGCTCCCCTCTAAGTGAATCTCAAGTGTATCAGGAGCTTTGAGCCATTGATAGTTCTTTTGACTTCTCTTTTCTTTTGTCTACAACCGCCATTTCAAGTTGCGTTGGGACCCAGTAATTTCGTAACATGGATAGTAACTAAATTTGATACAACACATTACTAACTTATTTCTATATGTGACTAAATGTGTTAGTCGGACCAATGTTCCTTTTTTTTAAAACGTCCCTGAAATTACCAAGGGAATGTGCATTATCTCATATGTTTATCGAATGACAGAAGAATGTAACAAATTTATTTCCTTATATAGAAATCCCTCTATATCTTTTTATTTTTCTCACTTGGAATCGTGAAACTATTTGCAATTAGAGAGAATCTTCTGAATTCAATATATAAGAAAATGTATAGTCATGTGAGGTCTTTTTTGATTCGTCTCAATAAGTACTTTATTAATATCCAATTGTTATAATTTTTTACTAATATGTAATGAAAGATATATAAGGTCAAAGAAGTACATTGGCAAACGCTCACAGTCAAAGTAGGAAAGATAAAAAGATACAAGAGTATTTTCTTAATTCAATGAATTAATGGATTAAACATTCTTTAATCTTAATCATGTGCTGTGCAAGCTGCATGTAATTACATCTATATTCAAATTGATAAAATATTAATGAATAATTTTGATGGTTGTAACAACTAGCAATAAGCCCTAGCTTCTTGCTTACTGAAAGCTGAATTCTATCTATTATACTGTTTAGTGTAAGTTCTATGATTTTCCCTTCTTCTTTCCAAAGGCTACTTATAGCAACAATATGATCCCTTTTTATTGCATTGCAGAGTACATATGCTAAACTTGGGTGTACTCAAGGCTGGTTTATGGCTTCCCTTTTCCACCCCGCTGATAAGTGAGTATCCTCTGGTTTTCTTTCAATATGCCAAAGATGCTAAGGTTTAGAGCCATTGATATCTGTACTTTGAACTATTTACACAAGTTACTACTTTTGGTTTTAGTAATCAAAGGTTTTGTCTTCTTTTGCTTAGGAATATCGCACAGATGACAAAGGTGAAGATCATGAAGAAACATTGTAGTCAATGGGAAGAGCTTCATATTCCTCCCAGGTAAGATGGAAGTCTATTTAAGCAAATAGATAATCACTGCTGGTCTACCACAGTTCTATATCCGTAATTTTATCTGCAGAAAATAGGTATTACATTGAATTTCACTTGGTAGAGTTACGGGGAGCTATTGTATACAAATATTATACCTCTATATCCAGTGGCGTATCCAGGAATTTCGGAATGGGGTACGGATAAGATAAAATGAAATAAAACAAAGTACAATGCTAGATGTAATTTACGACTAAAAAATTCAACTCTTTTG
Organism: Beta corolliflora; assembly: GCA_947648045.1. Lineage (NCBI taxonomy): Eukaryota > Viridiplantae > Streptophyta > Magnoliopsida > Caryophyllales > Amaranthaceae > Beta > Beta corolliflora. Next base: position 1,129,378 of record CANSZD010003166.1, on the reverse strand, counting down.
TGACTTTGCTCCACCTCTTTTCCAAAACGATTCTAAACTTTTATTTTTCATCTTTCGAACCTAGTATATAGTGACACAATATTAGAGATTAATACCAAAATCCCTTATTTCATGAAGTATTCACGTTTCACGACATCTAATTTCAAATTCAAATATATAACTAATTTCAACTCACAACATCTAATATCATTACTTCAATTTTACAATTTCTAATTTTAAAATTCAATAGAAATAATCTCAAATCACATATCTGATGTTTCACAACATCTAATTTCAATACCACAATTTCTAATTTCAATTCAAATAATACTTTCAATACCACAATTTCTAATTTCTATTCAAATAATTCTTTCAATACCACAATTTCTAATTTCTATTCAACTAAGAATCTCAATAACACAATTTCTAATTTCTATTCAACTAATAATTTGAATTTTGAAATCAATAAATATAAAATTTTTAGGAAATTTTTTTACCTCAAAGGCTGAAACTTCGAAGTTCGAACTCAATGAATTCCGAGTTCTGAAATCTGACGGCCACCGGTTGGACGTGAACAACCTCCGGCGTCGTTCTTGGTTCGGCAGTCACGGGCTCAGTGTAGTGGTCCTCCGATAGTCAGTGGCGTATCCAGGATTTTCAAATCGGGGGTACTGTAACTAATTAAATAAACTTGTTCTCAACATTACAAATCAAATTAATAACCAACAATCAATCAATCTTATAAATCAAATTAATAACCAACAATCAATCCATCTTATAAATCAATTAATTCAAACTAATTCATAAACAAATTACAATTCACCAAAATCCATGATCAGTAATGTAATCATGAGTCCAACAACCTAATTTAAGTGCACCCAACTGAGCACAAGCAGATAAAACCCCAACAAAGGTAGCCGAATCAGGACGAACACACGACGACGCCATTAACAAATCAAACAAGTCAACAGCATCTTTAGAAAACCCCGTACCCAGAAATCATAGCATTCCAAGCAACAACACTTCTATCAGGCATTTCAATGAACACTTTGCGTGCAAATCCAATCTCACCACATTTAGCATAAAAAGCAACCAAAGAAGCTTGAACAAAAGAATCTACACCAAAGCCATTAACCACGACATGTGAAAGTACAATTTCGCCCAATTTAACAATAGCACTTCCAGATTTAAATTCAACAACATTCAACATTCAACAATGGCAGATTTAAATTCAACAACATTCAACAACATTCAACAATATTCAACAAGGGTATATTTAAATTCAACAACATTCAACAAATTGAAAAGTATAATCTAGACAAGGATTTAAATTCGGCAGCAGCGAACTAACGAGAATGCGGCAGAATCCGGCAGCAGCGGGCAGCGGCGTGACGCGTGAGGCGGTGAGGGCGAGTTTTAAGTGTGGGACTGGGCGGCGTCGAGTCTTGGCGGCAGAACTCCGGCGGTCGGCGAAGAACTCCGGAGGAATCAGTGGCAGTTCGATAGATTTCAGAGAAAGTGATTAAATGAATTGAGAGAGTGAAGAGAGAGAAGTGAAAAAGTGATAGTCAATTAGTCACGCTTTCTTCACTTGTATTTTGGTTGTTTGTATGATGTTTTTGTTAAAAAATAATTTAAATTCTGACAAAAGTAAAAGTTAAAACTAAAAAGTACAATGTAATAAATGAAAGGAAGGAAAACTCACCCTTTATCTTTTGCTGACACTCTTTGCTGGCAGCCTCTCACCCAAATGCATATCTGCAACGGTCAATTATTCAATTAACCCTCTTAAAAAAAAAGTTTTCATTTTTTTTTGCTTCGGGGGTACTGCAGTACCCCCAATGAACCATCTACATCCGCCACTGTCTATATCTTGATGTGACAATATCTTTTTTGGCTCTAAAATTGCTGGTCATATTGATTTAATGTGACTGTTTCTTTTTTTGGCTCTAAAATTGCTGGTCATATCGATTAAATAGAATTGGCCAATGGCTCGATTTGGAGTACATTTCTTCACTGGAAGAAGTGGTAGAATTGCTGTCAAGCTAGTACCTAACTGTCAGAAAGAAGTTTGAAATTGAGGGCAACAGGAAGGAGATGGCCAATCTTTTTATGTAAGGTCCAGGCATCAGTCTTTAGTGATGCAATTGAACAGTTGATTAAGTGGTGGTAGCAGTCCACTGTATGCTAGGAACCAGCCTGGGGCAGTGTTCTGGTTTAAACTAAGGGAAAAAGCTGACCTCCTAGACTTTCAGTGACATAGCACTGGTATGTCAGTGTTTCCTTGTGTATGCAATATTACATTAAGGTGATAGTAGCGTTGATATGATTGTCCAAGTTGAAAGAGCAACCAAATAAATCCGAGCAAAGGAACTAGTTTGAACAACTTACTAAGTCCGGAAATTGATCAAAGTAACCCGGATATGATAACTAAAACAAACACTCCTGAATATTTTAGTTAACTCTTAATCTCACTCAAACCACTCCTGGAATTAAGTAGATTAAACACTAAAATAATTAACACTCCTGAAAATTAATTTAATGGCCGAAAATAATTGAAAGGAACAATTAGATTCAATAACAAGGTTTTTGTATAAATCACTCATGCTCTTGTAAGGTAGCATGACATGACTATTTATATTATTCATGACAAGAATAAACTTGTCCTCCAAGTACTACAAGAAACGAAAATCAGCCCAAGTATTTTAGGAAATACAACCTAGCACCTTGCATCATAATCCCTTGATTCTAGGAGAGAATAAAGGAGTACTTAACATAGTATCAAAATGCGGCCGATTCGGTTCGGTGCGCCCGTTTCATAACGGATTTGAAGCTGACCGAACCGAAATAAGCCGATTCATCACGGTGTAAAAAAAAACCCCGAAATCTCGCCCGCATCAAGCGTTACAGCCCCGAATCACCCGCATTTGACCGTTTTATCCGTATTTCTCCCAAAAAAATCAATAAAATACTAACCTCAGATTTAAAATTGAGGAGTAGAAACAGTCGCCATAGTTTTTTTTTTGACAGGAGTCGCCATAGTTGAAGAGGAGAAAAGCTCTGAAAATCTGAGAAGAAGAAGAGGAAAGAGAAAAGGTGCATAGTGCATACAGTTGCCAAAGTACCACCTTTTTTATCTTTTCTCTCTCCTGTAGCTTAGCTTTGACAGCTGGTGCCTGGCATATTCTTTTTTAAATTTATTTTCTTTCTCCTCTCCCACTTATTTATTGCTTTGTCAGTTTTTTTTTATTGCTTCCGTCAGTCTTTCTTTTTTTGAGGGGTCCGTCAGTTTTTTTTATTGCTAGTCTTAACTCTTACGTCAGTATATTTTTAAATTTGTCAGTTTTTTTATGCTTCCACTCACAATTCACATGCTTTCTTAGCTTCTTTTTTGATGGGACTCTATTTTCTTTTTTTATTGCTTCTTTTCTATTTTCATTACTTTTCTGTTTTCTGTTTTTTTATTTTATTATTATTATTATTATTATTATTATTATTATTATTATTATTATTATTATTATGCTTTGCATCCCAAATATTTATTTCTTCTCAAAGCTTTGGGCTACAAGTACGCTTCCATTTATAGGGAACTATTTAAAACACCTGAAAATATTTAAAAGCAAATTCTTGCCGCGACAACCGTGACGTGGTCCGCGATGAACGTATCCGTTTCGTTCCAACGAAACCGCAACCGTTTCCGCGACCGTTACCGAAACCGCATTTTCGAACTATGGTACTTAAGGAAACAACAAATCAGCCCCCAAACCCCCTTACACGCCTAAAACAAATTAAGGAAACTAGAGAATAAGGAAACTAGAGAATATTACAACTCAATGAAAACTTGCAACTTGGAACACAAGGACTTCCCAAAAATACTCTAACCTTGGCCGAAAATCACAAGCTAATTTCGGACCTTATTTTGCTGAATTAAAAGACTTAAGTAAATTAATTAAGACTCTAGAAATGGTGCCTTCTTCATGCTTCATGGATTGGATCATCATCCCACTTAATCATGGACACAAATGAAGAGTTCGAATTTAGCTTGAATCCAAATGCTTCAAGGACTAGACAAATAGGCTCCCCTTCAATAGTTGACTTCGCAACTTGACCTTGACTTGTATCATTCTCCCCCTCTTCAAAAGAATTTGTCCTCAAATTTCAATCATCATAGTAAGGACTAAGATCACCAACATTGAATGTTGCACTCACACCTCCATAATCACTTGGGAGCTCGATTGTGTAGGCGCTTTCATTAATGACATCAATAACCTTGAATGGACCATCAGCCCTTGGCATGAGTTTATTCTTCCTCTTGCTTGGAAATCTTTCTTTCCTCAAATGAATCCAAACTAGATCACCAATTTGGAACTTAGGCTGCCTTCTATGCTTGTTAGCCCTTTCCTTGTATTGAGCATTCATCTTCTCAATTCTAGCTTTAACTTGCTCACAAGTCTTCTTGAATGCTTCCAACCTTTTCTTTGAGTCCACATGAATTTCATATTTGGTTAGTGACACAAAATCAATAGGTAGAAAAAGATTGATACCATAAACCACCTCAAATGGAGACTTAGATGTAGTAGAAGAATGAGATCGGTTGTATGCAAACTCGGCGTGTGCTAACTTCACATCCCAATCCTTTTGTGTCTTGCTCACCAAGCCACGCAATAAAGCTCCAAGGGTTCTATTAGTTACTTCAGTTTGCCATCAATTTGAGGATGATGACTTGTTCTAAAGAGTAACTTAGTTCCCACCATCTTCCATAAGCTCCTCCAAAAATGACTAAGAAACTTAGTATCACGATCACTAACAATACTTCTAGGAATACCATGCAAACGAATGATTTCCCTAAAGTATAAATGCGCCACATATAAAGCATCATCACTTTTGTGCATAGGAACAAAGTGTGCCATTTTAGAGAATCGATCTACCACCACCATGATAGCATCCTTCCCCCTTTGAGTCCGAGGCAATCCAACAATAAAATCCATACTCACACTATCCCATGGAGAATCAGGTACGGGCAATGGAGTATAAAGGCCTTTATGAAAAGTACTTTTAGACCTTTGACAAGTAGCACACTTACTAACCACCATATGAACATCTCTCATCATGTTAGGCCAATAGAAACTCTCATTCAAAGTATCTAATGTATTTTGAACACCAAAATGACCAGCCACTCTACCACTATAGACTTCTCTCACAAGCAACTCCCTCACGCCACTTTTAGGAATGCACAACTTGTTCCCCTTAAATAAAAATCCCTCTTGTAACACAAACATGCCATTAGGGTTCTTAAAGGACTCACCAAAATCAGCATCATCAACATATAACTCCTTTAAGTGTTCAAACTCCAAAACCCTTGCATCAACCATAGGTAAAAGATAGGAACGCCCAGAAAGAGCATCAGCAACAATATTACTTTTGCCTTCCTTTTACTTAGAAGAAAAAGTGAAGGTTTGTAGGAATTCAACCCACTTGGCGTGCCTATGGTTGAGCTTTTGTTGTCCATGGATATGCTTGAGTGCTTCATGGTCCGAATGAAGAATGAAAGGCTTGGGCCTCAAGTAATGTGACCAATGATCCAAAGCTCTCACAATTGCATAGAATTCTCGATCATAGTTGGAGTAATTGAGTTTGGTGCCACTCAATTCCTCACTAAAGTAAGCAATGGACCTCCTTTCTTGAAGCAAAACTGCCCCAACACCAAGTCCACTAGCATCACACTCAACTTCGAACAATTTGTTGAAATCGGGCAAAGCAAGAATAGGTGGCGTTGCATAGCAGCCTCTTTACCTCATCAAAAACTTTTTGAGCATGAGAATTCCATGAAAACTCCTCTCATCAAATCAGTAATAGGTGCTATGATAGTTGAGAAATTCCGAATGAACCTCCTATAAAAGGAAGCTAGGCCATGGAAGCTTCGGCATTCATGAGCACTTGTAGGCGCCAACCATGATGAAATTGCCTTGACTTTTTCCGGATCCACATGAACTCCATCCCTAGACACAATATAGCCAAGAAAAGCAATACTAGGAACAAGAAAATCACATTTTTCCATCTTTCCATACAATTTTTGCTCTCTTAATTTTTCAAACAAAGATCTTAAATGAGATAGATGAGACTCAACACTAGTACTATAAACAAGAATATCATCTAAGTAGACAACAATAAACTTGTTAAGAAAGGGACGTAGTACCTCATTCATAAGTCTCATAAAAGAACTAGGAGCATTGCAAAAACCAAAGGGCATCACCATCCAGTCATATAGACCTTGTTTGGCCTTGAAAGTAGTTTTCCATTCATCTCCTTCACGAATTCTCATTTGATGGTAACCACTCCTCAAGTCTATCTTCGAAAATATGGAAGCTCCATGTAACTCATCAAGCATGTCTTCAATCTAGGCATAGGAAAACGGTACTTGATTGTGATATTGTTGACGGCTCTACTATCAATGCACATCCTCCAAGTACCATCTTTCTTTAGGACAAGCAAAGCGGGAACGGTGCATGGACTCATGCTTTCCCTTACATAGCCTCGATCAATCAACTCTTCAATTTTACAACTCAATGACAACTTGCAACTTGGAACACAAGGACTTTCCAAAAATACTCTAACCTTGGCCGAAAATCACAAGCTAATTTCGGACCTTCTTTTGCTGAATTAAAAGACTTAAGTAAATTAACTTAGACTCTAGAAATGGTGCCTTCTTCATGCTTCATGGATTGGATCATCATCCCACTTAATCATGGATACAAATGAAGAGTTCGAATTTAGCTTGAATCCAAATGCTTCAAGGACTAGACAAATAGGCTCCCCTTCAATAGTTGACTTCGCAACTTGACGTTGACTTGTATCAAGCGTTCTACTGCACACCTATCAGAGCCATGCCAATATCATATTATATTTGCGAATGGATATCTTTCACAAGTCATACGCAGCTTCCATCTATGTCAGGTGAATATACACTACCTTCCCTAAGGGAGGAGAGGCTGTTTTAGTGGCATGCTTATATGGAAAGGCTGAATGGCATTCTACAAACTATAAGGTGTTTGATTGGGTCAAGAGTCTAATTATTTTTATTAGCGTCTCTATTCGCTTTGTCTCTAGTGGCTTATCTTTGTCTTCACTGGCTTTGTTGATTGAAAAATCCACAAGCAACAGTGTCCTTAAAATTAGGGTACCTTGGTGCATTTGAAGGACATGCTTGCTTATGGAATTACCCTAGTAACTTTGTTCATTTCTTACCCTGGTTTATGTGTACCTTGTTGCATTTGTAATCACTTGATGAGTTAATTATAGTAGGCGTAGAAGAAGATATATTTGAGAATGGCTGCCTTGCAGCTAATGAGAGGTATCATGTATCTGAGTTGTTGGTATCCATATATTTGACTCTAAATCATTCTGTGTGCTTGCATCATTAATATCTTGTTGCATAGAAAATAATTGCAGTCGTGGCAACTACTAATGTATTGAATTTCATGTATCTTATTATTGGCTAGCCTACTAAAGTTTTTTTTTTTAACTTACAGTATCAGGTCAATTGTATGCCTCAACTTACCAAGTTTCTCAGGAGGACTAAATCCTTGGGGCACCCCGAACAAGAACAAATTACGAGATGTTAGTTCATTAATGCTGCTTGGGATACTTTCTAGATTTCTTATCATGTTTCTCTTTTTGCCACCCCAGCTCCCTCATTCCCAAACGAAATATATATTGTATCAAAAACTCCATTGAAAATTAACCCCCCCTCCCCCACTCTTTTTTTTGGGGGTTCTAATGAGAGCGCTGTGCTGGGACCTTTTGTGCAGAGAGATTTAACTCCTCCATATGTGGATGATGGACTTATCGAAGTTGTTGGTTTTAGAGATGCTTGGCATGGGCTTGTTCTCCTAGCGCCAAATGGCCATGGGACTCGTCTTGCACAGGTATTTTACATTTTCTCAGACATGGAAGTAACTTAATGTTCAATGTTGGTTAAAAGATGATGCACACTCTAGTTACATGCTGCATAACTAGTCACCATCAGTGCAACTTTCCGTTTCGGCATGTTAAATTCAAAGTGTACACTGTGATGCTGTCAGTCAATGATGATCCTTTACCTCCCTTAGCTGACCAAGGTTTTACTGAATTTTGCAATTTTGTGATAATGATGATTAGGGTTTTGTGAGTGATAATACCTTTTCTTAAAGCAACTGACTGGAGTTTGGTTGCTATACAAATGCAATTCAGTAAATTTGCTCAAAGTACACTATATATTGTACATTCTGAAAATAAGTAGCATTCTTTTTAAAAAATTCAGTAGCATTGTTGTAAATCACGATTGTTAATCTTGAAATCTAATTTGACCTTCGATTCATCTCCATTTTTGTCAAATAAGGGTGAAATGATGATTTTCAGTATGCTTAGTCAATGGTCCATTTGGAGTATGGTGAACAATTAAGGAAAGAAATGATTTTGTTGGATTTAGAAAAGAGTTGTAAAGAAATGATATACCTTCACTGTTAAAGATGTTTGTGCTAGACTAATTGCTTCTAGAATTTCATGTTTCTTAGCTCTTTTATCTGTTGGAATCACTTCCTTTCTATATTAGATCCATATTGTTTTGCATTATGAATCCAGTGTCTAGTTGGAGGATTGTGTTGTTCAGCACTATGCTTCTTTTCTGAAAATTTAACAGTTCACGTTCTTAATCCATTGTTTTTGCTTTTATACACTTCCAGGCAAACCGAATCCGTTTTGAGTTTCACAAAGGTGCTGCTGACCATACCTTTATGAGGATTGATGGAGAACCTTGGAAACAGCCTCTTTCGGTTGATGATGATACTGTTATGGTGGAAATCTCTCACCACGGTCAGGTGAACATGCTTGCCACCCAAGGCTGCCGTTCAAAAAGTATACATGATCCCTCTTCAGTACATCAAAGTGCAACTGAGGAAGGCGATAATGAAGATGATTCAACCATAGGAGGTGAAGAGTGGAGCAAATTTGGTGCTGCTGACACATTCAGGATCCCAGATGGAGTTGACATATCACATCTGAGTTAGGCCTATTGTCAAACTTACTGTGAATATCGTTTGGCATTTGTGAGCAAACTCTCTGGATGATATCATTACCTTATCCCTCGCGCTGACTTTATCAACTTGATGATTCCTTGTGATTATTTCAACGTTAATTAATTGTTTTGTGTAGATAAAAGCATGGTACTGGTATTGGTATTTTGTTTACATTCACAAAGTCCTGAACTGTCAAAAATATCAATTGGAAAGTGAAACTCATATTTTATTCTTCATGAAGTATAAGAACATCATTTAGCTACCTCTTGGAATGAGGAACTACAGTTAAGATTTGGGCATGCCTTGGCATCCAATGAGCACATTGTAACATTTGAAGGGGTAATAGTTGACATGAATTCCCCACATTGGTAAATTTTTTTGCTGAAGTGAAACAAAATAAATAATTACACTTACAAGTAACCTCATTTAGTGAAATCTAAATAAGAGCATGGGATAATATAAACATATATATATATGTAGCTCTCAAGTTCTTCTCTAAGTTACTTGGGAACAAAAATAAGGGCACTGCAGATGCAGAGAAAAATATCTGTATATTATCGACAGCAATGCTGTGTACAACGCACTCAGTATGCTCTCAATCATTTTGTAACTGCCTCGTTAGCTTTTTGTATGTCTGATCTCTCTTCTCTTTTCTTCTTCTCTCTGCAAGGAAAAGTAGAGAATATAAGTATTCTCTATAATGCTCTCTGTTTTGATAACACTGCAGACACATTATGTAAGAAACATCTGGCCTGAATAAATGAACGTGTCGCATGTGATGAGACTCTTACCTCTCCACATACTCCTTCAACAGCTCTTTGGCTTGTACAAGCTTTGACAGGAGGTTGCGGTATACATCAAGATCCCGATCCACATTTTTCTTGTTTACATTCAACGCAGAGCAAAGCTGTCAAAATAAAGGGTCCGAAAAGAACTCAGCAATTATATGAATGAATGAATTTTAGGCATGTGATTTAAGAGCTTTTACCAACATAAACAACATTCCCTTTGAAAAAGGAAGAACCCTGAAGCAAACAGCTTGCTCTTGAATCAACACATATTCCATTGAAGAAGGCATTAACATATGCATGCCCTCAACACATGAGTGAGAGGCGTAAAAAAAAAAAGCATTACAGGGTGGTCTTAGGCGGCGGCGGCGGCGGGGGGGTGTGGAAATTATGTTATAGGGTCCTTGTGACATTCAGATATCAACAACACTTTTGCCAAAGAGACTGGACAGGTTTAGGAGCTTAATTGCATTATTTGGCAATTGTGAGAGTCGGACGAAGGAGCTTAATTGCAGATTTGACATGGTTAGCAAGCATCAGCCTTTCTGACAGCAAACGAAACTTGAGAGGGGGCTTCAAAAGAGAATCAGAGTCCCAGCAGATACATAACGATTGATACTTGAGCATAATCTTAAGCAAATCATGACAATACACTTCATACTAAACAGAATTAAGATGGATCAGTCAAAAGTTCCTCAGTTGAATTTAAAAAAAATCATGACAATACACTTTGTACTACACAGAAATTAAGATGGATCAGTCAAAAGTTCATCAGTTTCATGAGATATCCAAACTCGCACGAAAGGCTGCATCGAACTTCAAAACCTATCATTACCATGAAATAACCACTAGTTCACAAATAAGCTACTGCATAATACCCTACAGAAGGTAAATAATGCATTCTATATATACATAATAGCAGCTAGACAACACCAAAAGTAAGATGCAGTATACTACTATACTCCATAAGATAGACTTGTTATGGTCAACTGAAAGCGAGGAGATAGAGAAGACATGGCATTGCATGTACATAAATATTTTCGAAGTCACATGTGATACTTGTTTGAAACTTGCATTCTCGATATTTAAGAAATTCAAAGACTGACCTTCTCTAAGATGGTGGGTTCAGATGCATTAGCCAATTCAAGGAGACGAAACAAGCCAACTGCAAAGAACCGACTGTAACTGAAACTCCCAGTACCACCAGCTCTTCCTGCAATATCCTTTAAAATATCCTCAATTTCGCCTTCTCTTGATGAGAACTCGACCAATGACGCAGGTGTTTGGGCACGAGCCCACTCCTCCAATTTATGTGCATCTTTCCTGATGAATAGAAGATTTATCATCACTATTTGACTCAGAATGTATGTATCAACTTTTATGACACAAGGGAAAAAATAACGGAGCATAGATTTGACATAGTCATGTAACTTATATCAGTATATCCCAGGCAGGTGATCTAATAGTTGAGGGAGGGGCTAACAACAATAACACACACAATAATATAATGTGACACCCTCAGGATTAGAAAGTCAAATATAATCAGCCCACCTCTAGTTAATCAAGTGTATAGTAGCATTTATGGACAAAGATGTAAGTTTCCAGAGGTACCTACACCTGTGAAAAGATAAGTGGGAAACGGGATCTATTTGAGTGAGTTGAAGGATGACAAATAAGGAAAGCCAAAATTATTTAATTGAGCTTGTGACAGAACTTCAGCAACTAGTATATGGAAGAAAGCTATATGTAATATTAGGGAGTGGAATTAACTCAACCCTGAGAGAGAGTGAGAGAGATGATGGTATATTGTTCTCAGATATCTTTGTTAACAGATCAGCAGTGAGAGACATGTGTTGAAGATAAAACTCCTTGACTTCTTCAAATTATGCACTTTTTGCTCGTGAAAACCATAGGAAACTCAAATTCTTATTATCTAGATAGCTACCTATTGCTAGAAGGTGGTATTTTTTGCTAGTGGGACAATATCACTTCTATTTTCACCTTAATATGATACTGACAGATAATTGCAACAAACACAAACCTGTACTGCTCTGGATCCTCATTTAGTGCATTAATGTAAGCTTCAAAGATAGCACCCCGATCTGCATCACTCGGATATCCTTCCATGAGCTGATCATAGACAGTAACAAAACCGAGAGCAAAAACAGGATCATATCTATATGTCCTTTTGTATCTCATCAGATGTTGCTGAACGATCAACTCTTGTAGCACATTGTTGTAGATACTAGGGATTGGCCGTTTATAAGCCTTGAGAAAATTCAACTTTGTCTGGGATACCGGGGGAGTATCTGAAAGAAATTACAATAAAGGATTTTATGGAACTGTTGAAAAATACCAGTATAAGATTTTCTTTTAATTTTTTTTCCATTTTTAAGGTTAATTGTAAATACAACTAGGCATTTTCACAAATTTTCCTCAGCAATCATGTTTAAAGGAAAGAAAAATATGAAGTTAAAACTGAATCCCCTTGAATTTAACTACAGATAACAAGAAATTCAATACATACCCAATTAGGCTGGAATAATAATAAAATGCAAACCAAAAGATATTACTATAATGTTATCTCTCCTCTACCCCACAAAAGCACGTGGAACATTTGATACTTGTTAGTATTTAACAAGAAAAGGAGCTTCCCATTTTGACAACAATACACCCAATCATCCACCTCAAACTGTACTTCTCTTCTTTTCTCGTTCTCTTGTTGTTTCATATCATTCTGAGCAGCTAAAAGGTGAAACTTCAACTCGTCTAAGATAGCATCTCTCTCCAACATTTCCTCCTCTAAGGTAGAGACTGTTGTACTCCTTTTTTCAAACCTGAATAATGGAGGGGGGGTCGGCAGAGGTATCGTACCAGGGCAACCAAGTTCCCCACACCAAGGGTTTGCCATTGCAAAAGCACCTAAGATAAGCTTCAAGGGATTTGTTTACCACCTCGGCCAAACTGAGGGTGGTAAGCATTGTTTCTGTGAAGTAGGGTACCCTGAAGTCTGAACAATTCTTTCCAAAAAAGACTAATGAAGACCTTATCCCTCTCTGAAACTATTGTTGCTGGAACCCATGGAGCTTAACCACCTCTTTAATAAACAAGGAGGCTACAGATGCAGCAGTAAAAGGGTGTTTCAGACCAATGAAGTGCCCATACTTTGATAATATGTCTACTATTACAAGGATTGTGTTCCACCCTTTAGACTTGTGCAAACCCTCCACAAAGTCCATGGATATGTCATCCCAAATTTGATTAGGAATGGGTAAGGGTGGAAGTTTTGTGCACTTGACATACATGGCACCCCTGAACATAAGCAGCGACATCCTTTTTCGTGCCCTTCCAGAACCATTCTCTTGCCATTCTTTGATAAGTTTTAAAACACCAGAGTGCCCCCCAATAGGAGAAGAGTGGTATCATGCTCAACTCAAAACCCTTACAAAGGTAATCTTCCTTCTACTTCAGTGGTCAAGTGGGGGATGCTAGTGTCCTGTTTAATGGCTTAAGTGACCATCTGCCAACTAGGACTATGAGAGCTAGTGATGGTATTACATTCCACTTTAGGGGGCTGCTTCAGCTATTCTGTTCCTGGCCCCTGGCTTATACTTTATCTCAAAGTCAAAACCCAGAAGATTTCCTACCTATTTTGGTAGCTAGGACACTTCCCTGAGACTCAACAGGTGCCTTAAGCTTTGCTGATCAGAGTGGATAGTAAAATGTCTCCCCAACAGATAATGCTTCCATTTCTGAAGTGAGAGGACCACATCCATAAGCTCCTTCTCATATATGGACTTGGACCTTGCCCTCATCCCTAGGGTTTTTCTGTAGTATGCTATAGGGTGCCCCTGCTAGAGCAAGACAGCCCTAAACCATATCCAGAGGCATCAGCCTCTAATACAAAAGGAAGGCTAAAATCTGGCATATGTAGGATAGGAGCCTATGTGTGCCTTTTTCAACTGTTCAAATGCCTTTGTTGCTTATGTGACCACCCAAAACATCTTTTTTGAGTTGATGAGTGAGTGGTTGTGCAATGCTAGCATAACCTTTCACAACACGCCTATAATACCTAGTAAGTCCCAAAAATCCTCAGAGGTCAAGCTTCTAGGAATTGGCCAATCCAACATGGCTTGAACTTTGGATTGGTCCATGGCCACCCCTTTAAGTGATATAACATGCCCCAAATATGCAACTTCACCCTTCCCAAACTAAGATTTCTTTTTGTTTGCAAAGCGTGGTTAGCAGCTAAGGCTCCTAAAACCACATTCAAATGTTGCTTGTGTTGTTCCATGCTAGTGCTATATATCAATATATCATCAAAGAAGACCACGACATATTTTCCAAGGTATGGTTTAAAATCCTGATTCATTAAGGCTTGAAATGTAGCCGGGGCATTATAGAGCCCAAATGGCATCACCAAAAACTTATAATTACCTTCATGGGTCCTAAAGGCTGTCTTATGCACATCTTCAGGTTTCATCTTAATCTGGTGATACCCAGACTTAAGGTCTAGCTTAGAAAACACACAAGAGCCATGTAACTCATCAAGAATCTCATCAATAATGGGTATAGGATATTTTTCAGGCAAGAGTAATCAATACAAAACCTCCAGGACCCATTGTTCTTTTTAACAAGCAAAACAGGACTAGAGAAAGCACTATGTGATGCTTGTATGATACCAACAACTAACATATCCTTTATAAGCTATTCAATTTTCATCTTTCTTTTTGTGATTGAGAATATCTATAGGGTCGGGCACTAACTGGATCTGTCCCATGTTTCAAATTAATAGCATGTTCCTGATCCCTATTAGGTGGGAGACCAAATGGCATATGTAATACCTGCTCAAAAGATGCAAGCAAGGGCTATTGTAGTGGTCTGCTGGGTCACCACCTTCCTCCTCCATCTGATTGAACTCTACCCAGAATCCTTTGCCTTCCTTTTTCAAGGATTCGATCATGGCTTTTAATGACATCCCTATTGTACTCAACGTCGGATCACCCCTAAGAGTAAAAGTGTTGCCCCCACATCTGTATTACAACGTTTGTGTCTTCCAATTAGTCTCCATGGTTCCCAATTTCTCAAGCCACTAAATGCCTAATATAATATCTGAATTTCCCAAAGGAAAGGGAAGACAATCCTCCACCACCATTATCCCTTGAATGAGTAAAGGAACAACCTGCAAACTCCTTGCCCTTGTACTTCTGCCCCTGTACCCAAGGATACCTCAAATGTGTGGGAAGGAGTGATAGGTATGCGCAACCTATCCACGGTGTCAGTGGAGACAAAATTGTGGGTAGCCCCTAGGTCCACAATTACAATTACTCGCACGCCATGGATGGATCCTTCCATCTTCAAAGTTTTGGGGATAGTGATACCCATGACTGAGTTTAATGAGATTTCGGGTAGGGTTGGTTCAGAATAGGAGCTACGTGCGGGATTCAACTGAGTGGGGTCTTCGAGGGATCCATATTCAATATCTCCTTCTTTGTCGCCCAACAGTGTGCTCAACTTCTTCTTTTTGCATTTATGGCCCACGGCCCATTTGTCATCACAACGGAATCACAACCCATTTTCCCTTTTGTATTGCAGTTCCTTCTCACTAAGTCTCCTTATTTCTCCAAAAGGTTTAGCTATGGGAAATTGGGAGTTGGGTTTAGATTGGCTAGATGAGGCGTATTTATTTTTGGGTGAGATAAAGGAAGAGTTTGAAAAAGTGGACTGGTTAGTTGATATGAACGGTGAGATTTTGTGGAGTAAAAGGAGGGTGTGTAGGACTGAGTATGGGTTGATCCAGGTTGGTAAATGCTTCTTGGCTCCCATCTCTCATAATTCAGTTTAGTTTCTTGGACCACCAACTTCATGGCATGATCCAAAGACTTTGGCCCAATGAGTCTCATTTCATTCTTTATGTCCTCTTTGAGCTTACTGATAAACTAGTGGGCTACAGACTCGGAAATTCCTTCCAAAGGGGCCAAAAGCTCAATAAATTGTCGCCTATACTCCACTACTTCCTTTTAGCCACTGCTCGTGCAAGGTACCCATTGCCATTTCGCGAAATTGACTCAACAACATGGTTTTCATTACCGACCACCGTCGTATTGGACGTCGGCGATTCTCCCACTGGAAGGTCCATGTATACGACGGCCGCCTCCACTTGCTCCTTTGCGTTGAGGCTATAGAATTTGAAAAAACGCTACGCTCTAATAATCCATCTATGTGGATTGTTATCGATGAAGATGGGTAGATCCAACTTCTTCGCACGCCAATTACCACCACCATGGTACCTCCCTCTATATCTCCCGTCATCCTCTTCCTGCGTTTCATCCCCAAACTCCCCCATTCTACTTTCTCTCCTTTCTTCCCTCCTTGCAAACTCACCCCGGCGAGCTCGCTCCCCGAGAGCTTCCCTGCCCACCTCAGCATCTCCACGAGCTCCCTCCGATCTTCCCTCCCCCCGTTCATACAATTTACCCATCTCTACCGTCAACTGCTGGGTGGCATTCTCCAGACTAGTGGCGATTTGGGCTGCCAACGTCTGTTGTAGGGCACTAATAGCTAGTTACACCGCCGATGCCACTTCCTCCATCAGCACCGTGCATAGATCTATGATTCCTTGCTCAAACTATTCAATTCGTTGAGTGTTCAAAGGCACCACCATTTCTTCCGGTCAGAATCTGGTGCTCTCATACCAAATAGCTAGGACCTGAGTTCCTAAGCTTCGCAAACAAAGAACAAGATAAATAAGTAACCAAGGATAGATATTGTATTGAAGGTAGATTTCCCTAATACAACCCTTACTTTCGGGAGGTAACGACTCTACCAATTACAAGAACTTCTCTACTAGTTTTTGGATATCCCTAGATGTTGAGCCATGCTCCTATTTATATACATCAGCTCTCTTCTTGAATATACTGGCTAGTGCCACCTCAGCATTCCTTCTAAAAGAATTCCCTTAACATATTTCCTTCTTCCACCATTCCAGTAGTGCCATATGTAGTGCCAGCTGTAGCATGGGTATTGGTGAGTGTAGCTCCCTCGAGGTGCTTCTTCCGCCTGGTGTACGTATGCAGTATAGGGGGGTGAATCTAGCAGGGGACTTAGACTCAGCACTATACTATACTATACTGCCATTGTGGGGGTCAATTTGTGTCTCAACAAATAAGATGTAGTGTCTAAGGGCAAAACCATGAAGCAAAAATAAGGCATATAAATTTAATAGCTATAGCAAGAAGAGTGCGCCAATCAAATGGTTTAAGCAATAAAACCAGTTTACTAGGCTTATGTTGATGAAACAAGGAAGATATGCCACTTACACGTTAAGTTAACCCAAAAGATAATTGGCAAATATGAATACTTTTTTCTTATCCAAAGTTGCACAATACACATGAAAATAAAGGAATTCTAACACTTCCATTCATACATATATCAGTCTCTCATAGTTTAAACAAAACAATGAAGGAACAACATCTATTTTGGGGTTGGGCATCCAATAGAAAGTCAAATCCTTCTCAAGTTGCATGATCATCATAAATGGACCTATGCCAGAGCTTTGAAAGAGTGAAAGTCATGCAATTACATTAATGGCATTCTACACCAAAATCAATTGGCATAATATAAAATAAGCATAATTTCACTCAAATAATATGAAATGAGTGAGTAGCATGAGTTGACTCACTATAGTTTCTTAGGTTTTACAATATCATAATTTATTTCACAATTAGGTTAAATTTTCAAACAAAATTTCTCTTTCGGTGACGAGACTCACAAGAAATCTAGAAAACGTCATGGAGTAATGTGCAGATGACTGATACTCAAATTATCTTCTCATCAAATGCTTGAAGATCTTCTTTAGCAAAACATAGAACAATCAAATTCACACTCAATGTGACAAGACATTTACCTTTAAACTTTGTAGAAAACATGAATGATATTAACAGGTTTGATAAGTAGTATATGGCTACAATGATGTGGTAGGGGAGGAGAAGCATAGACGAAGCAGACATAGTTTATCCACAGAAAACAAAGGCAAGAACTTTGTGCTAAATCTAGAACCAACAATACTAAAGAGTATATATCATGCATGGCTAAAAGATAAACACGTACTTGTTCCATCTCAAAAAAGTGTTTTGATATGTATCCATAAATGTCTTTTTATTGGTAGTCAAAGACACATATACGCTTATGGTTGGCTGGGTGTTGCATACTGTCATGTAATTAATTTAACTCACTCGACTAAACACAATCCAGAATCTCAAGCCTAAAGAAAAAGAAATAACTAGTTCCGGCCTTGTTTCCTACACTTTCTTTCCGAGCCATCATAGGTAATTATACCTCGGGTAGAAAAGCCAGTTATATCACTGTCTACCAATAATTTCTGCTCCTCATATATCCATTCATACATGCAAATATTGCAAATATCTGATATATACTTCAAATAATACCAAAATCCAAGAATAAGCTTCTAATGGCTTTAATACCTCTCAGCATTTCCCAACCTCAATTAATATATGCAACAATTTCGTTCTAATGATAAACAAAGCATCACACACACAGAGGAAATAGGAGCCTTATAATCATTCATCAATCAATCACAAGTGCAAAAGCCACCAAAATTCATCAAATTATACAACATAATACTATAACATGATTATAAATCACACTTAATAACGCTCATAGGTAAAATTTCATCAGCCTTCAATCAAGAAAATAATGACATTATATCTAGCCTTACTTTTGCACTCCATCATATCTAATCAATCACAAGGGTAAGAGCAAATCAACACCAAAATTTCACCAAATTAATCAAATTATACAACATTATACTAATACATAACCATAAAATCACACTTAAAAACGCTCATAAGTCCATTTAATCAGCCTTCAACCAAAAAAAAATTAAGGACATTATATACCTTACTTTGCACTCCATCATATTGAATCAATCACAAGCGCAAGAGCAAAAGAACATCGAAATTTCACGAAATTAATCAAATTATACATTATACTATTACATAACCATAAAATCACACTTAATAACGCTAATAAATCCGTTTAATCAGCCTTCAATCAAGAAAAAAATTAATTAAATTCTAGAAATTAGAAACACCTGAAGTAGGGGACATGCACTGAATCACCAGACCAGAAGAAGAATTTGAAGCTCTGACAGCTGCAGAAAAATCACAGGAGAAATTCGAGCGCAGACGAATCGATTCGAAAGCAGATGAAAAAGTTCGCGTCGAAGAAAAATTCACTCTTCGCTCAAATGACTGAGATAATGCGGAGAACGACAGTGATGTTACAGCCGCCATTAGAGACAAAGCGAAGCTCAACTACACAGTATATTATGATGAAGGAGAGGAGTAATTTTGGGTGAATTTTTGTTGTTGATTTTATGTGAAGTTACGCCATAGAAATGCGTAGTTCGAAGGAGAAATTCTTTGCTAATGAGACTTGAACTTCTTTATTTTTTCTGTTTTTCTCTCTGTTTGATGTAGAAGCTGATGGAGGAGAGGCTGAAAATAGAGGAGTTTAGATTATCCGAGTTTATCAAATCCAAAATTTTGTCATCCCTTCAGTTAAGCCATTGAAAGATTGACACGTCGATTGTCAAAGGTGAAGGGTGATGTTGACTTTCTCAAATCTTAGGTTTACTGTATGACAAGTGGATTAGATTTTGATTTTAGGGAAATTCAACCTTTTTTTTTTTTGAAGGGAAGGGAAATTCAACTTTATACCACGATAATTTGGTCATGTTCTTTTGGACTTATTTTCAATTCAATTCAGTTAATCTCTACAGTTCAATTTCTCTCAGTTCGGTTCAGATTCTCTCATTCCAAAAGAATGGGGCCTTATTCTACCAAAAATATGACCACTGAAGTCAATGAAAGTCAGGTGGCTTTAGAATCACAACTCACAAGTTGTGCTAACTCAACCACCCCTTTTATTTTTCATTTTTTTAGCTAAAATTAGAATTATTTTTTGTAATTATTTAAAATACTTTTTTAAATTCCCCAAAATTAAATAGAAAATCTAAAAAATTGAAATTTTATTTTTCTGAAATTAATTACTTTTTTCAAGAAAAATTACCCAACTTTTTTCTCTCTCCTCTTTTTCCACCTTAACCCTGATTTCAACCTTCCTCCTTCTCTGCGTTCTCTCTCCACCCATCTCATCTCATTCCTCCATCATTTTTGATCAATCAACTGCTCTTTTGTTACTCTACTCTTCATGCATAAGTGAATCTTATTTACACAAATACCATGGATCAAAGTAGTGCTTTCGACATCAAAGAAAAATTGATGAACAAAGCTCAAAACAAGTGCATCATGGATATAAATCCGAATTCTTCACCTCCAACCGATTTGAAGTATGTTTATAAATTAATCATCAGTTTGATAGTAATTTATTCTTTACATTTGAAGATCTAGGGTTTTGGTTTTAGGGAAAGTTCGATTTCAATCGTCTTCATATGTAGGGTTTTTGGTTTTCGGGAAAGTTCGATTTCAATTGTCTTCATTTGTTTGATTTACGTCTTTAATCCATTTCGCATGAACAAAACGACATGTTTCACTAATTATTGATGTTCTATGTTCTTTAATCTCGAATTGGATTTAATTGATTTTGGGGTTTATTCAAGGTTTTATCAAATTGACACAGAGCCTTGTTGTTCGACTGTTGGGGCTTTTTCAATTATTGGGTGGTTTCGGGTGATGACCCAACTTTGGGGCTTTGGATGATGACCTAACTATGGGGCTTTGGGTGATGACCCAACTACGAGGCTTTGGGTGATGTCCCAACTACTATGTTCCAATAACATATAAAGCTTCTACTACTACACATTTATTCTTTTCATGTTCGCCTGTTTGGAGGACTTTAATTTGTTCAGATATTTGGGCATCAGCCAGCCCAACTTCGTCCAGGAGATTGAGTTTGTTGCTCTCAAAGTGCATATATGTCATGTGCCTGAACTAGTTTATTCCATCTGGATTTAAAAGAACAATGTAAATAGTTTTAGCTTGAAGTTTGCACATATTCTCAAGCTGCTTGGGTCATGGCCTAAAAAAGTGTCATTAGGGTTGTTTAGGAATGTTATTGTTATTAGTGATTTTAGTACCTCTCCACTAATTAAATAAAAGAACCTCACTTTATTACATAATTAGGATTACTAGTAACGGAAAGAAGCTCTTAAACTATAGGAGAAAGCTATTCTCCCTAAGTCGAATCGGTGTTAGTTATTACACTTGGATACTAAAGCTTTAAAAAGTGTCATTAGGGTTATTCAGTGATGTTGTTATTATTATTTATTTTTATTTTTTTTATCAAGAAAGAAACAACTAGGGGGGATTCCAGATCATGGGCTACCCTAAAGCATCCTTGCAGATGATTAAAGAGAAAGGGAAATCAGAAACTTCAAACTAATAAGTAAGGTTAGGTGTAGTGTGCCCACGAAGTGCCATCCAGTCCGCTACACAATTCGCTTCCCTAAAAATGTGGTGGATTTGTACAACATCAAACTGCTTCAAATCTTCACCTGCATCCAAAATAATAGCGTTAATAGTCCAAGGAATTTTCCAAATACATTTAATAGCCTGAATGATGGCCAAATTATCACCTTCAACAACAATATTCTTAATACCCTCTTGCAACCCCCAAGCTTCCGCAATAAGAATAGAACAAGAGGGATCAAGAGCTTTAGCCCCACATAACAGAACCTTACCCTCAGAATCACGGATGACAAAACTAAAAGAAGTCTGGTCGTTTTGCAATTTAGACCCATCAAAGTTGAGCTTAACAAAAGAAGGAGGAGGAGGCAACCAAGGAGAATGCCTATTTATATTAACAGGAGGATTAGAATTTGAGTCTACATTCCTAGGCCCAACCGCAACCTTAAGATCAACAACATTCCCATTAATCGCAAGCTTATCCACAAAAGCTCTAATCATAACCCCTAATTTAGTAGGGGAGAAGACTTATTGGCGAAAAATAATATTATTACGAGCATACCAAATAAACCACCAAGTGGTAGCAATTAACTCTAAACGGCGAAGGGAGAAAAGGCTCCTCAAATTATAGAAATAGTCCATGAAGGAAACTCCCTCCTCCACCCTTGGGGGGAAAGACCAATTCCTTACAGAGTTAAGATCCTGAAAAACATCAATACTGAAGGGGCATTGAGAAAAAATATGAGACATATCCTCTGAATGGTGACCACAAAACACACATTCCATTGGAACAAAGATATGACTCATTTCAAGACGTTTCTTAGTGGGCAAGCCATTATGACAACTTTTCCACAAAAAGAATCTGATTTTGGGAGGAACCTTCAATTTCCAAATCCACTGAAACCCAAACTGTTCCACATTTTGAGTATGATAACCTTGAAGTAACTCAACCCCAGACTTAACTGAATAAACTCCATCAGACCAAAGCCCCCAAAATACTTTACCAGGTATTGAATTACAGGGGATAAAAATCTTGGAAATCGCAGAAGCCACCTCAGGCAAAACAAATTGAGATATAAGAGAATTATTCCATTGGGAATCATAAGTTATAAAATAGCTCACCTTAAGCTGCTCAAATCCCTCAATAATCGGACAGGCTTGAGAAATAGGATAAGGAAAGACCCAATTATCATACCAAAAGGAAATATTATGACCATTGCCAACATTCCATCTTAACCCCTTTATAAACGAAGATCTAAGAGCCATTAGTTTTCTCCATTACCAAGAAACATTAACTTTTACTTTATAAGAAAACAAGTCATCATGTTTCAAATATTTTTTTTAACAAGAGAGACCCATAAATTAGATGGGGATGAAAGTATTTTCCATAAGAGCTTAAATTGCAATGCAACATTGTTAATTTTGGCTTTCCTAAGTCCTAAACCACCAAACTTGTTATGTTTACACACCTTGTCCCACCTAATAAAATTAGGGGATTTGGAGTCAGAAGCTTTATTCTAGAATAAAGTCCTATAACATTTGTCAAGAGATGTAAGAATAGGGGTAGGCAAAGAAAAACTTTGCATTTGATAGTTCGTTTTAGTGGCCAAATTAGCTTGAATGAGAACAGTTCTACCTGCTTGCGACAGAGAATTTGCCTTCCAGTTAGTCAATTGAGAACAAACCTTTTCTTGAATCTCACCAAATGTTGCAGTTGTAACTTTACTATCAATGATGGGGCACCCCAAATTTTTTCTTAAGAATAGGATTCTTCCATTTGAAGAATGGAGGCAAAGTTTGAAGAAGAGGAGGCCAAAACATTGCTTGTACATTAAAAAGCGGACTTATGAAAGTTAACAAGTTGACCCGACATAGAGCAATATTTATCCAAAATAGTCTTAATAGTGCGGCAACTCACATCATTTGCTTTTGCAAAAATCATCGTATCATCAGCAAAGGTTAAGAAAGGGATTTTCACCTGAGAGTGTCCTAATTTAACACCTATTGCTTTGCTCCCTGTAGTACTCGCCTGATGGAGTTGACGTGCTAAAATTTCAGCACATAAGATAAAAAATATAAGGCGACAGAGGGTCTCCTTGGCGAATTCCCTGAGAGGGGGTAAAACCTCACCTGGGATACCATTTATAAGAACCGAGAATGAAACCGTTTTAATACATTGTCTCAACCAATTGATTCATTTTGCACATAATCCCATTTTTCCAAAAGTACTAAAAAATAAATTCCCATTCTAATCTATCATATGCTTTTTCCAAGTCTAACTTTATAGCAATCCATCCTTCCCTACCTTTTTTTATTTTTAAATGAATGAAAAGCCTCATGGGCAAGAAGAACATTATCTTGAATTAACCTCTCTGGTACAAATGCACCCTATAGAGGATAAATGATTTTTTCCAACACAATTTTCAGACGATTAGCCATGATTTTAGAGATGATTTTATAAATGGTAGAGCATAAGCTAATAGGGCGAAGATGATTAGGATTTAAAGGCGCTTCTATCTTGGGAATAAGAGTGATAAACATATGATTAATCTCCTTTAAAATTTGCCCTGAATGGAAAAACGCTTTAACAGCCCTAAAGACGGAGTTTCCAACCAAAGGCCAATACTTTTGAAAGAAATAAGGAGGAAACCTATCAGACCTGGGTGCTTTGTCAGGGGCTAAATCAAAGGTAGCATTTTTAACCTCATCCTTCGAAATATCACCACAAAGAAAAAGATTATCCTCGTCGGATATTATAGAATCAAGCAAATCGAAATCGGAATTAATATCAAAGTGACATTCGGAATTAGAGGTAAATCTTTTAGCAAAGGCATTAGTAAAGCACTCTTCGATTAATTTAGGGTGTGAGATCGGTTGGTTGTGGGAGTTATAAATAGTATTGATCAAGTTACGGTTTTTCCTAATAGTTGCACAAGCATGAGAATATTTAGTATTGGCATCACTTAGCTTAATGTGGTTTGACTTAGCTTGAATCTTCCAGTATAAATTTTGAAAATGAAGAAGCTTAGCTTGTTTTGCTAAGAAATGTTTTTGTGACACTATAAGTGTAGAAGATTCTTCGTTTACTAATAGCTGTTGTTGAATCTTTTCCAATTTCTCTTCCACTACCCTAAGTTGTCTAAAGATATTACCAAAGCGAGTCTTTGACCAATTTTTAGCCTTTTCTTTTAGTAGTTTGCATTTCTTTGTTAAACAATACATATAAGAACCATGGAATTTATTAGACCAAGTTTTCTTTATTAATAAATCGAAGTCCTTTCTTGTAGTCCAAAGCTTATTAAACCGAAATGGGGCTGCCTTCCTACAATTTGCAATTTTAAGCGATAAAGAAATGGGGCAATGGTCGGATGAAGTAAAAATTATGGTGAAGAACTTTAGAGGAAGGAAATAAATTAAGCCATTCTAAACTAGCTACACATTTGTCTAACCGTTCCATAATATTATTGGGACCATGAAATTTTTTCCGCCAAGTGAAAGGGGGTCCTTCAAAAGGCAGTTCAACATACTCAAGGGAATCAAATAGGTTAATCATATTAGCTAACCAAGAAAATCTATGTACAACACCACCTTTTTTTATCACTATAAGAGCTTAACTCATTAAAATCTCCCAAAATAATATATAGGTCATTAAGAGTTTTAACATAGCAGATAAGTTCATCCCAAAAAACATGCTTAGAAGCTTGATTAGGCGGAGCATAGATAAAGATAGCAACAAATTTACATTCCATAGATGAGATATAAATACACTACAAGCCAAAAACCGATTAGATTTTTTAATAATAGACAAACTAAAAGGATTGCTAGCATTGTCCTTCCACATTAGCCAAATCCCCCTGCCAATCCAAAAGTGGGAAGAAAGTCAAAATGTTGAAACCCACAATGCCTAACACTCCCCTCCAAAGGAGGAGTTTGCACCTTGGTTTCACATAACATCATTACATGCACATTATTGTATTTACAAAAATCTTTTACTTCCTCCAAAGCTAGATGCCTCCTGCATCCTCTAATATTCCAACACCCTAAATTCATAATATGATTGGCAGGGAGATGGCAGAACTATCTAAGTTACGCCTCTCTTCGCACTCGAGTATGGCCGAATCATTCTCAATGCTACCTTTCCTCCTCTTGGCAAAACTTGAGGAAGAACCCATCCCAAGAGGACTAGCCCCTTCAACCCCCATTCCCTCAATTTGTTTAACAATGGATGTCTCTGAATTAATAAAATGGAAGGAGTTCTCAGGTTGAGAAAGATAACCTTCCAACATGTCATCATCACAAGCATCATCCAGGACATAAGTAGAGTCATCTACCCCAGATTGATAATCAGCATTGTCAAACAGTTGCTCATTAGCAAAGTCACCCACTTCAGGAGCAGGCAAATAAGCAGCAGCAAAAAGATCTTCAGGGTAGACCACCCTAATAGGGACTGGGGATAGAATTTTATCATTGACATCAAGGGGGCGGTGGACCTTGATCAACCGGGGGCACGAGAGGAGTGCACATACCCGGTAAGGTGGGTAACCCCAACACTACAGGAGGAGGGGCAATAGAGAAATCCCTAGCATCAGTTTTATCATCATAGGAAAGCTCCTCAATTATAGGATCAGAAACAAGCATACTTTTACCTTTCACATCAGAATGAGCAAGAGACAAAGAAGATGTTTTAGCATAACCAGATTCAGGAATGTCTTTGAACACAATACCTTTAGCACCAACTAGTTGCTAAGAACCAGAAAATTTCTTAATAGGGAACTACTTTCTTTGAGATACATAAGTATGAGCACCACCAACCATGCCTCTAGCAACATGCCTAGGCCTAGCCTCCACCACATTAGCCTGCTCAGCTATGGTGAGAGGCTTTGCTTACCTATTAGCATTCTCTAGAAATTCAGCAAGCCATTTCTTTTTAGGATGCTTCAACAACATAACCTTGACTTCTCTTTGAGGAGGATAAAGCAAAGCACAATTATCAAATCACATGATCATCACAGCCACAGAATGAACAGCCCGAGGAAAAGTCCTCATACCAAATGACATACCCACAAACAATGCCACCAAAACGCACAATCTCAACATATTCAAGAAGAGGCTCAATAATATCCACCCTAATGCATGCATGTTCAAATCTAATTTTATGCCTTAACAAGGATCTAGCATCCAGCTTAACAAGAGATCCAAGATTATTTGCAGCAAGCATATTGGCCACAGATTCGAAGTTGAGGAGTTCAGTGGAAAACCTAGGGATTCTCACGCACAGGTCAACCCACTTAATTTCCTCAACAAATGGGTCAAAATGAGCCCTCCAAGGGTAGATAACAAACACTCTCCTTGCACATGCCATGGTCTTTCAGACCAAACAAGGAATAAATCACCAGAGTTAGCAAACCTGATAGCCTACATCTCCTTTGTAGAACTTCCAATCAGCCTTAGTTCTAGATATTATTGTTCTTAAATCAATAGGGTCTGATCTCCCAACATTTACCCACACGACAAGACTTAGTCAAATTAGCAATATCTTTTTTAACTTGAGGAAGTTCATCTAAAATTAAAGCCTCAGGAAAAGTAGGAGGACCTGGAGGGTCACTTACATTAATATGCTCAGAAGTATCACCATCAGGGACAGAGGAGGGCGTAAGCACAGAGCAAAGGCATCCTTAAATGATTTAAGGTTCTCCATAATTGATATGAAACAAAAGCAATAACTCACCAAAGACACAGAAGAATTACACTCAATAGAGAGAAAGTAGTAAAAGAAGCAATAAAATTTATGAGGAATGAGATTGTATGAAGAATATATCTGAGGTTGTTTCCTTAAATAGCACAATAATTTAGGAGCATGCCAGAAGAAAATTGAAGAAATTCACACCTTACTTGGGATGTTTCGTATCGCATTTAATGCGAGGTCAGAATTAATGAAGAAGAAACCACCAACGGTAACCACTCTGAGCTTACAAGCACCACCAAACGCGTCCCCAGGGGAAGAAATGATGACAGAAGGACCAAAATAATCGATTACCCACCCACTCGAAAAAAGAAAGAAACGCAACCTCCCATCCAAAGCCAGCGAAACCCTATCCCTTTTTTGATTTTTGTATTTGAAACCCATAAATTGAAGCCACCTAATCCATAAACATAGAGAATTATCGACTGAAATTTGGGGGTAAACCACACTTAACACTTTTATAGCCTCATAGCTCTGACAGCGAGCGAAATTAATAGCCGTAACTCTACAATTTTTTGTAGACCTATCGCTAAAGAAATAGGGAGAAATTGAATCGATTATCCCAAAAGCGGATAACCAGGCTATAATAATGATGATTAATAGCAAACTTGTTTGATTGGAGAAGTTGTTTAGAGGGATACAAGATTTCGACTTGGTTTCAAATTGATTTGGGGATTTTTTTGAGGGCTTTGGGTTAGGGTTTCGAGAATGAGATTTGGGGAATGGAAGGCTAAATCTAGAGTCTCTCTCTCTTACTTTCTCTCTCATCTTTTGTTCCTATGTCAATAAAGGAGCCTCAAATAGTGATGTTGCTATTATGATTATGTGTGTGATATTTTTATTATAATTACATTTAGCTGCTTGGGTCATGTCCTAAAGTTGTTAAGGTCATATCCTAAAAGATTGTCTTTAATAGTTAGACAAATATTACTATAATGATACAAAGTGATATTATTAATATGTTGTTATTATTATTATTATTATTATTATTATTATTATTATTATTATTATTATTATTATTATTATTATTATTATTATTATTATTATTATTATTATTATTAATTGTTAATATTATAGTTACATTTAGAGTCCAATAAGTGATTAGAGTCCTCATCATCCTCATCGACGAGACGTGACTAGGTCTGCTAGAGCATGTACTTGGGGTAATATTAGGCCCATAGAGACTCCACCTCATCGAGAGGAGGAGGAGGAGGAGGAGGAGGAGGGGGGCCATGTGGCTAGCAACATGTGGCTAT
Source organism: Beta corolliflora (assembly GCA_947648045.1). Classification (NCBI taxonomy): domain Eukaryota; kingdom Viridiplantae; phylum Streptophyta; class Magnoliopsida; order Caryophyllales; family Amaranthaceae; genus Beta; species Beta corolliflora. Next base: position 1,101,112 of record CANSZD010003166.1, on the reverse strand, counting down.
GTGTATTAGTGCTTTTTATTGTTTCATAATTTCAATTTTCTATTATGTCTAATAGTACGTAATAATATTTGTTTATTTCAGTGGATGCACCAGGTGGTGCAAGCCGTACTTCCTTTGTTCGACGATTTCATTAATGAGGCGGAGCCACCTAACCTTCGAGACGTGCTGTGGAAGATCACCAACATTGTTTCAAGGTGGAATCAAATGATGGGTCTTCGAGATGATATACCTCCCCCACATTGCTACTATTTGTAGTGTTTGTGTTAATACTTTGTCATTGTTGTTGAAGCAAATACTTATTAGTTATTACCATGTTTAGTAGCTTTTCAAATATTATCCTAAATGTACAATCATGTTTTAGGAAATTAGTTTAATTATGAATTAAAATTTATGACAAATATTATATTAAAATATACTAGTGTCATACCTCGCATCTTATCACATAGAATAATGAGCTAGTACTGATATTTATTGTTATATTCACCTTAATTCTACCTATTTAGATAAAGATGTGATTGGTGATTATTCGAAAACTTAACCAACTTTTTATAACAAATGATCCTTAGAATAATGACTTAATTATGTAAAATAAAGTTAATAGGAGATAATAAATAGTATTTCATAAGACTCTCATTTCTAAAATTAGGCCATTTATTGAAATCAAACAACGTTTTATATGAAAAGTTGAATCTTTATTTCGTACCAGATAGCGTTTTTTAGCTACCCTACACTGATGTCAAAAGTTAGACTTTTATTTTGTATCAAACCGGTTTTGTAGGCATCAAGTACCTAGAAAATGTTTATCTTTATCCTTTTGTTAAGTTTTGCTAAAAGACAACTCTTCTAGCACAAATTAATCACTCATCTATCCCATGTCATATTTTATAAGGATTAGGGCAGCGTTATAATTTGACATTTAGGACGTATCCTTTTATTTTCTTGGAACCAATGGCGTAAATTAAAGCAAGGAACTTTTGTCAAATAAGGATCCAAGAGTTAGGAGTGGTTTAAATTAAGTCATAATTATAAGACACGGGTCTCTTGGGATCATTTGTGGTAAGAGATTGGTTATTCTCCCATCAATCATGTAGTAGGACATATCCCAGCCAGCGTGGGTCATCTCCTAATATTCTTAGATCAGGTCTTTAAAGTAACTTATATAGTATTGGTGTGAGATATTGGTTTATATAGCGAGCCAGGTTCATGTCCTAAACATTGACCATGCCCAAATATCGACTAATGTAATGGCTATCCATTCCTCATAGACACTAATGGTGCATCTTGGACATTATTTCACTCAAAGTAATGGTTATAGGGTTTTATTCAACAAAATATGGCCATGATACATAGCATGGGATTTTTGATCATCAGACTCATTAGCTCTCTCTCGAATTATCCAATCAACACATACATATCATTCCCGAAATTCACTAACGTCAATCCTTGTAACTTATCCCATACTGAGCTACTATGTTTCAAGGGTTTCATCCATATAGAGCCGCAAAGGGGGGTCTTAATATAGTTGTAGGCGTGTTTTTATTTTGCCTACGCGGTGTGAGCGCGTATTTGACTACCCCATTATTGTTAAGGTTTTATTGAAAATATTTTCGAAGTCGCCAACAAGTCTTTAAAGGAAAACTCATAAACCTAATTGGATATTGGGAGATCGTAGGGACAAATTAGGGACTTATCCAATGTAGATTTCCCCGTCCTGACTCCAAATATGGTCAAAATGAACCAAAGATTGAGTTCAGGGGTGAGGGTACGAACACGGTCATAATGAACCACATTCGCCCATTGTTGGCCTCTACTAAATATCAATTCATGTCAATTTTTATGCAATAGAATAACCAAATAATATTTTTATGCACCCTAAAAATATTAGTCTAGGTTGGTTCAGGAAACACATAAAAAGACTATTTTTTTTGTGATATGTTATTAAGAAATCAAAATTACAGGGAACCTAGCAGGTTGTCTGTATTATCTGATTAACATTAGAACAGTTCTTTAGGTCTTTGATTAGCTAAAATAACATATGGGTGATAAAAATCATGCATAGAAAAATCAGGCAAGCATGCAATAATATATGAAAATAAACAGAAAAGAGAAATAAAAGTTTAGAATATACAAAAGAGCAATTTTTATATTAAAGATCTACATTATGAAGGAAATAGTTAGTAATATAAAAATAATAAATTGATTCAAGGACCCTCAAGATAATACCGTGGCGTGGGTCTGAGAGATTGACAACCTTCGGGAAAAGCAATCGTGAAGGCTGAAAATCTGAATGTATGAAAGTACGTATTTTGTGTTGAAAAGTATGGAGTTATGTAGAGATAAATCGTAAGTGTCGAAGTTGTAAAGACGAGTGTTAAGTGTGGAAAAAACGTTTTAAAATCCGGAAAATCGAAGAGTATTTATAGGAAAATTGGAATTGCGCTTCACCCGCCAACTGCGCCAGGCGCAGGTGGCTGTGTGACTCACAATCACACGTGTCAGGCGCACATTGGTGAGCATGACGCGGCATGACCAATGATCAGTGCCCACGTGGCAAACGCTTTAAAAAAGATAAAATTGACAGCCTGTACATGAACAGAGAAGTGCGCTCGGCGCACGACTTTGTGTGACACATAAGACTACGTGGCATGACATATGCGCTCGGCGCACGCTTGTGCGCTCAGCGCAGGGAGGTGCGCTCAACGCACCGCCTTGCTTTTGACACATTTTGACAGTTTTTTTGATAAAAACGCGTTTTAAAGATTTCCTTTTATCTTTTGACTCCGGAAATCTGATTTTATGGGATAAAATCCGATTTTAGTTGTAAAAATATCTTTGAAAATACTTATTTATTAAAATAAAACAATCAATTATCAATGAATAATTAAATGGGCTTTTTCAAAGAGTTGGGCTCAAAATACAATTTTGGATCATTAAAATACGCTTTAACACTTTTTAAAACAGTTTTGGCTCTTTGGACTACTATGCCCTTGGGTCGGACCAATTGAGACGGCGGTATGTTTCATCATCAAAATCTTAAATCGAGAGACACGATTATGTGTCTACAGAAGCCCCCACTTTGACTAAGGTTCATGAAACCGATAGTCAAAGTATACGGTGTCGGGACAGAGAACGATTCTAAACGCTCTGTAGTTTAGAACTGATCTATATACGTCAGTCTCTGCAAAACAATGTTAGTATGCAGGATAATAACCACAAGTAATATGATTACCTGCAGAGAAAAATGTTAGCAGATAGGTGCAAACAACTCACATAAAGCACATAATGATGCAAAAATGCAAATTTAGACTCTCTAAGGATGCATGAGACACTATACAAGGATTAAGGTTATGCAAAGCTAAGGAATATGACACATCATGCAAGTTAGGGTGATGTAAGACTAAGATGTATGAAATGAAATGCAAGGTCAGGGTTTTGCAAGGCTATGAGATCATGATATGTAGAATGATGGAATGATCAGATACAGATAGAATGATTTTCGAAAACCGTTTTTAGTAAATAATCGGGGTCCGTAAACGAGGTCCGTAGATTACAACTTTTCGGGAGTTTGACTTGATTTGGAGGAACCACCACATATATAGGAAGCCCTCATTTTGGGTGAGCTTGTCTTAAATTAGGCTTGAGCCTTGATTGAAATGTAGTTGATTTGTCTTGAGCATTTAGAGTTCTTTGATGGCGATTCTTCTTTGGAAAGTTGATACAGGCAAAGTCAGGTATCGCCAGAAATCATGGAATTGTTGGAGAGTCCTTTAGGGAAAAGGAGAGCTTCGATTGAAAAATAAAAAGGTTTAAATTTGTGACTTAAATAAATGTAGGTGGGAAAAGGCTTTGATGAGGCTAGGTTCAGACTCGAGTCTATGTCGGAATCTAGAAAGAGTATGCTCCTAAATTCTAGAAAGTCAAATCATTAGACCTTGATTAATTTATTTTATTGAAGCAGTCGGACCTCAAGATGAGGATTCCTACGTATATATCCTTGCGGAATCAGACCATTCATAGTTCTGAATCTGATTTCTCTTTTTTTTTGTGCCCTAACTTTTGCCTTGGTCATACCTTGGAAAAGGAGTTAGGGTTGATGAAAGGTTGAAAGGTTTAAGGGTTGAGAATTTGATGAAGGTTTGATTAGCTCGGCTAAGGTAAGGATTATGGATTTGGATTATATGGGTTTTAAAGGTTTGATGGATTGAAGGATTTGAATAAGGGGTAAAACTTTTGTGCAAGCCCCCTAGCTAGACTTTTTATCTTGCCTTTGCCTTTTTCTTTTTTGCATTTTTTCCTTTTGTCATGTGCGTTTTCTTTTTGCTTTTGATCTACTTTTTGCGTTTGCTCTTTTTTTTCGCACTTTGAATTTCTTTCACTTTTTTTTTATATTTTGCCTAGCATTTATATTTTTTTGTAGTGAGCCTTGCACACAAGTTTTTCTGGTTTTGGAAGAATTGAAGGTTATTTTGTGAAGCTTTGATTTTGAAGGGTTTTTGGCTAATAGAGATGATGGTTTATGGGATTTTTTTTCTTGGTTTGCATTAGGATGGCTTATGGATGATGGAAGGTCATAGAGGAAGAGGGAATAAACTCATAACCCAAAGCATGTCCACTTTTACTTTTCTATTTTTTTATTTCTTTTATTAATCAAAGTCATTACAGATAATCTGATTTGGGTTTCATCATCGAATTCGAAGCATAAATGATGGTGAAAGGCCAATGAAAATAAAAAAGAAAAATAAATGAAATAAAAAAATGGAAAGGCTATAATAGATGAAGTCCTATATTGACATAGACTCGATGGGAAAGGAAAAAAATGGCTTAGGGTAAGGACTCTCTGACTCATCCTAGGAAACCAGAAATAAAAGACTAAGCCTTTGAATTGTTGATGCACTGCGCAAAGAAAAGGGTTGCTGGTGATGCTGATTCTCGTTGTAGCAAGTATTAGAAGTCTATTGTAATCGACCATGTTTTGCAGTGCATTTTTAGGATCCAATACTGGATATCAGATGTTCGTTGTTCTGTAGGAATTCGTAGTAGAAATATAGGTTGCACGTTTTGAAATTTCTTTTAGATGTAGGGTTCGGAGTAGACCCTATGGAAGGGATCGCGCCTCTATTGTGAAGGCGGTAGACCCTATGGAAGTGATCCCGCCTCCATTGTGAAGGCGGTCAAACGTAATTTTCATGACTCTAGACGAAGTCGGGGTGGCGATAGTGCACTTGATGAGCTTTAGAGTAGGCTCACATTTTGTTCCTCCTTTAGCCAATCCTAAGTTGTAATCTCTCGACCGATCATAAACAGAATTGAGTGGACATCGCTTGTAAGTTTAAGAAATGATTTTCGAAATGAGAAATAGAAATGAGAAATGAAAATGGGGAATGAAAATGGGAAATGAAAATGGAAAATGATTTTGAATTGAAAATGGAAATGGGAATGGGAATGATTAGAAATGGGTATGATTATGGACTAGTATGGGCTTGACCATGATGCAGACATGAGCCTAACTATATGCAAATGCAGACATGTACTAGACTGGACTATGCAAGCAGATAGGGCTGGATGATCGGACTTTGCTGAGCACTAGACTTTGAACTTACAATAAGCAGACTAGACTCAAGGCATGGTAGACAATAAAGGTATGACTTGATCTTTTATAGTCCGGAGACTTGATTAGGGTTTACGTACTTAACTTAGGGTTGAACTTTTATAGTCCGAAGACTTGACTAGGGCTTACATAGAGATGCAAACTAGACCTAGGGGACTGACCTTCTATAGTCCGAAGACTCAACTTTTATCGTCCGGAGACTTGACCTCTATAGTCTGAAGACTTGACTTTTATAGCCCGAAGACTTGACTTTTATAGTCCGAAGACTTGACTAGGGTTCACATAGAGATGCAAACTAGACCTAGGGGGATGACCTTTTATAGTACAACGACACAGCTTTTATAGTCCGGAGACTTGACTTTTATAGTCCGAAGACTTGACTTTTATAGTCCGAAGACTTGACTAGGGTTCACATATAATGCAAACTAGACCTAGGGAACTTTTATAGTCCGAAGACTTGACTAGGGTTCACATATAATGCAAACTAGACCTAGGGAACTTTTATAGTCCGAAGACTCAACTTTTATAGTCCGGAGACTTGACTATTATAGTCCGAAGACTTGACTTTTATAGTCCGAAGACTTGACTAGGGTTCACATATAATGCAAACTAGACCTAGGGAACTTTTATAGTCCGAAGACTCAACTTTTATAGTCCAATGACTTGACTATGGTTTACATATAATGCAAACTAGACCTAGGGAATGAACTGGGCCTAAATAGACCTAAGATTTGAATTGGATTAGACTTAGACTTAGATTGGAATGGATCAGGAATATACTTGGACTAGGCTTGACATACCACATAAAGATGCAAATGGGCCTAGATTTTGACATGAACTAGACTTATATGGGCCTAAGGTCGACTCTAATGCTAGCGTGCCTAATATGAATGCATGGACTCAAATGAAAATGGGCCTAAAATGAATGCAAATGGATTGGATTGATTGGATTGAATTGAATGAAGGTGTTTGGACTAGGTTTAGAATTTTCGAAATTCGTTTTTGAAAGGAACCCCTTGTTTTTTATCTTTTGTTAGGAAAAGATGATGGATTGATTTTGCTAATATTTTTGTAAATGTCTTGTATGATGATGATTAGTAAATGCTTTTTGAAAAAGGTAGAATAGACATGGGTGTAGAATTGATTTTGAAAAATGCAAGTTTTTTGAAATTGGTTGAATATGATTGGGTAGAATTAATAGGGAAGATTAGTTAGAGATGGGGCGAGATGGAACGAGGTAGACATGCATGACGACTCAAACTCTACCATTACCACTTTTCTAGATGCACTTTTTAGGACAGACTCGATCGTCCATGAAAAGACTGATTTTTATGAATTAGGTGAGACCCCTAGAATGACCATACTTTTACGCGAATGCAGACAAAATGAACATAGGATCGACCGCCACAACGACTAAATCGACGAAAACCATGTGATGCACTCACTGTGTGCCACGCAGTATTGCTACACGCGGCACACAAAGGTATGTCTGGCACAGGAGTGGTGCGCCAGGAGTGGTGCGCCAGGCGCAACTTGATGCGCTTGGCGCACTACTCCCCGACATGTTTTTCGGAGGTTTAGGCGATGTTTTGGCCAATTGGCGATCTTTTATTTATTTTTTTAGACGCGATTTTAGACGCAATGCATAACGACGAAAATTTGACAAGATAATAGCAGGCAAAAATTGCAATCACAAGCAAATGTCATGTAACATGGATGCAAAAGTTACAACCTAAAGTCCAGTTCTATGTTTGAAACTATGGTCAGGTTTAGGTTAAGTCTGAAAGGGTCCATGACTAAGAGATTGATCCCACGCTTCGTACCTTTGCTTAAAAAGGTGGCCACGTGTAAGACGCACTCCAGTTCTCAAGTTAGGAACAAGAGAACAATGCCATGGTTTGGTAGGTTTGTTTATGACTAAGATCCAACACTATCGCTCAGGAAGCTTTTTGGAAGGACAAAGCACAAACCCCCCAGGGTGGCCTCACGCATAGAATATGCGCTAATGAGGCAAGGTAGATTGTCCTTATGGCGGCTTAAACAATAGCCATGCATATGCAAAACTGTAATGTCATTCTAAAGCATAAAAAGAGTATGAATCGTATTTTTCGAGTTTCACCCACTCATTTTTAAAAAAATTAATTTTTTTAAAAATCGTCCCCATTGAAGTCGCCAAATTGTAGGCATGTTTTTATTTCGCCTACGCGGTGTGAGCGCATATTTGACTACCCCATTGTTAAGGTTTTATTGAAAATGTTTTCGAAGTCACCAACAAGTCTTTAAAGGAAAACTCATAAACCTAATTGGATATTGGGAAATCGTAGGGACAAATTAGGGACTTATCCAATGTAGATTTTCCCCGTCCCGACTCCATAGATGGTCAAAATGAACCAAAGATTGAGTTCAGAGGTGAGGGTACGAACACGGTCATAATGAACCACATTCGCTTATTGTTGGCCTCTACTAAATATCAATTCATGTCAATTTTTATGCAATAGAATAACCAAATAATATTTGTATGCACCCTAAAAATATTAATCTAGGTTGGTTCAGGAAACACATAAAAAAACTATTTTTTTTAGTGATATGTTATTAAGCAATCAAAATTACAGGGAACCTAGCAGGTTGTCCGTATTATCTGATTAATATTAGAACAGTTCTTTAGGTCTTTGATTAGCAAAAATAACATATGGGTGATAAAAATCATGCATTGAACAATCAGGCAAGCATGCAATAATATATGAAAAGAAATAGAAAAGAGAAATAAAAGGTTAGAATATACAAAAGAGCAATTTTTATATTAAAGATCTACATTATGAAGGAAATCGTTAGTAATATAAAAATAATAAATTGATTCAAGGACCCTCAGGATAATACCGTGGCTTGGGTATGAGAGACTGACAATCTTCAGGATGAGCAATCGTGAAGGCTGAAAATCTGAATGTATAAAGTATGTATTTTGTGTTGAAAAGTATGGAGTTATGTAGAGAGAATTCGTAAGTGTCGAAGTTGTAAAGTCGAGTGTTAAGTGTGGAAAAATCGTTTTAAAATCCGGAAAATCGAAGAGTATTTATAGGAAAACTGGAATTGCGTTCAGGCGCCAACTGCGCCAGGCGCAGGTGGCTGTGTGAGTCACAATCACACGTGTCAGGCGCACATTGGTGCGCCTGACGCGGCATGACCAATGATTAGTGCCCACGTGGCACACGCTTTAATTAAAAAAGATAAAATTAAGACAGTGGTATGTTTCATCATCGGATCCTTAAATGGGGAGAGACGATTATGTGTCTACAATAGTCATGATCTATCTATTCTTGCCCACATTGGCTTATTTACAACTGAAACAATCTCCGGAAAATCATGTATTGGTTGATATCTTAATATTCTTCGCTAATATCCTTAAAGTAACCCATAAAGTATTGGTGTGAGTGTGTTTGTTTTCCCAACAAAATTTACTCAAGACATGTCCCAATACAAAAAAGGCCAAGGAGACCATCTATGAAAGACCGGTTAAGGTTACTAACCTATTCCTTAAACATAGGAAACCATTGATTATCCAAAACCAGTCTCTTAAGTTTAATTATTTGATTCATTGAAAAAGTTGTTGTGAGATAGGAGACTGTTTCTCAGTAAAACCGGTTTCTTTGAAATATTTTAATTTTGTAATTCAATTTTTTTTCAACAAATTAACAAATATAATTTCTGAAATACACAATGATATTATAAGATATCTGTTTAATATCTTTACAAAGAAGATTTAAAAATTTCATTCGGTACTAAAAAAAATAAAGAGAGATAAAGTTAGAGAGAGAAAAACTAGAAAAACGCTCCCAACCACCCAGCCCCTTGAAACCCGAGCTCGAAAGAAAAAATCCCCAAATCAATTTAGTACCCTTTCTGCTCAAAATCAATCAACTAAATGCAAATTTAGTACGAAATCTCTGTCATTAGCCTTAATTGTGGTATTCTGGTTGCCCAAATTTGTAGATAATTTGCTTTCTATCTTCTGTCATAATTACTGTAAGGCGAAAGCAAGCTGTAGCTTTGTTAATTACCTCCCTAAATTATGGCAGGGCTATAAGTATAGCTATGGAGTAATTCTTCTGCTTTTACCCACTAAATTAGCTAAACCTCCTTCAATTTGGATTAGGTGGCTCAATTTTTTAGGTTTCAAGTACAAATATCAAGCTAGGGTTAGAGTTTTGCTTTTCGGGGATGGGATTGTTCATTTATTTCCCCAATTGAGTGTGAGTGTCCTTAAATTTTTTTGGTTTACTTTCATCATTTCGCTGCTCAGTGCTGAGTTGGTTAGTCGAAGGAAAATCTCTTTGCTTGTTGAGTTTGGATGTTTGTTCATTATTTTGGTATTCGCATTAAATGCGACTAGAAATTTCTCTGCTGAAAGCCGTTTAAGGTGCTGCTTTAACTGGTTGTGGCTTTGGATTTTTTGCTATAAATATGCTCCTTTTCAGGTAAAATTGTATACTGCTTTCTCTTACTTCTCTTATAACTCTCTTCTTAAGTCTGTGTTTGCTTTTTAACTTTTGATCAAAATTTGTTTAGTTTTGGTGTGCTTAGTGAGTATGGATAATCCTCCTTCTTTTAAGGAAGCTGTGTTGAAAAATCATTATGGTGAAGGTTGTTCTGCTGGTATTGTTCCTAACCCTAGTATTTCTCTTTCTTCTATTGAAAATGTACATGATTGTTTACATGCTGTTAGCCATGACCCCCCTGGTCCCCCTTATTTCCCTGAGGCTATTGTTTTAGCTGAGTTGCCCCAAGTTCAAAAAGATATAGTAGACCTCTCTGAATCTTATCTTGTGGGTAAGATGTTGGGTGAGCCTGTTGATATGAGAACTATTATTTCCAGAACTAGGGCTGACTGGAAATTTTGTAAAGGGGATGTGGAATACCTTGACATGGGTAACCAGTGGGTTCTAATTCAGTTTGCCAATCCTGGTGACCTTTTTCTTGTATGGTCTGAAAGACCCTGGCATGTTATGGGTGAGCTTTTTGTCATTTATCCATGGAGGGCTCATTTTGGCCCCTTTATGGAAGAGATCAAGTGGGTGGATTTATGGGTAAGAATTCCACGTTTTCCTACTGAGTTGCTCAATTTTGAATCTGTTGCAACTGCAAATAATGTTGGTTCTTTAATTAAGCTTGATCCTAGATCATTGTTGAGGCAACTTCTGTCTTGTTTTGTCCCCCCCTAAAAAAGAAAGAAAGGTGTTGCTTTTGCAAAACCCCAAGAAAAAATGGTTAGCTGACTTCTTAGGTAATGATAATAGGCAAGCAATGCCTTCAACCACAGCTGAGCAAGCAAATGTGGTGGAGGCTAAGCTTAGGCATATCTCAAGGCCAAAGCTTGTCCACTTTGGTAATGTTTATGGTGCTGGTCCTAAAGATTCCCTGCTAAAGTCTTTGCTGGTGCCTCTAAGGCTCATGGAGCCAAAGGTGTGGTTATTAATGAACCACAAGTGCAAACTATTCCAAAGAAAGCTGCTATTTCTCTGCCTGTCCAAGATAATAAAGGTAAAAGTGTGATTGATGCTAATCTGGTTGTTGATGTCCCTTCCTCTGATGATGAATCAAGCAACTGTGATGTGCTCCCATTCCCCTCTCCTGCTGTGAGTGAGGGTGCTCCCTCTCCTGTGGCAGTGCACTCCCCAGTGCCCCCGGGAAAGGTTGAGCTATTGCCCCTCCCCCCTCCCCAGTCCCAAGTCCCAGTGTTAAACCCAGTCCCTCTGCTAGTTGTCTATCTAGAGGACTTATTTACTACAGATTTTCTGCCAGCAGCCCCGTTTGATGCTGATGAAGGTAATGAGTATTTTGCTGAGCTGAATGATCAGTCCGATGTTGATGATGGTACTTATGTCATGGGAGATCATTTTGATGATGAAATGGTTGATGAGTATCTCTCACAACCTGAAAACTCTTTCCATTCTCTCAATTTTGATCTTTCTATTGTTGAGCAAATAGAGGTTTTGGGGGTTGAAGGGGTAGCTTATCTGAGCCATTCTCATCTTCTAGCTCGGCTAAGAGGAGAAAGGGGATGGTGGAAGCAGATTCAGTCATTTCTGAGCTGAAGAGGAGTAGGTCTTAGACCTAGCTTCGTTCTCACCTGCTTAATGCTTTATGTTAATTAATAGCTGGAATATTCGAGGTGCGAGGAGACCTCTTGCAATGGAGGAAGTCAAAACCTTTTGTAAATGAAATAAGGTGAGTATAATGATGATTTGTGAAACCAAAGTGCCCACTCCTCCCTCGGAGGGATGTGTTTGGCACTCTGGCTTTTCGCACCATGATTTCCTTCCTTCATTAGGACTAGCATGTGGGATGTGGATATTTTGGAAAAATGAAAACTGTAATCCTTTTATGCTTTCAAATATTATTAAATCCTCACACTTTTGGGCTTGTAGTATTGAATTGTTGGCAACTAACTTTACTTTTGTTCTTGTTTTTATATATGCTCCTCCAAATTATAATCTAAAGTATGAATTTTGGGATGAACTTATTGAGTTTATTAAGAACATTGATGGACCATATGTTATTTTGGGTGATTTTAATGAGTTAAGTTCCCATTTAGATAAAAAAAGGGGGTGTTGAATTTCGGTTCTCACGTTTAGCAATTATGAATTATTTTTACTCCTCGGTAGATTGCATTGAACTCCCTTATCAGGGTAATTTATTCACTTGGCGAAAATCAAGAGATAGCCCTAATAATATATATGAAAGATTAGATAAAGGGGTAGCTAATCTAAGTTGGATTAACGCCTTCCCAAATGCAAAACTTTCCCATCACTCTTTCACTTCTTCGGATCATTGCCCAATATCATTAGAAATAAAAGTTCATAGTAGACTTAAATCGCCCCCGTTTAAATTTGATAAATTATGGACAACTTGTAAGGATTTTGATGTTATTATTAAAAAATCTTGGTGTCAAAGATTTCGAGGTTCTAATATGTATTGCTTAACAAGAAAGTGTAAACTTCTAAAAGAAAAAGCCAAAAATTTGGTAACTACTAGATTTGGTAACATTAGTAGACAATTAGAATCGGTAGAAAAAAATTATCTATAATTCAAAGCAGACTACTTAAAAGAAGTAATTGTCCCCTTTTAATTCGTCAACAAAATTTAATGTTGACCAAGCACCTTAAACTTCTTGAATTCCAAGATTCTTATTGGAAAACTAAAGCGAAATCCAACAATCTAAAACTAGGTGATTCAAATACTAAGTATTATCATGCTTGTGCGTGCTTAAATTAGAAGAAACCACAATCTCATTACCTCAATTTATGACCCTTCTAATAATTTAATTTCTCAACCCAATCTAGTTGAAGAATGCTTTACAAATTCTTTTAAAAAGAGGTTTCTTGCTAATTCTGACTGTAACTTTAACTATGATACTGATTTTTCTTCACTAGAAAGTATCATTTCAGAAAATGATAATGCAAGTCTGTGTGCCGAAATCTCTATGGAGGAGGTCAAAACAGCTCTTTTTGATTTGGCTTCGGATAAAGCTCCGGGACATGATGGGTTCACTCCCTTCTTTTATCGAAAATATTGTCCCTTGTTGGTAATTCAGGTTACAGGGTTGTCAAAGCTTTAATCCACTCATGTAAAATCCTAAAAGAAATAAACCATACTTTCATCACGCTTATTCCCAAGATTGATAATCCTACTAATCCAAATCATTTCCAGCCAATTAGTCTTTGTTCTACATTATATAAAATTATTTCTAAAATTATGGATAATAGACTGAAGGTTGTATTAGGCAGAATTATTCACCCATTACAAGGGGCCTTTGTTCCTGAACGGTTGATCCAAGATAATATTCTTTTAGCGCATGAAGTCTTTTCTTATTTTAAGAATAAGAAGGGGAGGGAGGGATGGCTTGCCATTAAACTTGATATGGAAAAAGCTTATGATAGATTAGAATGGAACTTTATTTTTGCCACATTTAAAAAGTTAGGTTTTTGTGAGAAGTAGATCAATTGGTTGAAACAATGTGTTACAACGGTCTCTTTTTCTGTTCTGGTCAATGGGATTCCTGGTGATTTGTTTATTCCTTCTAGAGGCATTCGTCAAGGTGATCCTCTTTCTCCATATATATTTATTCTTTGTGTGGAGATCTTAGCTCATCAACATTTCCAGGCCAGCTCTGCTGACTCTAGAATGGTAGGGATTACTCTTGGTCACTCTAGCGTTAATATTCCTTTTTTAACGTTTGGAGATGATACTATGATTTTTGCTAAAGCTCGATTAGAAAGTTGTATCACAATCAAGAACATTTTAAATCAGTATTGTTCTATGTCTGGACAACTTGTTAACTTTCACAAATCGGCATTTCAATGTACTCAAAATACCCCTCCTTCGAGTATAAGTGAATTTGCTCTTGTTCTTCAAATTGATGAATCTCTTTCTCTAGGCAATTATTTAGGGTGTCCAATTATAAGTAGTAAGGTTACTACAACTACTTTTGGTGAGCTTCAAGAGAAAGTTTCTTCTCGATTAACAAAATGGCGAGCTAATTCTTTGTCTCAAGCAGGGCGTACTGTCCTGTTCCAATCTAATCTGGCTACAAAAGCGAATTTTCAAATGCAAAGTTTTACTCTCCCCCCTTCCATTCTTTCTTCCCTCGACAAAACTTATAGGAACTTCTTTGGAATAAAAATCCTAACTCCAAAGCTCCGAACTTAATAGGGTGGGATAAAGCCTGTAAGCCAAAATAAATTGGCGGTCCAGGCCTCAGGAAAGCCAAAATCAATAATAAGGCCCTCCAATTTAAGTTGGTTTGGAAAATCCTTAGTAGACCGGATAATTTATGGGTTAGACTTGTTAAGCAAAAGTATGTGAAGCAAGATTATATTTTTTCTTATAAGACTAAAGCGAATGTCTCATGGCAATGACGGAAACTTATGGCTCTTCGTGGGCCTTTTAAGCAAGGTCTTAGATGGTCAGTTCGGAATGAACATCTAGCCAATTGTGCTGCAGATTGGATGGCAAATCGTGGCCATACAATTCGAAATCTTTGTTATTGGTTTGAGTCTCCGGTTATTTCCTTTTCCAAAATCATCCGTAAGGATGCTTCAGGGTGGCCTGTAAATTGGTTCCTCCCTAGTTTTCTCTTTCTTGCTAAAAAAAAAAAATTTCAATCGGTTTAAACTAAGGCTATGTTTGGGAACATAAGCTGAAATAGAGCTGAAACTGATAAGATAGCAGAAAGGAGCTGAACTGATAAGGTAGCTGAAAATTTCAGCACCTTAGATTGAGATGCTATATATATTTAATAGCAACTCAATTTCAAACAATTTTTGAGCTTAAATTTTATTTGGATTTTATTTAAGCTCTTACCACAAACACGACTATTTATTTTAGGTGACTTAAACTTTGAGCACCTACTTATTTAAGCTGATTTAAATGTGTTGCCAAACAGAGCCTAAAGCTATTTTTTTCTCTTCTTATATTCCCACCAATAGAAAAAGCCCAACTCCCAACCGTCATCTGCTCACTCATTGCAGTTATTTTTACTTCATCTTCTCTCACCTCTCTATTTTTTCCTTCATACTAGTTGTCCTTCACAATTTCATACTATCATCTCTACAATTTATTTTCTAATTTTCTAATATCTATAATTTCATTCTCTAATCTCGCCATCATTCCATCCTCATTTTGGTTTAGGTTTAGTGTAATTGGTTTAATATTTTACAAGAAGGTTAATATTGCTGAATTTGGATTTTTCAATGAATGGTGAAGTATGATTTTGATTAAACATGGCAGGAGTAGATGTTTCAATAACGGGATTTTCACCTTGATTGCTCACATGTTAACAATTGAATAATAATCGATTCTAACATTTTGCTATCCACAGCAAGAAAAACTAGCTATCTTTATCCAATGCAAGTTTACTGCAGTACACATTTATCCACAAAAGAACCACAACGAGTTTAAATGTGTAATGCAGTAAACTAGTATCGCTTCTTATTCGCTGTACTAGCATTTGATGGTTAAGTATTTCTATGGGATTGGAGCTGATTTTCTTTAAGTTTAACCCAGTTTATGTGTGGGCTGGTGAGGAGGATAATCCTCTTGTAGTGTGTTGGCTTGCTGCATCTTTTCTACTGGGTATTGCCCTTATTCATTATTTTATTGACATTAAGATTCAACTTGTTGGATGTTCCACACAATACTATTTGATGCTCTGATGCATAATAATCTTAGTACTCTTTTTTTTTTGGTCTAGTCACCAAGCTGGATCTTAACCTTTACGTTTTCTTAGCCTAACCTTTACGTTTTCTTGCTTTGAATTCGGCTATGTGTTAAAGATTTACTTCATATTTCATCTTGTAGTTAGATTTTCTGAAACAATGTGTCAATTGAGTTGACCATGTTTGAGGTATAGTTGTGATCTTCTTGACCCCCTAGATCCAACATCGTGAGGTCCACGCTGGGGGAGGTTGGTACTTCTTGTTGCATACTGGTTCACATTGGTGATCCTTGTTGTTCTTGTTGTATAATATCTCTCTGTTTGTTACTTAGGCTCCGTTTGGTAGGGAGTAAAATATTTTCCTGGAAAACTGTTTTCCTCTATTTTCAATTTTACATTGTTTGGTTTGCAAATGAGTGTAAAACCATTTTCCCTTGGAGTAAAATTGCTCTTTCAATGATGGAAAACCATTTTCCCTTCAGAATGAAGGGAAAACTGTTTTCCTTCTCTCCCTTGTACACTCCTCTCACTATCTCCTTACTTTCCCTTTCATTTTCCTCTCATTTCATTATTTTTCTTACATGGAACCAAACAACGGAAAACTAATTTTAGAATTGTGTTTTCCATTGTAAATTGTTTTCCATGAAAATCATTTGTTAAAACATAATTAGCCTCTTAAGCCTTCTCTGTATTTCTCTGTCTTTTTGTAATGTACAAGGATGTGTTTTAATAAGGACAAAACCCTAAGGAAAAATGTCTACTGTACTAAGGAAAGCACACCTTATAAAAATATACATGGAGTAGGAAACTTAACAAAAATAAGATAGGAAATCAAATCACAAATGATTCCTAAAGATATCTCCAATACTCCCCCTCAAGTGGGAGCGTGAGGGTCACGAACGCCCAACTTGGACAAAAGAGAATGAAATTGTGAGGCGCCTAGAGCCTTAGTAAAAATGTCCGCCAACTGTAAATGAGTGCGAACATGAGAGGTGACAATGACACCGACAACGAGGAGCTCACGAACGAAATGACAATCGATCTCGATGTGTTTGGTACGTTCATGGAAGACAGGATTGGCGGCAATATGTAAAGCAGCCTGATTATCACAAAATAAACGAGCCGGTTGATGATGGAAAACCCCGAGGGCCGCAAGAAAAGTACGTAACCATTTGATTTCTGCACAAGCATATGCCATAGCACGATACTCAGCTTCTGCAGATGATCGAGAAACAGTGCTTTGCTTCTTAGTCTTCCATGAGATCGCGGAAGATCCAAGAAGTACAAAATAACCGGTGACAGAGCGGCGAGTAAGAGGACAACTGGTCCAGTCGGAATCACAATAAACGTGAAGCTGGAGATCACTATCAGCTCGTAAAAATAATCCTTGGCCGGGATGAGACTTAATATAACGAAGGACACGAAGAGCCGCCTCAAAATGCTCCCGTCGAGGAGCCTGCATAAACTGGGATAAAATGTGGACCGAATACGCAATATCAGGGCGAGTGATAGTCAGATAAATCAGACGACCAACAATGCGACGGTATTTAGCAGGATCAGAATACAAGGGACTCTAGGACTCGGCTAGGCGGTGATTCTGAGGCAATGGCGTGTCAACTGGTTTTGAGGCAAGTAATCCGGCCTCAGATAAAATGTCGAGCGTATATTTACGTTGTGACAAAGATAAACCATCTGGAGATCGAGCACACTCAATCCCTAAAAAATACTTAAGAGGGCCCATGTCTTTGAGCTGAAAGCAAGTATCTAAATACTTTTTGAAAGAAGCACAAAGATCAGGATTGTTACCCGCAACTAAAATATCATCCACATAAACCAAAAGTGTCAAAATATCGGAGCCTTTGCGATAAGTGAATAATGTATGGTCGGCATGAGACTGAGTAAAACCATATTGGCGCAAAGCGAAAGACAATTTTGCAAACCAGTTTCGCGGAGATTGCCGAAGACCATAAAAAGATTTACGCAAACGACATACTTGAGTGGGAGAGGAAGAAGAAAAACCAGGAGGAAGTCGCATATATACCTCCTCGTGAAGGTCACCATGCAAAAAAGCATTATTCACATCAAGCTGATGCACTTCCCAATGTTTGGCAACAGCTACAGCTAAAAATATCCGCACACTTACCATTTTAGCTACGGGAGCAAAAGTGTCAGTGTAATCCTCCCCGGGCTTTTGATGATTACCTAACACCACAAGGCGAGCTTTGTCACGTTCAATAGTACCATCAGACAAATATTTAGTTTTGTAGACCCATTTACAACCAATGGGTTTCTTGCCAGGAGGAAGTTCAGTAATATCCCAAGTATGATTCCGTTCGAGGGCATCAATCTCAAGTTGCATAGCCTTACGCCAACGAGGTTCTCGCACTGCTTCTTTATAATGCCTGGGCTCAACATTAGAAGTAATAGAAGCAAGAAAAATACGGTGCCTATCAGAAAAATTATTATACTCAACAAAATTGGCAATAGGGAATGGCATACCTGAGGAAGCCGACGGAGTAGAGTGAGCCGAAATGAGGGGTGAAGTCTGAGCCGAGTGACAAATGTAGTCTGATAAGTAAGAGGGAGGACATCGAGTGCGAGAAGGACGACTATCATCCAATGTAGCGTCATTTGACGACGGCTCATGAGACAGAGGAGCATTAGGTAAGCTACTGGTTGCTTGTGTGAGACCATCAGATGCAAGCTGAGAAGAACATGTAGACTGCCGAGGGGATGCGTGATGCTGGTTTAAAAACCCGAAGGAAGCATTGGATGGTGGGACAGCAGGGTCCTGCGTGGCAGCAGGGGCATGCGTGGCAGTAGCAGGCTGCAAGGGGGCAGCAGCATAAACACAAGATTGTGGTGGTAGGGTGGCAGCATCTAAACTCCCCCTGCCTGCATACTGTGTAGTATCAATGGATCTCTCAAACTCCCAGTCAAAAACAGCCGCACTTTCAGAGGTAATAGGAGAAGTCTCAGTAGGCAAAATATACGGAAAAATATTTTCATGAAAAATTACATCACGTGATATAAAAATCTGATGAGTGTCTAAATCCATAACTTTCCAACCCTTTTTACCATTTGGATATCCCAAGAACATACATCTTCGACTTCGTGAAGCAAATTTGTCCTTTCGGCGAGGTTTGTTATGAACATAGCATAAACACCCAAATACCTTCAAATGACTATAAATTGGAGGAGAGCCAAAGAAAAAATCATGAGGTGTCTTGCCATCAAGAATCTTAGTAGGAGTCCGATTAATAAGATAAACGGCAACTTTAACACACTCACCCCAGAAAGAAAGAGGAAGATTAGCTTGAAAACGTAATTCTCGAGCTACTTCCAAAATGTGTCTATGTTTACGCTTAACTCGTCCATTTTGTTGGGGTGTCCCGACACAAGATGATTGAAAAATGACCCCTTCTTCACCAAAAATTTTTTGTAAAGGAGTGGTGGTAAATTCCGTACCATTGTCGGAACGGACAAACTTAATATCTCTTTGGAACTAACGTTTAACCATAGCAAAAAAATGTTTTAGATTTCCAGGGACTTCAGTCTTATCTTGCAGCAGATAAACCCATGTTGAACGAGAATAGTCATCGACAAGAGTAAGAAAATAATGCGACCCATTAAACAAATCACGGGAGTAAGGTCCCCATAAATCACAATGTATTAAATCAAACAATCAGATGGCTTTATTCTCACTTAGAGGAAAAATACTACGAGCCTGCTTTGCCCGAGGGCACACATCACAAAGAGATAAAACTTTCTTAACATTGTTACTGTTATGAGTGCTAGAAATAAAAGACATAGTCTGACTAGATGGATGACCCAGACGCTGATGAAGAAGAAGAGCATTATCAACGACAGTAGCATGAGAAACAGCTTGATGTGTCACTGGCTTAAAATAATAAACCCCATTTCGCAACTCACCCAGTCCATATCGGCATCCTCGAAATGCGGTCCTGAACAATGCACAATTTGTCATTAAAGGTAACAATGCAAGTGGAATCACAAATTAATTGTCCGACAGAAATTAAATTGCATTGTAAATTAGGAACATAGAGAACATTGTGAATGACTAATCCAGAACTCAAACGTGCACTGCCCTTTTTGATTGCCGATGTCTGAACACCGTCAGGAAGACTAACGGGTTGAGGCGACAAATTAGAACAATCAAATAATACATCCAAGATTCATGTCATATATATGATGGGATGCACCGCTATCGAGTAGCCACTTGTCGTTATCAAGGCCAGGCTTACCAGATAACTTGTCAGAAGATGGAGAAGAGTCTATAAGACTCAACAAGCGCTGAACTTGTTCCGCAGTGAAGCCCAGAATGCTGGAACTTTGAGTTGCTGCTGCTGAAGATGAAGCATAATTGTCCAAAGTAGTGCGAGGGGATTGAGCAGCGTGGACTGCTGCTGTAATCTGGGATGCAGTGGAGTGCCCACGACCAGCGGAACCACCGCCTCTGCCGCGGTTATGTCGTCCCCTTCCACGCCCACGAGAGGATCCTGAGGGATAGCCAAGACGTTGGAAGCAGCGCTCATAATCATGGCCATTTTTGCCACAATAGGTACATTGTAAAATACCACCAGTGGGTGCAGAACTAGGGGAAAAACGTGGGGGGTTAGCAACAGTAGAGGAGGATGACTGTGCAGCAAAGCTAAGGATTTCAGATTTATCATCTCGACCCCGTATAATAGTTTTGTGACGCTCTTCTTGAGACACCATAGAATAGGCTTTATTGATCACGGGAAATGGATCCATACCAAGAATCTGACCACGGATAGCCCCATATTGTGAATCATTAAGACCCATAAAAAAATCATGGGTTTTCTCCGTCTCCGCACGGACACGAATTTTAGAAGCAGCATCACAAGTACATCCACATGTAATATCAACAGAACCATAAAGTTCATCCCACAATGACTTAAATTTGTTAAAGTAGGAAACAATAGACATTCCTTCTTGTTGTAAGGTATGATATTCAGTTTTCAGTTGATGTATACGAGGACCGTTAACAACAGCATAGCGTTCTTTCAAATATGTCCACATTTCAAGAGCAATTTTGTGTCCCGCAACACTAGGTTGAATGGAAATATCAATAGCATTAAACATCCATCCGCATATAGTGGAATTATTAGAACGCCAAGCAACATGTTCGGCACTTTTGGGATCTGTAGGTTCAACAAAATCCCCATTAATAAAACCAATCTTATTCTTCCCTTCTAACCCGTATAGCCTTGGCCCAAACATCATAATTATCACCAAGTAAAACGTACTTGGTGAGAGGCATACCTGGACCTTTCGAAGGATGCAAAAAATAAATTGAGGATGGATCATGGATGAGTTGAGGGGTGTTCTTCTTGCCACTGTCTTTCTCAGTCATGTTGCAAATAAAAAATATAAAAATAAAAAGAACCAAGCTGATGAATGCTTAGCTGCAGCAGATGGCAGAAGAAAAGAAAAAGAAAAAAAAAATTATGGAAAACAATATCAAACCACGCCCAAGGAAGAACGTGATTCAGAGAAAAAATCTGTGAGAAAAGGACAAACCTAAGCTAATTGATACCATGTTAAAACATAATTAGCCTCTTAAGCCTTCTCTGTATTTCTCTGTCTTTTTGTAATGTACAAGGATGTATTGTTATAAGGACAAAACCCTAAGGAAAAATGTCTACTGTACTAAGGAAAGTACAACTTATAAAAATATACATGGAGTAGGAAACTTAACAAAAATAAGATAGGAAATCAAATCACAAATGATTCCTAAAGATATCTCCAATATCATTTTACACTGAAAATGTTTTACGCCCAACCAAATGGAGCCTTAATGTTTTCCTTTTTTCAGGTTTTTACAACAACTGCTGCTGATGAACAGAAGAGTATAGTGTTGTTGGCCTTTGAGACTATGGTAAAAATTATACGGGAATATTCCCCTTACATAACTGACTAACTGAGATTGAGTCTACAACTTGCACAGTTTACGTTATATGTCTCATAACTTTCACAAACAACAAATTTAATAGTGAGGTTAGCTTCAATGCCATTGCACTTCTCCGATTTTGTGCTGTTAAGCTTACAGAGGGGGGATTGTTTTGCAATGAGGATAGCCAAGATGCCAATTTATACGATTTAAGTGGTAGTGGGGAGGCTTCCGATAGACAAGCTTTTACTGGCAAAGATGAAAAGATCTGGATGCCTTTGCTTACAGGTAAATGCTCCTGTTTACCTTTTAAACATAGTTTATGATGGCTTCTTAGGTTTTGGTTTTTTGGACATGCTCCTTAAAGTTGCGTGCTCAAAGTTTCAACATGCTTCGTACATAGTCTCCAATCCAAAAAAAATTGTTTATCTTTTTGTTTTCCTAATTGCATGTTACTAGATTTTCCGAGTTTGTTGGCTATAGTAGCATTTGGTGACATTATGACAAGCTATTAGCAAACACTCGATGGGATTTAGACTTGTAACTGAAAGTCTGTTTCTATTTTTTTACATGTTTCATTCCTTTTAAGGATATCTTCGAAGTGCATTTGTTTTCCTTAATGTTGGACCTAGTATATATGTTTATATATTGGGCTTGTATATTTGGTGTAAAGTTGGCCCTTAGTTTACTTTGTCTATTTTAGGGAGATATATATACTGACTCTTGTTTGTATCATGACGAGGAAGGATATACAATTATTCATTAAAACCCTAATCAATTCTTCCACGTTGACATGGTATCAGAGCCGTGTTATTGAACGGCGTGCTTGTTTCATCCTCGTCGACCTGTGCAATTTCTCGTTGGCTTGTCAGTTTCCTTAGCCTCACCCGCGTGATACGCAAGGAGACCTAAGACCATGGAAGATGCAAAGAAAGAAGTTGTGGCGGGGCAAGGGGCGTGGACAGTGAACCCCTCCTCACCATTTTATCTGGCTTCCGGTGATCAACCGGGCAACATTATCACACACGTCATATTCACTGGAGATAACTACGTGGCATGGGCGAGGGCTATGACTCTCTCGCTCAGAGCAAGGCGTAAGTTCGGGTTTGTCGAAGGTAAGATTCCCAAACCTACTGACCCTATGGGTGTTCTTGATTGGGACACAGTCCATTCAATGATTGTGTCTTGGATTTTACGGAGTATGGACTCCAAAATCTCGGCTACTATACCTTTGCACTAGGATGCTCGCGATTTATGGACATATCTTGAACAGAGATTTTGCGTGGCAAATGGCCCACGAGTGCAGCAAATTAAGGCAGCAATTTCGGATTGTAAACAATCCGAAACCATGAAAACAGATGAGTACTACTCGAAGCTTGTGAACCTTTATGATGAATTGGCTCGTTTGAAACCCATTCCATCGTGTGAGTGCAAAAAATGTGAGTGTGGACTCGCGCTGAAACTTTCGCAAGATCGTGAAGAATAAATTTTTCACCAATTTTTTAATTGGGCGTGACAGCAAATCCTTTGGTGCTGTCCGCACCAATCTACTCTCGCAGCAGCCTTTAGGCGACTTGAATCGCGCCTACCAAACTCTCATCCAGGAAGAACAGTCCCGTGCTAGTTGTCGAGACAAGGGGACCCATGAAAGCATTCATGCTTTTCACGTTCAAGCTGAGCGTGGGAGGCCGCGCTTCGATCGGATCGACAAGTCCAAACTTGTTTGTACTCACTGCAAAGGGCGTGGACATGAAGTTAGTGGCTGCTTCAAACTTCATGGTAACCCCTCCTGGTATGAAGAGCGGTTGCGTGCGCGCAACGTGTCGAGAACTGATGGTGCTGCCCCTGGTGGCAGTGGTGGTGGTGCTGCCAGTTCTACCGTAGCTGCTGGTGGGGCAGCTCGTGGGGCAGGGGGGACCCGAGCCAATGTAGTCATGGATGGAGGCTTCGGCACTTCGGCGGGGGGTGGTGTTCCTCTCGTTAGTTTAACTCCCGAACAAATGCAGGTTCTTATGACCATGATTAATAATGAACAAACCAGTACTGATCGCATGGCAGGTATGGAGTGGATTATTGATACGGGAGCATCTCATCACATGACTGGAAATTTTTCTTGTTTAGTGAATGTTCGTCACATTGACGCATGTTCTGTGGGTCTTCCTAATGGTTGTTCGACTTTTGCAACTATACAGGGAGATGTGCACCTTACTGATCACCTTGTTTTGCATGATGTTTTATTTGTCTCTGAGTTTCAGTGTCACTTGATTTTCGTATCTCACCTGCTTTCTGACAATGAATGTTCTATTCAATTCACTCCTTCTTTGTGTGCTATACAGGACCGGTCCTCAGGGATTCTGATTGGAGCAGGTGAACGGCAAGGGGGGCTCTATTTTTTCCGGAAGGTGGTTGTGGCGCAAGCAGTTGGTGTTCCTGATGTGAGTACATTTGATCTGTGGCATCAAAGGTTAGGTCATCCCTCGGAAATAGTTCTGAAGATGCTTCCCGTCATTCGTTCTAGTACTGATAGAAAGAAGTTGAATAACATTTGTGTTGTTTGTCCTATGGCAAAACAGACAAGAGATAGTTTTCCTGTTAGTGATCATAAAGCCAGTCGTTTGTTTGAACTCATACATTGTGATTTGTGGGGACCATATAGTGTAACTTCCTCTTGTGGGGCCATTTATTTTTTGACAATTGTTGATGATTATTCCCGTGCTGTGTGGGTCTATTTGTTGCACAATAAAACTGAAGTTCACAAATATTTCCACTCTTTCTTTGCTATGGTTGATCGTCAGTTTGAAACCACTGTTAAAATTGTTAGAAGTGATAATGGGACCGAATTCAATTGCATGTTTCCCTTCTTTGAGACTAGTGGTATTCTTTTTCAATCTTCTTGCACTGGGACCCCTCAACAAAATGGGAGAGTTGAGCGTAAGCACCAACATATTTTGAATGTGAGTAGAGCTTTGATGTTTCAGGCCCATTTGCCTGTTGAATTTTGGGGAGAGTGTGTTCTTACTGCTGTTCATTTGATTAATCGAACCCCATCCGGAGTCTTGGGAACTAAAACTCCGTATGAGATGATCTTTGGTCATGTCCCTGATTTTGATGCTTTGCGTGTGTTTGGTTGCTTATGCTTTGCTCATAATCACAAAGCTAAAGGAAATAAGTTTGCTCCTCGAAGTAGAAAGTGCATTTTTGTTGGTTATTCTCCTGGCAAGAAGGGATGGAAGTTGTATGATTTGGCGACTGGTGATATTTTTGTATCCCGAGATGTTCATTTTTTTTAGTCTCATTTTCCTTATGCTTCCCTCCCTTCCCATTCCTTTGGTGATGCATGTGATGGTGTTGGGGCTGATCCTACCACTTCTCTTGATGATGCGCCTCTTCTCCCCTCTCCTTTGGCCCAATCCACCATCTCTGGCCCAGATTCTCCTCCACAAAACAGCCCAAATTCCCCTACTGACCTAACTCTCAATTCCTCCGCTGACCCAACTCTCACTCCCCCCACTGACCCAGTTGCGGACCCCGCTGATCCCACTCCACAAAACTCCCTTGACTCGGGCCCAGCTGAACCCACTGCCTCAGCCCCTCTCCTTGGGTCTGCTGAGCCTACTGTTCCTATTTTGGGCCGCGGTCATAGAGAAAAACAACCCAATCGGTTGTTGAAAGACTACTTTGTGAATTGTGTGCAATCAGAGACCCCCCCTCCAGGTTCATCTCATGCTTCCAGTTCCCCAGGTATCACTCCTTATCCTATAGCTCACTTTGTGAATTGTGATAATTTCTCTATGCGCCACCGTGTTTTTCTTGCCGCAGTTGACGACAACATTGAACCTCGTAGCTTCAAAGAAGCTATGCAATATTCAGGGTGGCGGGAGGCTATGCAAAAAGAAATTAGTGCTCTTGAAGACA
Organism: Beta corolliflora; assembly: GCA_947648045.1. Lineage (NCBI taxonomy): Eukaryota > Viridiplantae > Streptophyta > Magnoliopsida > Caryophyllales > Amaranthaceae > Beta > Beta corolliflora. Next base: position 1,075,444 of record CANSZD010003166.1, on the reverse strand, counting down.
ATCAAACTTGGGTCATTAGTGACCTTCCTCCTGGCAAAAAGGCTCTCGGTTGCAAGTGGGTGTATAAGATTAAATACAACTCTGACGGTAGTGTTGAGCGTCTCAAAGCTCGTTTGGTTATTTTGGGTAACCATCAGATTGAGGGTATTGATTACAATGAGACATTTGCTCCTGTTGCCAAGATGGTTACTGTTCGTGCTTTCTTAGCTGTTGCTGCCTCCAAAAATTGGGACGTCCATCAGATGGACGTTCACAATGCTTTTCTTCATGGTGATCTGGATGAGGAGGTCTACATGAAACTTCCTCCTGGTTTCAGTCCCGCCACCCCTGACAAGGTGTGTCGTTTACAGAAATCTCTCTATGGGCTTCGTCAAGCTCCACGATGCTGGTTTGCTAAGCTTGCTTCCTCTTTGCGGCAGTATGGTTTTTCTCAGTCATATTCTGATTACTCCCTCTTCACTTATTGTCGTGGAGCTGTTCGCCTGAATGTTTTAGTGTATGTTGATGATATCATCATCTCGGGTAATGATTCTACTGCTCTCACTTCTTTCAAACATTATCTGGGTGATTGTTTTCGCATGAAGGACCTTGGGCCTCTGAAGTATTTCTTGGGCATTGAAGTTGCTCGTGGAGCTGATGGTTTCTTCGTGTCGCAACTGAAGTATGCTCTTGATATCATCTCTTAAACTGGCTTGTTAGGGGCCAAGCCCGCTAATACTCCTCTTGAACAGAATCATCATTTGGCTCGTGAAGAAGGCCCCTTGTATTCGGATCCTGCTCAATATAGGCGGTTGGTTGGCCGTTGATAGGGTCGTAAAAGTTTGTATTTTTATTAACTTAAACTCTTAATTTAATACTGAGTTTTATATTTTACAAGGAGTTTTAAGTTATTTTTCTCCCGAGACATGAGTTACTACGATTTTATTTATTTATGTGCAGGAAGATGATTTGGGCACCCAATTTGCAATCGAATTTGGTAGCTATTTTCCCCCACCAACTTGGGCTTATTTTGTGAGAAATTAGAAGTTTACTTGATTGGGCTTGGTGGCATAATTGCCTACAATACCAAAGAAAAAAAAAAGTGAGTAAATAGAAAAGCTAGGTTTTGTTTTCAACAAAAAAAGAAAAACCAAGAGTTGACCATAGGAAGTTAGAGAGGAAATTGAAGTTAGAAAAGGGCTGGCAGCCAAGCGAAGAACAAGAGGACGACGCAGCATTGATATAAAGAGGAAGGAGTGCAGCGAACAACACCAGATTACAGGGAATTGCGAATTACAGCGAGTAGTAGATTACAGAGCATAGAATTACAACGTTTGGTAATTTTGTTTGGATGTTTTGTTCTAGTTTTCCTTTTTCTCCATACAATTAATAATTAGATTGGAACATTGGATTGTTAGTATAGTTTTTTTTAGATTGTGTATTTCTCAATAATGAATAAGTTGATTCTTCTTAGTATTATTTTTGTTCTTAATATGTTAGGCTAAAACCTTTTAGGGTAGGGAGATATACTTAGTATTGGATTATTAAATTGTGAGAATGAAAAAGTTGTGATATTTCTTGTTGGATGATTATGTTTATGTTTTAATTGGATTAATAAACTTATTTTTATTATGTTAACTTGTCAAATTATATTTTAGACTGGCCATCTTTAGTGTAATTTGTTAGTTGACTTGCTAGGATTTTGGCTTGTGATACGTAATTGTCCTAGTTGAATCCGCTAGTAGCAATTAGGTGTTTGATTGGCGACTAAAGCTTGTCGTAATACCTATGGTTATTTAATCCTTTAAGTTGCATAATTCGAACTTGTGTAATTATGGCTTAAGTTAACTTCTTCCTAGTCGTTCATGCTGCTAATTAATCGAGTCTAGAGAGCTTGTTCTAGATTATTAGTTAGTTAGACAATACTCCAAGAGCTTATTTGGTTTATTTGCAAACTAAGGGAAGTTTAGAATACTTGTTTGTGTTCTGGGTTAACATTAAGGTATATGCATAACTTGTCTAATTTACATTCATGATTTATTAATTCTATGATCAATTAATTTTCCAATACCAATATATATCTCCCGACCCGTATTTTATTATCTTTGGTTATCCCTTTCTTAGTTTTAGTCATTTAGTAGATATTTTCTATTTAGTATTTTATTTAGTTAATTGATATTCTATCAAAAACAAGGGTTTCTAACTAACACAAAAAAATAATAAAATAAATCCAATTCTCTGTGGGATCGACCCTGACTTACCCGACTACATTGCTAGAAGGTTATAGTTAGGTTATTTTTGGTAGGCACGCGATAGTCGCACCAGCCGTCTCATTTATTTGGCTTTCACTCGCCCTGCGTTAGCTTATGTTGTCCATGTGCTTGCTTAGTTTATGCATCAACCTTATGATCATCATTGGGAAGCTGCCCTTCGTGTGGTGCGTTATTTGAAGGGTTGCCCGGGCCAAGGTATTGTCCTTTCCTCCTCTGACGACTTCCATTTGACTGCTTGGTGTGACTCTGACTGGGCTAGTTGTCCCTTGACTCGTCGTTCGGTCACGGGTTGGATTGTGTTTCTTGGCACTTCTCCTATCTCTTGGAAAACTCGGAAACAGCACACCGTTTCTCGCTCTTCCGCTGAAGTTGAGTATCGCTCGATGGCTGATGTAACTGCTGAATTAAAATGGTTGCGTGCTCTCTTTCGTAGTCTTGGTGTGAGTCACTCTCATCCTATCTCTCTCTTTTGTGACAACAAGTCCGCCCTCTACATCGCTCAAAATCCTGTCTTCCATGAGCGCACGAAACACATCGAGGTCGATTGTCATTACATTCGGGATGCCATTCAAGATGGGGTTATAGTCACTGCTCATGTTCCCACTACGGAACAACTTGCCGATATTTTTACGAAGGCCTTGGGTGTTCGTCAGTTTTCTTATCTCCATGGCAAGTTGGGCATTCGTAATCCCCATGCTCCAACTTGAGGGGGGGTGTTGGACCTAGTATATATGTTTATATATTGGGCTTGTATATTTGGTGTAAAGTTGGCCCTTAGTTTACTTTGTCTATTTTAGGGAGATATATATACTGACTCTTGTTTGTATCATGACGAGGAAGGATATACAATTATTCATTAAAACCCTAATCAATTCTTCCACGTTGACACTCAAGCACCATTAATAGTTGTACCAAGTCAGCATGTGTTGACATTGTGACAAGCTATTTGCAGAAAATGTTCAAAGTTTGATGTATTTTTAATTACCGATTATTCTTTGTTTCTGCTGTGCAACTCTATGAATATCAAGGTTGACATCTGATCCAAGATCAGCCATCAGAAAGAGCTCGATCGAAGTGCTATTGAACATCCTCATGGATCTTGACAACCTCTTTTCTCGGCCGTTTTGGAATGCTACTTTCAAATTTGTTGTTTTCCATATACTCAGCAATAGAGCTGACAAGGATGAAAAAGAGGTGAATGTTGACCAATCACCTCAAACTTCTAAAGACTCGTCCTCTCAGGGAAGGCCCTGGGATTCTAAAACTTCTTCATTGGCAGCAGAACGCCTTGTTGATGTTTTTGTTACATTCTTCAGCGTCGTGAGGTCTCAACTTCCAAATGATGTTACTGTATTGGCTGTTTTCATCAAGAGTAGGTCCTGGTTCTACTAAAACTGGGAAAGCTGCTTTGGTACGTTTAACCAGTGAATTGGAAACTAGGCTTTCTGAAGATGATTGGAGAGGTATGTTAATGGCTATCAAAGATGCTGCTGCTTTAACTCTTCCAGGTTGTTTTAGGGTCTTGACTCTTGAGAACTATGGATAACATTGATATTAATTGATTCTTTTATAATTTTAGTTTTAGTAGATAGCATAAGATTATAGAAACTTTATTTTTAAGACATTATTGGAAGAAATTGATGCTTTGAGTGAAATTGTTTTTGGATACAAATTAAATGTAGCGAATATTTTTCTTGACATGATGAATAGAGCAAGCAAGAATTCCTATTTAATAATATTGTTGTAGTTATTTATATATTGTTTTGTAGAAAAAAAGCATATATACAAGGAGCCGCAAATACAGGAGTAGTTACAGGATAATGTACATATATTGTAATTTATTCTAATAAAAAAAAACGTGTCATAAACCTAAGAATCCAGTTGTGGTCAATAACTATTTCAAAGGGTAAAGTAGGGAGACTGGTTTTAAATGTTAACTGGTCTCTTAACCTCTTTACATATGATATGTACGCTTACCTAAGAGACTCGTTTTAGTTGTTAACTGGTCTCTCAAATAAACAAATAAATCAGGCATCATAACCAGTCTCCTAGCCTAAGACACCTGTGACATGGAGACCGCTTGTAGTTCGATTTCCTAGGCCGTTTTCAACCGATTTCCTAGGCCTTTTTTTGTAGTATTGAACCCAGCCTGGGTCAAGTCCCAGAACATTGACCACGCCAAAAAATCGACAATGCAATGGCTATCCATTCCTCACATACACCAATAGTGCGTCTTTGACATAATTTCACTCAAATTAGTGGTTAGAGGGTTTCATCAACCAAATATGGCCGTAAAACAGAGTATGAGGGGGCTTTTTTTATTATCCTTTTAAATAGTACCCTCCAAAATTGGCCAATCAACAATTAATATAAATCATTCCCAAAATATAATAATAAAGGTTTACAATGTACTCCAGAGGGGGGCGGGGTGAATTGAGTACTTAGGAGAATTGGTGCTAAATTCAAATTCTCTCGATTTAAGGAGGAACTAGTTGGGCTGATTCCTGACAGCGAAAACAGTAGAACTTGAAAACAATAAAGAACACACAAAATTTAACGAGGTTCAGCTAAACAAGGGCCTACATCCTCCTACGCTAGTTTTCATTTTAATCAACTCTGAAAAAAAAAAGAATACTCTCGCACACTCATGTTTCCCTTACTCCAGGGAAACAACACACCCACACTAACTCTAGTGTGCTATTTCACACTTGAACTCACAAGAACTCGCGAATGAACTCACAAACGCTACCCAATCTCTAACCCCTCTATTAGAGATCCAATACAATCAGTTTCTCCCTTTTGTCATCATTAAAAGTACTCAATGAGAGAATCACTGCACATAAGTTTTTACTTCATCCAAAAATAGTATCATAAACTAGCAATCAAGTAATGATGTAACAACCCATAATTTTGTTCCTAGTTTTATTCGCAAAAGTTTTCCCTAAAACTATTGTTTTCTCTAAATTAATGATTTTTATTTTATAATTTTGGGAGCCGAATTATTATTTTTATTTTTTTATGGCGTGTTAATGTGTTTATTATATTTATATTTATAATATAATTTATTAGAATTATTTTCATTATTAAGTATTTTCAAAGTTTAGGCGCGATTTAGGAATTAATCGATTTATCGCGTAGCGGGCTTTTGAAGCATGGATCCTTGTTGATTTGGGCCGAAATATTTTTGGGAATTTGGGCTTGGACAGCCGGCCAAGGAGAAGGAGAAGGAGAGCTCCTCTTCTTTCTTTTCTTTTTATTTTCTTTGTGACTCTTTGTGATTTTGTAACTCCCATAACCCCCCTAATCATTCTCCTTCATTAAACCCCTTTAATCCAACCTTTAGCACTTCAAATTCTGATTAAAATTCAGAATTCCATTGCTTCCATACTCTATGAATTTCGGACATCATCATCTTCCACCATCTCTCAAAATTTTTCACTTTCTACTCCTTGTTAATTGTTCGTGACTTGTTCTTCTTGCCTTTTTCTTATACTTGGTGCTTGGGAATTGAAGAAAGAGAGGAGTACACGCCTATATTGGGATTTTCCAGAAATATTCAGCTCGCCTCCGACGATCCAGGTAACTAGTTGTTATCTTATAACGATAGAGATTAGAGTATTTTTTCGGTATTAGATTATTACGCTAGGAAATTATTTAAAATACTTTTTGATTGAAATTATTGACGAAATTTGACATGAATATACTTGATGCATGCTGTGTGAATATTGTATAAAGAAAAATAATTTTCGTCTGATTTTTAGTATTTATTTGATTTAATTGGTATTTTGTGCGTTTTTGGCTTATTTGCATAATAATTATTAAACGAATGTTAAAATTGATGAAATTATTTTTCGTGGATCATGTTGTATGTGTAGTATGTATTACATGCCTTAGAATAATTTTTTACTACTGTTTACCTGTTTATTTAATTGATATATCTGTTTTTGTATTATCGTTTTTGTCAGTATATAAATCATGAAAATTATTTCTGGAAGCCGAAAAATTTATTTCTTTGTATATTATGTATTTCAGTGAGGTTATGCATGTTAGGAAAATTTTTGGTAATTTTTAGGCATTATTTTTATTTTTAATTATTATATTGACTTTATTGAGTAATCTGTAAATTAACGTTTAAAAATACTTTTAAAGTCCGAAAATTATAAATAAAAATTATACCATGCCAGTAGAACCATTAGGGTCGTATTATAATTTTTGCGTGATTTTACTGATCGAACTTATTAGTTTAATAATTATTATTGGGTTTTTGTTGTGAAATTGAGGACACTCTTTAAATTATTTGAGAGCTTGTTAGTCAGAAATAATTTGTAATCTATTATGTTCTTGGTTGCTGATGTTCAGTAGGTTGCAGAAAGTATTATTGGGTATCCTTATGTTTATGTTTGATTTATGAAAGAAAATGATTAATTGTTACTACTCTTTTATTGAATAAGCCTTGGAGTCGATTGGTGATGTATTTTTTATTGAATTGTTGGTGCTGTAAAAACTAGTTTAATATCATTGTTGATGTTTAGAAATGTTCAAGTGTTTATTGTGGGAGACATTTGTTGAAAGTTTGTAAGTTATTATTTTTGAGGAATTATGAAGAGTTGTTTTGATGAATTATGGGTATAAGGCCGGGTGGCATCCCTTTTTGATGAATATTTTGAGATGAATGATTCTTTGATGATATGTATGATTTTATTTTGAGATAAGAATATCCGGTGGGATAGATGTAGTCCCCGGTGAAGAACATGCCAACCACCTGGTTTGCGAACTAGGGGTACACCTGGGTTAATTGTTGTCGTCCGAGAGGTCAGGGAGTTCTGCGTGTTCTTCTACCCTCGACCGGAGTTTGGCCATTTTTAGACACAGGGAGTGGAGAATGTAAGCCCATAGACTGACCTGGAGATTGCGATCTGACAAACCTTAGGAAGTGAATTGCGATTCACTGGCGTTTGGTTTCTGACTCAATAACTTGTTTTACCTATACTTTTTATTTTTATAAAAGTACTCTTGAGATGATTTATTTATTTTTATCCAACTCACTTGCTATTTATTATTCATTTGCGTTATTTGTGAGTTATATGGAAGTGGATGCATATTGTAGTTGACTTGACTTTATTATTTCCTTTCTTATTAATCTATGTCTGAATCATGCTTTGATTTCTTTTGTTCTGGGAGAACTGCTAGTTACTCCCCACTGATTGTGGATTGTTGTTATATATTTTGCAGGTTATGTTAATGGGAATCTTCTTTGGTTTTGGGTTCGGGTTGTGTTGTGAGCATTGAAATGATAGTTGTTTTAGGCCTAGACTTTTAATTAGTTTGAGAGTCAGTTTTCTCTTTTAGATATTACTTTAATTAATTTAATTTATTTATACTATTTACTTATGTTGGTTTATCACTTAGTTATTTAAACGCATTTCTTGTAGTAGTGACATTCCCAGAAGACGATGTTTCCGCCATCGTCCTATTAATACTATTATTATTTCTTTCTTTTCCGCTTTGAAATTCTGGGGTGTTACAATGATGCTGCAAGAAGACAAGTTAGTCATCCAATTTACAATCCACAAATCAAAGGCAAGTATTCAAATGCAAACCAACATAGTCAAATAGGAACCCAAATTACACAAAAGATTGTCTGGTAAAATGTGGTGGAAAACAGTCAAACATAAAAAGTTATCAGATTGGGAAAGGGAGAAACAACTAGAATAAGCAATCACTCCTCGTCATCCTCTTCATCCTCTCCTCCGCCTTCTCCATTAGAAGCATGATCATCATCATCATCTTTGTTGGAGGAGACTGAGAGGAACCATCACCTTCTTCTTCTTCTTCCTCATAATCATTTGGGTCCTCTTCCATATGATCAGCAGGAAGACGGGGACAACTGGAAGACGAGGATCAGCAGAACCAATAATAACATTTGTTGAAGAAATTTGAGCTTTAATCTCTACTAGGGAGAGAACCAGTAACTCAGTCTCGACCAACTTCTTCTATGACTTAGTGACCTTAGACTGTTTCTCCATTTAGAGGCATCTAACAATTGCCGAACCTCAGACAAGCAGCCAAAAAAGTAAGCATCATCAGTGGAACAACCAGACAACACACTTCTTTCAACTAAAGGAGTAGATACAGTAGAAACAGGAGTTTCAACTGACTTACCTTTTGCAGCGCGAGGATGTTTGGCTGATACCATTTTCTCTTGGTTCCCCTTGTAGAGCCAGCAGACTGTTCCTCAGAAAACTCCTCTGTTTCCTTCTTCATAGCAGATCTTGTGACTCTCCTTCCCCTTGCTCTAATAGATGTAGAGGGAGACCCTTACTTATGACCGATGACAACCAGATATTCATCTTCTTTTTGTCCTTTTAAAAAGGGACCTCCATAGTCAGATCTTCCAACACCTTTACAAATGTACCAGCAACATAATCCTTCTGATGTTTCCCCTCATGAACAGCTCCATCCTTACTAGTAGAAATTAGGTTATGGGAAGCAGTAGAGGCAGTTTTATTTTCGGTTGATAAGGTGGTAGGAGGTTTAGCGGTTGAGGGAATGGGATTAGGTTCTTGAGTGGGAGGATGAGTAGGAGATGAAGTGACGGAAGGAGGTGGTTATGATGGAGGAGGTTAATTTTGAGGAGTATTGGCGGTTTGAGTTTGAGCGATAGAGGTTGGATATTCGGAAACTGTGGTGGAAGAGGGTTGTTTTTCAGCTCGAGTTTCGATGGGGATTTTCTTGGGAAAGGGAGGGAGGTAACTCAGAGGAACTTTTTTGATTTTCCTCCTTTCTTTCTTGCGCTAACGGAGTATTTCTTCCCCATTGTTGAATTTCTATCGACCTTAAAGACAACCGCTTTAGAGAGAGATAATTCTTCGATAATGACTTAAGTGATTGCATACAAAAGGGGAATATATATATATATATATATATATATATATATATATATATATATATATATATATATATATATATATATATATATATATATATATGCATGAGAGAAAGAATAAATTAAATAATGGAAGTGAATCGGTTGAGATTTTAAAAAGCAATTCAAAAATTTGGAAGTAATCATAACTCCCCTAATTACCTCAACTGTAAAAAACAAAGGCATGTACAAGATATTTACATTAGGCGTGCCTTTTTCTAGGAAAGATAATCGCAACATAATATCATAACTCATGAAGTTAAGATACTCGCTTAATTTTCGGAAAGAATCAAGTACCCCAAAACATATATGTGCAATACTACTGTTCTCCTTAGTTGTTTCATACAGAAAATCTGCAGTTGGTTCATACAGAAACATCTCAGGTTGGTTCATGCAACTTAGCATGATTTCACCTTTATTCAAGCAACGATTTTTTCTAATCATGGGAGATATAGAAGTCTCTACATGAAAACCTAAAGGATTATGTAACAGGCTTGTTTTTAAAAAGGATTTATTAAATGCTAATTATATTTATTAACTTAATTATGTGTCGGATTTTCTTATTCGATTCGGGTTTGAGTATGAATTTTATTTGTCATGTTTGTATATTTATTTATTAAATTTTATGAGGTTCTTATTAATATTAAAATTATTATTGTTATTATGTATATACTGAGTTTTAGTTATTTGCAATTTGTTAAGTAGTATTTGCCCAAAAGAAAAACCCCAAGAATTTTCTTCTGTCGGTTTTAATTGGCGAATCTCAAAACATAAACCGCACCCTATTTTTTCTTTTTGTCGGTTAGATGAAAACCCCAATATCTTCTCTTTCTTTCTCGTGTCTTCTAAACCCCCAAATACCCCAACCCTTGTTTCTCTCTCACCTGTGATTTCTCTCTCTCAAACTCACACTTCGTTCTATCTCTCACTTATACTGCCGCCTGTGCTGGTGTTCTCTTTTGTTGTTCGAGCTTCATTTCCTCTCGTCGGTGCTGCTGCCCGAAGTCTCCCTCCTCTATTCGTCTTGATTTTGTTGTTGGTGCGGGAACTAGCGGTGCACCTGCACCGTTTCTCTCTCTTCAGACCTTGGTGTGATGCCGTCGCCGGCGTTCAGTGGTGAAAGCTTGGCGTTGTTGCTGCTACTACTGTTCTTTCTCTCCTCTTGCGGCTGTTGTTGTCCTGTTCCGTGATCTTCTCTCACCTGTACGCGGTTTTGCTGCTGCTACTCGTCTAATTTTCGGCGTGTTGCCCCCATCGATGATGGTCTGACAAAGGTACTAAACTAAGGTTGCCTTCCCAGAAACACATAATCGTGTCTCCCCATTAAGAGCCCAATTATGAAACATACTGCGGTCTTAATTAGTCCGACCCAAGGGCAGAGCAGTCCGAAGAGCCAAAACTATTTTAAAAGTGTTAAAGCGTATTTTAATGATCCAAAATCGCATTTTAAAGCCCACTTAATTATTCATGATAATTAATCGTATTTGAGCCCAACTCTTTGAAAAAGCCCAATTAATTGCTTAATACTAATTAATTATTTTATTTAAATTAAAGAAATATTTTCAAAGGTACTTTTATAATTAAAATAGGATCCCGTTATATCAGATTTCCGGACTTAGAGATAAAAGAAAATCGTTAAAACGTGTTTTATAAAAAAGCTGTCAAAACGTGTCAAAAAAAAAGGCGATGCGCCTATCGCACCATCGCGCGCCTAGCGCACCATGTTGCGCCTGGCGCACCATTGTCCAACTGTGTCACGCACACCAATCGGTGCCTCGACACGTGGCATTATGTGTCACACGTAGTCGCGCATGGCGCACTCCTCTGTGTGACGCGCAATGTTATTTTCTATCTTTATTTAAAGCGTGTACCACGTGTACCTTGCTGATTGGTGAAGATGCGTCAGGCGCACCAATGCGCGCCTGACACGTGTAACTATGCGTCACATAGAGACCTGCGCCTAACGCACTCTTAGTTTGACGCGCATATTTTGTTTTCCAATAAATAGGTCTCGATTTTCCGAATTAAAAAGGGCTTTTCCATACACTATTACATTACGAATTTCATACACCTCGACACTTTTACGAATCTCTCTACAAAACTCATATTTCCATACTTTTCAACACAAAAACACATACAAGCAAATATTTCAGACATACATACAAGTTCAGATTTTCAGGCTTCACGATTGTTCGTCCCGAAGGTTGTCAATCTCTCAGACCTAAGCCATAGTATAATCCTGAGGGTCCTTGAATAAAATTATTATTTTTATATTGAAGTTACTAACGATTTCTTTCCTGATGTAGATCTTTAATATAAAAATCGTGCCCTTGTACATTCTAATCTCTACTATTTCTTTTTTTTATTATATACATTGCATGATTGTCCTGCTTGCCTTTTTAACACCCCACATGTTATTTTTGCTAATCACAGACCTAAAGAATTGTTCTAATATTAATGAGATAATTTGGACAACCTGTTAGGTTCCCTGTAATTTTGATTGCTTAATAACCTATCACTAAAAAAATAATCGTTTATGTGTTTCCTGAACCAACCTAGACTAAATTATTTTTAGGGTGCATGAAAATATTATTTGGTTATTCTATTGCATAAAACTTGACAAATCGATATTTAGTAGAGGCCAGCACTGGGCCAACGTTGTTCATTATGACCATATTCGTACCCTCACCCCCGAACTCAATCTATGGTTCATTGACCATCAATGGAGTCAGGACGGGGAAATCTAGATTCAATAAGTCTCGAATTTGTCCCTTCAATTTCCCAATATCCAATTAGGTTTATGAGTTTTCTTTTAAAGAGTTGTTGGCGACTTCTATCAATTCAAAACATTTTTCAATAAAACCTTATCAATGGGGTAGTTAAATACGCGCTAACACCGCGTAGGAGAAATAAAATCACGCCTACAATTTGGCGTCTCCGTTGGGAAGGATTTTAAAAAATTAATTTTTTTTAAATGTGTGGGTGAAACTTTAAAAATATGATTCATACTCTTTTTATGCTTTAGAATGACATACACTTTTGCATATGCATTGCTATTGTTCAAGCCACTATAAGGACAATCTATTGCCTCATTAGCAAACTTACCCAAACATGGCATTGTTCTTTTGTTCCTGACTTGAGAACTGGAGTGTGTCTTACACGTGGCCACCTTTTTAAGCAAAGGTACAAAGCGTGTGATCAATCTCTTAGTCATGGACCCTTTTCAACCTTAACCTAAACCTGACCGTAGTTGCAAACATAAAACTGTTGCCTGAACTTCTTTTGTCAAAACCGTTATTCGTTGCGCCTAAATCGCGTCTAAAACATCGTCAAGATAGTCTGAACCTTCGTCGAATTGCCAAATTGCATGTCGGGGGCCAGTGCGCCAAACGCACCAACGTGCGCCTGATGCAAAGGCTTCGCGCCGAGCGCACGATGTTGCTCGGCGTGCAACCTTTATGTCTCATGGTATTGCCAATTCGACTATTGTTCACGTAAAAAAAAAGCAGTCAACAAATCCGTCATAATGTCATGTTTTTCGTCGCGTCCCGGACTTATGTGCAATTATCCAAAACCTCACTTAAAGCTCCAAAAAACATGTCGGGGAGCAATGCGCCAAGCGCATTAAATTGCGCCTGGCACACCGCTCCCGAGATAGACACATGTATGTATTGAGTTTTATATTTTACAAGGAGTTTTAAGTTATTTTTCTCCCGAGACATGAGTTACTACGATTTTATTTATTTATGTGCAGGAAGATGATTTGGGCACCCAATTTGCAATCGAATTTGGTAGCTATTTTCCCCCTCCAACTTGGGCTTATTTTGTGAGAAATTAGAAGTTTACTTGATTGGGCTTGGTGGCATAATTGCCTACAATACCAAAGAAAAAAAAAAGTGAGTAAATAGAAAAGCTAGGTTTTGTTTTCAACAAAAAAAGAAAAACCAAGAGTTGACCATAGGAAGTTAGAGAGGAAATTGAAGTTAGAAAAGGGCTGGCAGCCAAGCGAAGAACAAGAGGACGACGCAGCATTGATATAAAGAGGAAGGAGTGCAGCGAACAACACCAGATTACAGGGAATTGCGAATTACAGCGAGTAGTAGATTACAGAGCATAGAATTACAACGTTTGGTAATTTTGTTTGGATGTTTTGTTCTAGTTTTCCTTTTTCTCCATACAATTAATAATTAGATTGGAACATTGGATTGTTAGTATAGTTTTTTTTAGATTGTGTATTTCTCAATAATGAATAAGTTGATTCTTCTTAGTATTATTTTTGTTCTTAATATGTTAGGCTAAAACCTTTTAGGGTAGGGAGATATACTTAGTATTGGATTATTAAATTGTGAGAATGAAAAAGTTGTGATATTTCTTGTTGGATGATTATGTTTATGTTTTAATTGGATTAATAAACTTATTTTTATTATGTTAACTTGTCAAATTATATTTTAGACTGGCCATCTTTAGTGTAATTTGTTAGTTGACTTGCTAGGATTTTGGCTTGTGATACGTAATTGTCCTAGTTGAATCCGCTAGTAGCAATTAGGTGTTTGATTGGCGACTAAAGCTTGTCGTAATACCTATGGTTATTTAATCCTTTAAGTTGCATAATTCGAGCTTGTGTAATTATGGCTTAAGTTAACTTCTTCCTAGTCGTTCATGCTGCTAATTAATCGAGTCTAGAGAGCTTGTTCTAGATTATTAGTTAGTTAGACAATACTCCAAGAGCTTATTTGGTTTATTTGCAAACTAAGGGAAGTTTAGAATACTTGTTTGTGTTCTGGGTTAATGTTAAGGTATATGCATAACTTGTCTAATTTACATTCATGATTTATTAATTCTATGATCAATTAATTTTCCAATACCAATATATATCTCCCGACCCGTATTTTATTATCTTTGGTTATCCCTTTCTTAGTTTTAGTCATTTAGTAGATATTTTCTATTTAGTAGTTTATTTAGTTAATTGATATTCTATCAAAAACAAGGGTTTCTAACTAACACAAAAAAATAATAAAATAAATCCAATTCTCTGTGGGATCGACCCTGACTTACCCGACTACATTGCTAGAAGGTTATAGTTAGGTTATTTTTGGTAGGCACGCGATAGTCGCACCAGCCGTCTCATTTATTTGGCTTTCACTCGCCCTGCGTTAGCTTATGTTGTCCATGTGCTTGCTTAGTTTATGCATCAACCTTATGATCATCATTGGGAAGCTGCCCTTCGTGTGGTGCGTTATTTGAAGGGTTGCCCGGGCCAAGGTATTGTCCTTTCCTCCTCTGACGACTTCCATTTGACTGCTTGGTGTGACTCTGACTGGGCTAGTTGTCCCTTGACTCGTCGTTCGGTCACGGGTTGGATTGTGTTTCTTGGCACTTCTCCTATCTCTTGGAAAACTCTGAAACAAAGACACCGTTTCTCGCTCTTCCGCTGAAGTTGAGTATCGCTCGATGGCTGATGTAACTGCTGAATTAAAATGGTTGCGTGCTCTCTTTCGTAGTCTTGGTGTGAGTCACTCTCATCCTATCTCTCTCTTTTGTGACAACAAGTCCGCCCTCTACATCGCTCAAAATCCTGTCTTCCATGAGCGCACGAAACACATCGAGGTCGATTGTCATTACATTCGGGATGCCATTCAAGATGGGGTTATAGTCACTGCTCATGTTCCCACTACGGAACAACTTGCCGATATTTTTACGAAGGCCTTGGGTGTTCGTCAGTTTTCTTATCTCCATGGCAAGTTGGGCATTCGTAATCCCCATGCTCCAACTTGAGGGGGGGTGTTGGACCTAGTATATATGTTTATATATTGGGCTTGTATATTTGGTGTAAAGTTGGCCCTTAGTTTACTTTGTCTATTTTAGGGAGATATATATACTGACTCTTGTTTGTATCATGACGAGGAAGGATATACAATTATTCATTAAAACCCTAATCAATTCTTCCACGTTGACACTCAAGCACCATTAATAGTTGTACCAAGTCAGCATGTGTTGACATTGTGACAAGCTATTTGCAGAAAATGTTCAAAGTTTGATGTATTTTTAATTACCGATTATTCTTTGTTTCTGCTGTGCAACTCTATGAATATCAAGGTTGACATCTGATCCAAGATCAGCCATCAGAAAGAGCTCGATCGAAGTGCTATTGAACATCCTCATGGATCTTGACAACCTCTTTTCTCGGCCGTTTTGGAATGCTACTTTCAAATTTGTTGTTTTCCATATACTCAGCAATAGAGCTGACAAGGATGAAAAAGAGGTGAATGTTGACCAATCACCTCAAACTTCTAAAGACTCGTCCTCTCAGGGAAGGCCCTGGGATTCTAAAACTTCTTCATTGGCAGCAGAACGCCTTGTTGATGTTTTTGTTACATTCTTCAGCGTCGTGAGGTCTCAACTTCCAAATGATGTTACTGTATTGGCTGTTTTCATCAAGAGTAGGTCCTGGTTCTACTAAAACTGGGAAAGCTGCTTTGGTACGTTTAACCAGTGAATTGGAAACTAGGCTTTCTGAAGATGATTGGAGAGGTATGTTAATGGCTATCAAAGATGCTGCTGCTTTAACTCTTCCAGGTTGTTTTAGGGTCTTGACTCTTGAGAACTATGGATAACATTGATATTAATTGATTCTTTTATAATTTTAGTTTTAGTAGATAGCATAAGATTATAGAAACTTTATTTTTAAGACATTATTGGAAGAAATTGATGCTTTGAGTGAAATTGTTTTTGGATACAAATTAAATGTAGCGAATATTTTTCTTGACATGATGAATAGAGCAAGCAAGAATTCCTATTTAATAATATTGTTGTAGTTATTTATATATTGTTTTGTAGAAAAAAAAGCATATATACAAGGAGCCGCAAATACAGGAGTAGTTACAGGATAATGTACATATATTGTAATTTATTCTAATAAAAAAAAACGTGTCATAAACCTAAGAATCCAGTTGTGGTCAATAACTATTTCAAAGGGTAAAGTAGGGAGACTGGTTTTAAATGTTAACTGGTCTCTTAACCTCTTTACATATGATATGTACGCTTACCTAAGAGACTCGTTTTAGTTGTTAACTGGTCTCTCAAATAAACAAATAAATCAGGCATCATAACCAGTCTCCTAGCCTAAGACACCTGTGACATGGAGACCGCTTGTAGTTCGATTTCCTAGGCCGTTTTCAACCGATTTCCTAGGCCTTTTTTTGTAGTATTGAACCCAGCCTGGGTCAAGTCCCAGAACATTGACCACGCCAAAAAATCGACAATGCAATGGCTATCCATTCCTCACATACACCAATGGTGCGTCTTTGACATAATTTCACTCAAATTAGTGGTTAGAGGGTTTCATCAACCAAATATGGCCGTAAAACAGAGTATGAGGGGGCTTTTTTTATTATCCTTTTAAATAGTACCCTCCAAAATTGGCCAATCAACAATTAATATAAATCATTCCCAAAATATAATAATAAAGGTTTACAATGTACTCCAGAGGGGGGCGGGGTGAATTGAGTACTTAGGAGAATTGGTGCTAAATTCAAATTCTCTCGATTTAAGGAGGAACTAGTTGGGCCGATTCTCGACAAAAAAAAAAGAGAACTTGAAAACAATAAAGAACACACAAAATTTAACGAGGTTCAGCTAAACAAGGGCCTACATCCTCCTACGCTAGTTTTCATTTTAATCAACTCTGAAAAAAAAAAGAATACTCTCGCACACTCATGTTTCCCTTACTCCAGGGAAACAACACACCCACACTAACTCTAGTGTGCTATTTCACACTTGAACTCACAAGAACTCGCGAATGAACTCACAAACGCTACCCAATCTCTAACCCCTCTATTAGAGATCCAATACAATCAGTTTCTCCCTTTTGTCATCATTAAAAGTACTCAATGAGAGAATCACTGCACATAAGTTTTTACTTCATCCAAAAATAGTATCATAAACTAGCAATCAAGTAATGATGTAACAACCCATAATTTTGTTCCTAGTTTTATTCGCAAAAGTTTTCCCTAAAACTATTGTTTTCTCTAAATTAATGATTTTTATTTTATAATTTTGGGAGCCGAATTATTATTTTTATTTTTTTATGGCGTGTTAATGTGTTTATTATATTTATATTTATAATATAATTTATTAGAATTATTTTCATTATTAAGTATTTTCAAAGTTTAGGCGCGATTTAGGAATTAATCGATTTATCGCGTAGCGGGCTTTTGAAGCATGGATCCTTGTTGATTTGGGCCGAAATATTTTTGGGGAATTTGGGCTTGGACAGCCGGCCAAGGAGAAGGAGAAGGAGAGCTCCTCTTCTTTCTTTTCTTTTTATTTTCTTTGTGACTCTTTGTGATTTTGTAACTCCCATAACCCCCCTAATCATTCTCCTTCATTAAACCCCTTTAATCCAACCTTTAGCACTTCAAATTCTGATTAAAATTCAGAATTCCATTGCTTCCATACTCTATGAATTTCGGACATCATCATCTTCCACCATCTCTCAAAATTTTTCACTTTCTACTCCTTGTTAATTGTTCGTGACTTGTTCTTCTTGCCTTTTTCTTATACTTGGTGCTTGGGAATTGAAGAAAGAGAGGAGTACACGCCTATATTGGGATTTTCCAGAAATATTCAGCTCGCCTCCGACGATCCAGGTAACTAGTTGTTATCTTATAACGATAGAGATTAGAGTATTTTTTCGGTATTAGATTATTACGCTAGGAAATTATTTAAAATACTTTTTGATTGAAATTATTGACGAAATTTGACATGAATATACTTGATGCATGCTGTGTGAATATTGTATAAAGAAAAATAATTTTCGTCTGATTTTTAGTATTTATTTGATTTAATTGGTATTTTGTGCGTTTTTGGCTTATTTGCATAATAATTATTAAACGAATGTTAAAATTGATGAAATTATTTTTCGTGGATCATGTTGTATGTGTAGTATGTATTACATGCCTTAGAATAATTTTTTACTACTGTTTACCTGTTTATTTAATTGATATATCTGTTTTTGTATTATCGTTTTTGTCAGTATATAAATCATGAAAATTATTTCTGGAAGCCGAAAAATTTATTTCTTTGTATATTATGTATTTCAGTGAGGTTATGCATGTTAGGAAAATTTTTGGTAATTTTTAGGCATTATTTTTATTTTTAATTATTATATTGACTTTATTGAGTAATCTGTAAATTAACGTTTAAAAATACTTTTAAAGTCCGAAAATTATAAATAAAAATTATACCATGCCAGTAGAACCATTAGGGTCGTATTATAATTTTTTCGTGATTTTACTGATCGAACTTATTAGTTTAATAATTATTATTGGGTTTTTGTTGTGAAATTGAGGACACTCTTTAAATTATTTGAGAGCTTGTTAGTCAGAAATAATTTGTAATCTATTATGTTCTTGGTTGCTGATGTTCAGTAGGTTGCAGAAAGTATTATTGGGTATCCTTATGTTTATGTTTGATTTATGAAAGAAAATGATTAATTGTTACTACTCTTTTATTGAATAAGCCTTGGAGTCGATTGGTGATGTATTTTTTATTGAATTGTTGGTGCTGTAAAAACTAGTTTAATATCATTGTTGATGTTTAGAAATGTTCAAGTGTTTATTGTGGGAGACATTTGTTGAAAGTTTGTAAGTTATTATTTTTGAGGAATTATGAAGAGTTGTTTTGATGAATTATGGGTATAAGGCCGGGTGGCATCCCTTTTTGATGAATATTTTGAGATGAATGATTCTTTGATGATATGTATGATTTTATTTTGAGATAAGAATATCCGGTGGGATAGATGTAGTCCCCGGTGAAGAACATGCCAACCACCTGGTTTGCGAACTAGGGGTACACCTGGGTTAATTGTTGTCGTCCGAGAGGTCAGGGAGTTCTGCGTGTTCTACCCTGCATCGGGAGTTTGGCCATTTTTAGACACAGGGAGTGGAGAATGTAAGCCCATAGACTGACCTGGAGATTGCGATCTGACAAACCTTAGGAAGTGAATTGCGATTCACTGGCGTTTGGTTTCTGACTCAATAACTTGTTTTACCTATACTTTTTATTTTTATAAAAGTACTCTTGAGATGAATTATTTATTTTTATCCAACTCACTTGCTATTTATTATTCATTTGCGTTATTTGTGAGTTATATGGAAGTGGATGCATATTGTAGTTGACTTGAGTTTATTATTTCCTTTCTTATTAATCTATGTCTGAATCATGCTTTGATTTCTTTTGTTCTGGGAGAACTGCTAGTTACTCCCCACTGATTGTGGATTGTTGTTATATATTTTGCAGGTTATGTTAATGGGAATCTTCTTTGGTTTTGGGTTCGGGTTGTGTTGTGAGCATTGAAATGATAGTTGTTTTAGGCCTAGACTTTTAATTAGTTTGAGAGTCAGTTTTCTCTTTTAGATATTACTTTAATTAATTTAATTTATTTATACTATTTACTTATGTTGGTTTATCACTTAGTTATTTAAACGCATTTCTTGTAGTAGTGACATTCCCAGAAGACGATGTTTCCGCCATCGTCCTATTAATACTATTATTATTTCTTTCTTTTCCGCTTTGAAATTCTGGGGTGTTACAATGATGCTGCAAGAAGACAAGTTAGTCATCCAATTTACAATCCACAAATCAAAGGCAAGTATTCAAATGCAAACCAACATAGTCAAATAGGAACCCAAATTACACAAAAGATTGTCTGGTAAAATGTGGTGGAAAACAGTCAAACATAAAAAGTTATCAGATTGGGAAAGGGAGAAACAACTAGAATAAGCAATCACTCCTCGTCATCCTCTTCATCCTCTCCTCCGCCTTCTCCATTAGAAGCATGATCATCATCATCATCTTTGTTGGAGGAGACTGAGAGGAACCATCACCTTCTTCTTCTTCTTCCTCATAATCATTTGGGTCCTCTTCCATATGATCAGCAGGAAGACGGGGACAACTGGAAGACGAGGATCAGCAGAACCAATAATAACATTTGTTGAAGAAATTTGAGCTTTAATCTCTACTAGGGAGAGAACCAGTAACTCAGTCTCGACCAACTTCTTCTATGACTTAGTGACCTTAGACTGTTTCTCCATTTAGAGGCATCTAACAATTGTCGAACCTCAGACAAGCAGCCAAAAAAGTAAGCATCATCAGTGGAACAACCAGACAACACACTTCTTTCAACTAAAGGAGTAGATACAGTAGAAACAGGAGTTTCAACTGACTTACCTTTTGCAGCGCGAGGATGTTTGGCTGATACCATTTTCTCTTGGTTCCCCTTGTAGAGCCAGCAGATCCTCGAAAACTCCTCTCGTTTCCTTCTTCATAGCGAGATCTTGTGACTCTCCTTCCCCTTGCTCTAATAGATGTAGAGGGAGACCCTTACTTATGACCGATGACAACCAGATATTCATCTTCTTTTTGTCCTTTTAAAAAGGGACCTCCATAGTCAGATCTTCCAACACCTTTACAAATGTACCAGCAACATAATCCTTCTGATGTTTCCCCTCATGAACAGCTCCATCCTTACTAGTAGAAATTAGGTTATGGGAAGCAGTAGAGGCAGTTTTATTTTCGGTTGATAAGGTGGTAGGAGGTTTAGCGGTTGAGGGAATGGGATTAGGTTCTTGAGTGGGAGGATGAGTAGGAGATGAAGTGATGGAAGGAGGTGGTTATGATGGAGGAGGTTAATTTTGAGGAGTATTGGCGGTTTGAGTTTGAGCGATAGAGGTTGGATATTCGGAAACTGTGGTGGAAGAGGGTTGTTTTTCAGCTCGAGTTTCGATGGGGATTTTCTTGGGAAAGGGAGGGAGGTAACTCAGAGGAACTTTTTTGATTTTCCTCCTTTCTTTCTTGCGCTAACGGAGTATTTCTTCCCCATTGTTGAATTTCTATCGACCTTAAAGACAACCGCTTTAGAGAGAGATAATTCTTCGATAATGACTTAAGTGATTGCATACAAAAGGGGAATATATATATATATATATATATATATATATATGAGAGAAAGAATAAATTAAATAATGGAAGTGAATCAGTTGAGATTTTAAAAAAGCAATTCAAAAATTTGGAAGTAATCATAACTCCCCCTAATTACCTCAACTGTAAAAAACAAAGGCATGTACAAGATATTTACATTAGGCGTGCCTTTTTCTAGGAAAGATAACTGCAACATAATATCATAACTTGCAGAAGTTAAGATACTCGCTTAATTTTCGGAAAGAATCAAGTACCCCAAAACATATATGTGCAATACTACTGTTCTCCTTAGTTGTTTCATACAGGAAAAATCTGCAGTTGGTTCATACAGGAAACATCTGCAGTTGGTTCATGCAACTTAGCATGATTTCACCTTTATTCAAGCAACGATTTTTTCTAATCATGGGAGATATAGAAGTCTCTACATGAAAACCTAAAGGATTATGTAACAGGCTTGTTTTTAAAAAGGATTTATTAAATGCTAATTATATTTATTAACTTAATTATGTGTCGGATTTTCTTATTCGATTCGGGTTTGAGTATGAATTTTATTTGTCATGTTTGTATATTTATTTATTAAATTTTATGAGGTTCTTATTAATATTAAAATTATTATTGTTATTATGTATATACTGAGTTTTAGTTATTTGCAATTTGTTAAGTAGTATTTGCCCAAAAGAAAAACCCCAAGAATTTTCTTCTGTCGGTTTTAATTGGCGAATCTCAAAACATAAACCGCACCCTATTTTTTCTTTTTGTCGGTTAGATGAAAACCCCAATATCTTCTCTTTCTTTCTCGTGTCTTCTAAACCCCCAAATACCCCAACCCTTGTTTCTCTCTCACCTGTGATTTCTCTCTCTTAAACTCACACTTCGTTCTATCTCTCACTTATACTGCCGCCTGTGCTGGTGTTCTCTTTTGTTGTTCGAGCTTCATTTCCTCTCGTCGGTGCTGCTGCCCGAAGTCTCCCTCCTCTATTCGTCTTGATTTTGTTGTTGGTGCGGGAACTAGCGGTGCACCTGCACCGTTTCTCTCTCTTCAGACCTTGGTGTGATGCCGTCGCCGGCGTTCAGTGGTGAAAGCTTGGCGTTGTTGCTGCTACTACTGTTCTTTCTCTCCTCTTGCGGCTGTTGTTGTCCTGTTCCGTGATCTTCTCTCACCTGTACGCGGTTTTGCTGCTGCTACTCGTCTAATTTTCGGCGTGTTGCCCCCATCGATGATGGTCTGACAAAGGTACTAAACTAAGGTTGCCTTCTGTAAACACATAATCGTGTCTCCCCATTAAGAGCCCAATTATGAAACATACTGCGGTCTTAATTAGTCCGACCCAAGGGCAGAGCAGTCCGAAGAGCCAAAACTATTTTAAAAGTGTTAAAGCGTATTTTAATGATCCAAAATCGCATTTTAAAGCCCACTTAATTATTCATGATAATTAATCGTATTTGAGCCCAACTCTTTGAAAAAGCCCAATTAATTGCTTAATACTAATTAATTATTTTATTTAAATTAAAGAAATATTTTCAAAGGTACTTTTATAATTAAAATAGGATCCCGTTATATCAGATTTCCGGACTTAGAGATAAAAGAAAATCGTTAAAACGTGTTTTATAAAAAAGCTGTCAAAACGTGTCAAAAAAAAAGGCGATGCGCCTATCGCACCATCGCGCGCCTAGCGCACCATGTTGCGCCTGGCGCACCATTGTCCAACTGTGTCACGCACACCAATCGGTGCCTGACACGTGGCATTATGTGTCACACAGAGTCGCGCATGGCGCACTCCTCTGTGTGACGCGCAATGTTATTTTCTATCTTTATTTAAAGCGTGTACCACGTGTACCTTGCTGATTGGTGAAGATGCGTCAGGCGCACCAATGCGCGCCTGACACGTGTAACTATGCGTCACATAGAGACCTGCGCCTAACGCACTCTTAGTTTGACGCGCATATTTTGTTTTCCAATAAATAGGTCTCGATTTTCCGAATTAAAAAGGGCTTTTCCATAAACTATTACATTACGAATTTCATACACCTCGACACTTTTACGAATCTCTCTACAAAACTCATATTTCCATACTTTTCAACACAAAAACACATACAAGCAAATATTTCAGACAAACATACAAGTTCAGATTTTCAGGCTTCACGATTGTTCGTCCCGAAGGTTGTCAATCTCTCAGACCTAAGCCATAGTATAATCCTGAGGGTCCTTGAATAAAATTATTATTTTTATATTGAAGTTACTAACGATTTCTTTCCTGATGTAGATCTTTAATATAAAAATCGTGCCCTTGTACATTCTAATCTCTACTATTTCTTTTTTTTATTATATACATTGCATGATTGTCCTGCTTGCCTTTTTAACACCCCACATGTTATTTTTGCTAATCACAGACCTAAAGAATTGTTCTAATATTAATGAGATAATTTGGACAACCTGTTAGGTTCCCTGTAATTTTGATTGCTTAATAACCTATCACTAAAAAAATAATCGTTTATGTGTTTCCTGAACCAACCTAGACTAAATTATTTTTAGGGTGCATGAAAATATTATTTGGTTATTCTATTGCATAAAACTTGACAAATCGATATTTAGTAGAGGCCAGCAATGGGCCAACGTTGTTCATTATGACCATATTCGTACCCTCACCCCCGAACTCAATCTATGGTTCATTGACCATCAATGGAGTCAGGACGGGGAAATCTAGATTGCATAAGTCTCGAATTTGTCCCTTCAATTTCCCAATATCCAATTAGGTTTATGAGTTTTCCTTTAAAGAGTTGTTGGCGACTTCTATCAATTCAAAACATTTTTCAATAAAACCTTATCAATGGGGTAGTTAAATACGCGCTAACACCGCGTAGGAGAAATAAAATCACGCCTACAATTTGGCGTCTCCGTTGGGAAGGATTTTAAAAAATTATTTTTTTTTAAATGTGTGGGTGAAACTTTAAAAATATGATTCATACTCTTTTTATGCTTTAGAATGACATACACTTTTGCATATGCATTGCTATTGTTCAAGCCACTATAAGGACAATCTATTACCTCATTAGCAAACTTACCCAAACATGGCATTGTTCTTTTGTTCCTGACTTGAGAACTGGAGTGTGTCTTACACGTGGCCACCTTTTTAAGCAAAGGTACAAAGCGTGTGATCAATCTCTTAGTCATGGACCCTTTTCAACCTTAACCTAAACCTGACCGTAGTTGCAAACATAAAACTGTTGCCTGAACTTCTTTTGTCAAAACCGTTATTCGTTGCGCCTAAATCGCGTCTAAAACATCGTCAAGATAGTCTGAACCTTCGTCGAATTGCCAAATTGCATGCCGGGGGCCAGTGCGCCAAACGCACCAACGTGCGCCTGATGCAAAGGCGGCTTCGCGCCGAGCGCACGATGTTGCTCGGCGTGCAACCTTTATGTCTCATGGTATTGCCAATTCGACTATTGTTCACGTAAAAAAAAAGCAGTCAACAAATCCGTCATAATGTCATGTTTTTCGTCGCGTCCCGGACTTATGTGCAATTATCCAAAACCTCACTTAAAGCTCCAAAAAACATGTCGGGGAGCAATGCGCCAAGCGCATTAAATTGCGCCTGGCACACCGCTCCCGAGATAGACACATGTATGTATGCCGCGCGCAGCAATGCTGCGTGGCACGCAGTCTATGCATCCCATGGTTTTCGTCGATTTAGTCGTCGTGGTGGTCGATCTTGAATTCTTTCCGTCTGCATTCATGTAGAGTCATAACCTTCCCAAGAGTCTGTTTGCCTAAAACGAATCTCGCGTAATTCAGGCATAAAAAAATCAGTCTTTTCATGCAAGGTCGAGTATGTCCTAAAAAAAAGGTGCATCTAGAAAAGTGGTCATGGTAGAGTTAGAATTGTCATGCATGTCTACCTTCTCCTTGCTACCCAACTAATCTCCTCTATCAATTCTACCCAATCATATTCAACCAATTTCAAAAATCTAACATCCTTCATAATCAATCCTACACCCATGTCTATTCTACGTACCATTTTCAAAAAGCATTTACTAATCATCATCATACAAGACATTTAAAAAAAAATTCAAAATTAATCCATCATCTTTTCCTAACCAAAGATAAAAAAAACAAGGGGTTCCTTCCAAAAACGAATTTAAAAAATTCTAAGCGCAGTCCAAACACATTCAGTCAATAATACAATCCAATCCAATCAATTCAATCCATTTGCATCCATTTTTAGGTCTATATCAATTAGAGTCCATTTTGCATTCATATTAGGCACATCTAAATTTGAGTCCATACTCACTAGCATTAGAGTCGATCTTAGGCCCATATAAGTTTAGTTCATGTTAAAATCTAGGCCCATTTGCATCTCTATATGATATGTCAAACCTAGTCCAAGTCTATTCCTAGTCCATTCCAATCAAAGTCTAATTCTAATCCAATCCGAAGCTTAGGTCCATTTAGGCCCAATTCGTTCCCTATGTATAGTTTGTATCTCTATGTAAACCCTAGTTAAGTCTTAGGACTATAAAAGTTCGTTCCCCAGGTCTAGTTTGCATAGCTATGTAAACTCTAGTTAAGTCTTTGGACTATAAAAGTTCTTTCCCTAGGTCTAGTTTGCATCTCTATGTAAACCCTAGTTAAGTCTTCGGACTATAAAAGTTCATTCCCTAGGTCTAGTTTGTATCTCAATGTAAACACTAGTTAAGTCTTCGGACTATAAAAGTTCATTCTGTAGGTCTAGTTTGTAACTCTATGTAAACCCTAGTTAAGTCTTCGGACTATAAAAGTTCTTTCCCTAGGTCTAGTTTGCATCTCTATGTAAACCCTAGTTAAGTCTTCGGACTATAAAAGTTCATTCCGTAGGTCTAGTTTGCATCTCTATGTAAACCCTAGTTAAGTCTTCGGACTATAAAAGTTCAATCCTAGGTCTACTAGTTTGCATCCCTATGTAAACCCTAGTTAAGTCTTCAGACCATAGAAGTTCAATCCTATGTCTAGTTTGCATCTCCATGTAAACCCTAATTAAGTTTTCAGACTATAAAAGAATAATTCATATCTTTAGGCCTAGCCTGCTTGCTCTCCTGTAAGTTCAAATTCTAGTCCAGTTTGCTTGCATAGTCCAGTCAAGTCCAGTCCAGTCCATATCTGCATATGCATATAGTTAGGCCCATGTCTGTATCATGGTCAAGCCCATACTAGTCCAAAACCCATATCTATTTCTAATCCCCCATTTTCATTTCCCATTTCCATTTCCATTTTCATTTCCCATCTTTCATTTCCCATTTCTCCATTTCCCATTTCCATTTCTCATTTCGAAAATCATTTCTTGAAACTTACAAGCGAGGTCCACTCGATTATGTTCATCACCGGTCGAGAGATTACAACATTAGGAACGCCTAATGGAGGAACAAATGTGAGCCTACTATATGGCTCATCAAGTGCACTATCACCACCCCGACTTTATTTAGAGTCATGAGATTACTTTTTGACGGTCTTCACAATAGAGGCGCTATCACTTCTATAAGGTCTATTCCGAACCCTGCACCTAAAAAAAATTCAAAAGGTGCAACCTATATTTCTACTGCGAATTCCAACAGAACAATGAATATCTGACATCTAGTGTCAAATACCATCAAGTACGCTGCGAATAATGATCGATGACAATAGATTTCTAATACTTGCTACAACGAGAATTACAACTCCTTAGGCAGTGCATCAACAATTCAACAGCCTGAGTCGTTTATTTCTGGTTTCCTAGGATGAGCCAAAGAGTCCTTACCCTATGCCATTTATGTGCTTTCCCATCGAGTCTATGTCACTATAGGACTTCATTTATTATAGTCTTTCCATTTCCATTTTCATTTCATTTTTATTTTTATTTTTCATTGGCCTTTCACCATCATTTATGCTTCGAGTTCGATGATGAAACTCAAATCAGATTATCCCTAAATGACTTTGATTAATAAAAAATAAAAAAAAAATCAAATATAAATAAATGATAAAAATGGACATACTTTGGATTATGTGTTACTTCCCTCCATCATCCATAAACCATTATCTCCATTAGCCAAATAATCCTTTCAAATCAAAGCGCAATAAATATCCTTCAAACCTTCCAATACCCAAAACAAAAGAAAATTTGTGTGCAAGCCTCAATACATAAAAAAAATAAATGCCAGGCAAAATAAAAAAAAGTGAATAAATTCAAAGTGCGAAAGAAAAGCAAAAGCAAAAGAAAACGCGCAGGACAAAAAGAAAAAAATGCAAAAAAGAAAAAGCCAAAGGCAAAAAAATAAAAAAGTTAAGCTAGGGGGCTTGCACACAAGTTCAACCCCACATTTCAAATCCCTTCGGTCCATCAAAACCCTAACCATATAATTCAAATCCATGATTCTAACTTAGCCCAGCCAATTAATACTTTATCAAAACCTCAAGCCTTTAACCTTTCAATCTTTCATTAACCCTAACTCCTTTTTCAAGGTATGTCCAAGCTCGATAGGTTGAAAACCCGAAAGGGCGGCCTAGGCTAAAGTTAGGGCAAAAAAAAAAGAATAAAAATGGTCTGATTCCGCAAGGATACGTAGGAATTCCCATATCGAGGTCTGACCGCTTTAATAAAAGAAATTAATCAAGGTCTAATGATTTGACTTTCTAGAATTCAGGTTTATACTCTTTCTAGATCCCGACATAGACTCGAGTCTGAACCTAGCCACGTCAAAGCCTTTTCCCCACCTACGTTCATTTAAGTTACAAATTTAAACCTTTTAATTTTTAATCCCAGGCTCTCATTGTCCCTGAAGGACTCTACGACAATTCTATGGTCTCTGGCGATATTTGATATTGCTTGTATCAACTCCTCAAAGAAGAATCACCAATGAAAACTTTGAACGATTCAAGCACTAGTGGAAACAAGTTCAACCACTCCGGTCAAAATAGGCCTTACAGATCCGGTTTTTGGTCCGGAGCAGTTGGGCTCGGTGCGATTGACAAAAGTCAACTGCTCCGGACAAAATCCGAATCAGTTGACTGGATCAGCTGAGGTTTGAATGAACATAAAAAAAAGCGTCCAGTTGAAGAATCAAGCCAAAATAAATTACATCAAGCCAAACTAAAAAAACGTGTCCAGTTGAGAGGAGTTGAGGGGAGATAATAGACAAAAAAAACCAGATTTGCAAAATTATAATAGACAAAGAACGAATTTCAGAACGAAAAAAAATAAAAGAAACAAGCCAAACTAAATTATATCAGTCATTAGTGTATAATGAAGATTTGCTAAATTATAAAAAAAAACAAAAATTAAAACTAAATATACAAAAACGAAACCTAACTACAAAAAAAAAACTAAATCTGGAATTACAAACGAAAATAAAAAAACCAAAATAAAAAAAAAATCAGATATGGAATTACAACTAGACTAGAAAACCGGTGAAATTCCAACAACGACGAACTAAAATTACAACAACGACGAACTAAAATGAAACGACAAAGGAAGGAGATCGTTGACGGCGACGACGACGAAAGAATCGACAAAATGAAACGACGAACGAAGGAGATTGTTGACGGCAACGACGACGGCGCGTTTCACCTTGCGACGCGCGAGAGAGGATAAGTTAGAGAGATAGACAAGGGAGGGAAATCACCTTGCGACGCGCGGTGTGGTAGTGGTTTTGGGAATCGGTGAGGAGCAACTCATAAGTGGTGGTTTTAGGAATTGGTGAGGAGTGGAGAGAGGGAGCAATAGAGGAAATGTTCGTGGGGGTGAGAAAGAAGAGAGGAGAGAGGAGAAATTTAAGGTTTCAACTTTCAAGGGTATGGGCGAATGAGAGAGGGATTAGGGTTTGGGAAAAAAAAGCGAGAGTGAGCTGGGCCACGTGAGAGAACAAGAGGAGTGGTCTGGGCCACGTTTTTTAAAATCACATTTTCTCCCACATTAAGGGATGCAGATTAACTGATCCGGTCATGTGACCCGGATCAGTTTTCTGTAAACTAATCTGGTTCACTAAATAACCGGATCAGTTAATCAACCCAGTATTCCATCCAAACAAATCGCGGATTTACGGATTCGGTTTTAACAAGACCGGATCTGTTGTGTTGTGACATATAACGTTTTTTTCCACTAGAGAAGACATATCAACTACATTTCAATCAAGGCTCATAGCGCCTAATTCAAGATAAGCTTACCCAAAGTGAGGGCTTTTTATAAATGTGGTGGTTCCTCCAAATCAAGTCAAACTCCTGAAAAGTTGCAATCTACGGACCTCATTTACGGACCCCGATTATTTACTAAAAACAGTTTTCTAAAGTCATTTTATCTATTTTTAATCATTCTATATATCTCATTCTACATATCAACCTCTCCTAGCCTTGCAAAACCCTGACCTTGCATTGCATTTCATACATCCTAGTCTTGCATAACCCTGACCTTGCATGATGTGTCATCTTCCGTAGCTAACCTTAATCCTTGCATAGCATCTCATGCATCCTTAGAGAGTCTAAATTTTTATTTTTTTGCATCATTATGTGCATTATTATATGAGTCGCTTGCACCTATCTGCTAATAACATCTTTTTCTACAGGTAATCAGATTGCTTGTAGTTATTGCCTTGCATACTAACTTTGTTTTGCAGAGACCGGCGTATATAGATTAGTTCTAAACTGTAGAGCGTTTAGAATCGTTCTCCGTCCCGACACCATATACTTTGACTTTCAGTTTCCTGAACCTCAGTCAAGGTGGGGGCTTCTGTAGACACATAATCGTGTCTCCCCATTTAAGGGCCCAATGATGAAACATAGTGCGGTCTTAATTGGTCCGACCGAAATGCAGAGCAGTCTGAAGAGCCAAAACTATTTTAAAAGTGTTAAAGCGTATTTTAATGATCTAAAATCGCATTTTAAAGCCCACTTAATAATTCATGATAATTATTCGTATTTTGAGCCCAACTCTTTGAAAAAGTCCAATTAATTGTTTAATAATAATTAATTATTTTAGTTAAATAAAATAAATATTTTCAAAGATATTTTTATAATTAAAATCGGATTTTATCCCGTAAAATCAGATTTCCAGACTTAAAAGATAAAAGAAAATCGTTAAAACGCGTTTTATAAAAAAACAGTCAAAACGTGTCAAAAAATAAGGCGGTGCGCCTGGCGCACCATCCTGCGCCTGGCGCACCATCCTGCGCCTGGCGCACCATCCTGCGCCTGGCGCACCATTTTCCAATTGTGTCGCGCACATCAATCTGTGCCTGACACGTGGCATTATGTGTCACACAGAGTCGTGCGCCTGGCGCACTCCTCTGCATGACGCGCAGTGTTCTTTTCTATCTTTTTTTAAAGCGCGTACCACGTGTACGTAGCTGATTGGTCAAGATACGTCAGGCGCACCAATGCACGCCTGACACGTGTAATTGTGCGTCACACATAGACGTGCGCCTAGCGCACTTTCTGTGTGACGCGCATATTTGGTTTTCCTATAAATAGGTCTCGATTTTCCGAATTAAAAAGGGTTTTTCCATGGACTTTTACATTATGACTTCCATACACCTCAACAATTTTACGAATGTTTCTAGAAAACTCATACTTCCATACTTTTAACCACAAAAACACATATAAACAAATACTTTCAGAAATACATACAAGTTCAGATTTCCAGGCTTCACGATTGCTCGTTCCGAAGGTTGTCAATCTCTCAGACCCAAGCCACAGTATAACCCTGAGGGTCCTTGAATAAATTTATTATTTTTATATTAAAGTTACTAACGATTTCTTTACTGATGTAGATCTTTAATATAAAAATCGTGCCTTTGTACATTCTAATCTCTACTCTTTCTTTTTACTATTATATACGTTGCATGATTGTCCTGCTTGCCTTTTTATCACTCCACATGTTTATTTTTGCTAATCACTAGTAGAAAAACACTCAAATGCTCCGGTTAAAAAGGCCACAAATGCTCCGTATTTGACTCGTAGCAGACGTCATACGAGCATTTGAGCATTTCACAAATGCTCCGGTTCTAACCGGAGCATTTGTTTTGTCAAATGCTCCGGTTGTTTAAAAAACCGGAGCATTTGACAACCAAATGCTCCGGTTGTTAAGGGAAAACCGGAGCATTTGTGTCTCAAATGCTCCGGTTTTCACTTAACAACCGGAGCATTTACTATTTTTTTCTTTTTAAAAAAATTGTACAGCTTGCTAAAGCTAGCAAGCTGTACAACGACAACACAACAAGAAGCAGCAGCAGAACCATTGTGTTTCAACATAGTACACATGCATTAAATGTCTCATTAAATGATATTGACCAAAGAACAAAAAATACATAAAGTAATTATAACTCCTGTATAACAATTTTTGCAAATATTAATTTAACACACATTACACTCTAGACAATATCTGAAATGCAGACAACATCTTCTCCAAATCTGAAAACTCCAAACACCAACATCATAGACTCTAACATCTAGGATAAGATTTCTAGCTACATCGGAACTCTTGAACCTCTATGATGGGCTTCCGTTCCTTCTCAGGAAGAGGAATAGGATCCCTGAAAAAGCAAAGAACGAGGGTGTACACTATCAGTTTTGACCAAGTAAAATCAAGACACAAAATGAAGCACACACCAAAAAAATAAAGAAAGGACATTTCTCGAAAGAAGAAAGTGCGGAAACAATTACCCAAATTCTTTGTTCGGACCCTTTGCGGCGGTGAAGCGGCTTTGCCACCTCCATATTTCTTGGTAAACTCATCCTTGACTCTCTCAAGGAAAGCAATTAGAATCTGCCTACCCGCAGACTCAACTGCAACGACACAGTAAGCTGCACCACAGGAGAGCACATAGCAAGTCAAGAAAAGACCAGCCTACTACCCATACCAAAAAACGACCAAGACACGGTCAAGAAGAAATGAGCTAAGAGATACATAATCTAGCAAGATGTATAAACCGTAAACCGGAAGGCAAGGGGGGAGGGCCTACATTGGGGTCAATTAAGAGTTTGAGCACATTCTTTTTTCTTGTCACTTTGCCAATCTAAACTCACGATACCATTCAACCAGAACATACAACAATAATATCAATCTTTATATGTTCAATTGAATGCATCCAAACATGGCAGGAATGCACCAAACAAGAAATATTAGTCACCAAAACTAAAAGGTGATTTGTTTAGCTATCCTGTCTAAGTCACTGATATAGCTAAAGGACAGACCAACAAAAAAAGTGAGACAACATAATTAATTCTATGCCAAGCATAACATAAAGGTGCATAATTAGATGGATATCACACAAAAACGAAAGAAAGGTGTGATATCAATAGAACCAAGATTCTCATTGAACGACAAAGACGGTTTTGTTGGTATACTACGAAAACATGGCACGCGTATTGATGAGGACAATTGCTCCCTAAAAGTAAATTTATTATCTAAAGATGGAATAATTGCAAAAACAGCTACAACAGGTTTTTATCAAGTATACTCCATTTAAAAGCAAATATTCACTGACCTGCCTGTTGCCGTATACACTTGTGCTTTTATCAAGTATAGACATCTGGTTTTTGCTTCGCCAAATAACCAAGTATTAAATTCTATGTCAAAAGAAGGTGCCCTCTTAAAAGCTGCATAGGCTTCATCGTTCCTGTGAAGATTCGGTAAGGCTTGGCTTTGAAGCGCGTAGATCTTCTTGTCAGAGATCAGGAACAAATGTTAATCAGTTGTTGGAAAAAACAGAAGCTAACGATGATTATACAATGCATTTTTAAGATAATCCACCTCGTAAGGAAGAATTGGCACCAATTGCTAATGCATCGCCGTGTCCGCCTTAACAAAGTTTCCCAGTTCTTAGAATCCTTAGCTTCATTACATGTACTAAGGCAAGCTTCAAGAGCTTTCGCTTGAGTTATATCTCGTTAAACTTGCTATGTTTCTCGAAAGACAAAAATGTTGGACCGCTTCCTCTCGCATATCCCAATCTAATAGCAATTTCATAGGAAACCAAGTCATAAACTAAGAAGATGTATGAAATTCAGTATAATATAGTAAAAGTCAGACAAATTATAGAAAGAAATATTACCTGAAATAAAGAGTTGCAAGATGATGATGAGCTCGTTGATACGAAGGATCGATTCTGACAGCTTCCCTACACTCGAAAACTGCCTCCAGGAGCCTACCAAGGGTCATCAAAGCTGCAGCTTTATTACTTCGAAAGCGAGGAGTCATTTGTTGCGGCTCCTCCATTTCCCTTCCTTGCGAGACATCACTACTTGTTCCCTATGGAAAGGTGAATTTAACAACTAGTTGGTATTCCATCTATCTCCTTCATGTCTAATTAAATTCATAAACTTCGAATTTACTAGTGAGTTCACATAAAAAATTATTTCCTCTACACACTCACAAACAAAGGAATTGAGAGACAAAACGTGAGATTACTCCATCAAAGATTCCATAACCTAATAACAAGCATTCAAAGATTATTTGACACACATCAAATAGCTGCTCTAAACATACAGAAATACACGGTCCGGATTCTGTGACAGAAGGTAAAAGCTAAGTTTAGGCCTACCTTTTCTCAATTCGTCAATCAGGCATCCTGGAGACTTAAAGGAAAAGGGAAAACCAGTACACCAACTGAAACAACAAGAAAATGTCATAAATATAAATCTCATCAATACTTAACCCAAAATATCATAAATAGCAGTATATCTGTTAAGAAAAATAATGCAATACGAGTCGCCAAAACCCAGGCTTGCCATGAAGCAGCGAATATGAAAGTAGATGAAACAATTGTGCTGAGAGCTTCAATGATCTG
Source organism: Beta corolliflora (assembly GCA_947648045.1). Taxonomy (NCBI): domain Eukaryota; kingdom Viridiplantae; phylum Streptophyta; class Magnoliopsida; order Caryophyllales; family Amaranthaceae; genus Beta; species Beta corolliflora. Next base: position 1,041,499 of record CANSZD010003166.1, on the reverse strand, counting down.
CAGAAAAGAGCAGTAATCACAAAATTTCCTATGTCACATGCTCAACATTCATACGTGCATAGTCTGCTACTCACCGGGGTCAACCTATTCTTCTCCTTGTCACTGATCATACAAGTCCATTTTCTGTTGTAAAAATTAACAGGAATAATTAATGAGTAAAATTAGTATTGTGTTACCTCGGTCTTATTGTAATCGGATTCGGGAAGGCACTAAATAGTGAAAACAAAAGGGCTAGAAACACGAAGGGAGACAAAATCCAAAGATTGTTTAAATGTCAACTTTCCATAATAATTAGAAAATAAAACTCCTTTTGGGTTGTACTATGTTACTCGGAATCTTCATCTCACCTTAAGTACCCATATTCGTTACTCAACACCCCTAATAATAAGAGATATAGGTGCTCCCTGAATGTCCTAAAATGAAAAATAAACCAACATACTGATGAAAATAAAAGCAGACAAATATAATTTCCAAACAGAAGAATTAAATATAATCCAAATTGAATTAGAAAAAAATGACAAGTAAATTCAACAACCTCATGCGATTCCATGGGCCAAATTCCCACATAAGTATCAATATTAGCCCTTGAATTTCAATACATCCCCCTAACCTAGTATTATGTAATAGTGATTTGATTACAATATGGCATGATAGCCGAGTGGTGTCAGACACAGACACTAATCCATCATAAAAAGATCCCTCTCGGATTCGGTTGTCATATTTTTTTAGCACAAAGTATAGATTTTTTTTTTTGTAGTTAGAGGTGGTACATAAAGCGAGCACAGACATCGGGTCTTCTAAATCACAAGTACAACTTGCTAAGCACAAATTGACCAAGAAGTCGGTGCCCTGAGAGAGCCTTATGATTTCTCAAAAATTTTGAAATTCAAACCTAGTGTTTCCAATATAAACGCACGCCGGTGTATTTTTTTCTGAACTCAAGACAATATGCTTTTTCAGCTAACCGATCAATCTAAAATTATCGGCTCAATACAATTCAAAGCTTGGTGAAGTACTCTAGCATTGAGCTAAGCAACTGATTTATATATTTTTTAGTGAATAAGGCAGTAATATACAGAACCATGCAATCTCATGGAATGAAAGACTTATCAATTTAAGATGAGTTTAGAAGTAGATCTCACATAGTTCACCAGCAGTAGGACAATCGGTTCTTCAATATTATCAAAGTCACAACTTGAAACCCACAAAGAAGAAAATCATCTAGATCGGTCCCCGAGATAAAGAACGATAAACATAAACATTCTCTTCATCATGGGTGACATTACATGCAACACATATCTTCAATATAACAGCACAACGACGCAACCTACCTTTCAGTTCACACCTTACTTAAACAGATTATCTAGCAGGAACATTAAACATTAGGTACACAAAAATAAAATATGGGAAACGGGGATGTTTATTTCGAACAACAAATAAACCCTTAAAAGCTAATATAATTCTATAAAGTCGAGCCAAAATACTCTAGATTAAATACTCAAAAATCTAAAACTCAATAACTTCAAAAGGCATTTGAATGAACTCTCAAAGTATACACAGATTCACTGCAATCATGTCTCTGATTAGATGAGTTGTGATGTCAGGAACAAGGTCGAGGAGTAGACTCTCTTTTCTAAGGGTCCTAGATGTAAACATAATAAGCTTATAATAAAGATAGTGTATAACCACTAGACAACCATACCAAGCATCATATAAGCTTCTAAAGATATTCCCCATCTATAGAAAACAAACCGACAAACCAACAAACCAAATAAGCCACATTAACCACGCGGATAAGCAAAATGACAACCAAGGCAACTAGAATGCTAACAACCATCGAAATCATAACTAAAAATGTAACTAATCATGCACTTGACAACAAGGGACAGGCCAAAAAATGAAATTTACTACTCCTCCTTATGATTGCCTTTTGTTGTCCCCCATTATGGTTGCACCTTATCATCACCAAGGATAACAAGGCTTTCCACAAAGATTCCAAGAGTCCTAATAATTCTCTTTTGGCATGCAGCCCGTTGATTCCAGCTCGCAAGGCCATTTGGGACCTCATATTAATGCAGCTCCCAATAATCCACCTCAACCAAAATAATTTCCTTGTCACCAGAACAACCAACAAGAAAAATCAATCAAACTACTATCCTGCTTGTTGATACAAATCGCTGGAATCCATGTATCTCTGATTCCATACTCCTTCATCACCCACAAATCAGCATAACCGTGAAAATTATAATTAACACACCACAAACAACCACCCAAGGAAGATTATCTCGATAAAAAATTCTGACACAGTAAAAAATTTAAGCCTTAACAAATAACAAGAACTTGTGAACCACTAATTTGATCTAACACAAGTCACAATCATCATAATTTATTATATTTCATCAAAAGAAAAGAGGAAGTTAAAGAGATGGGGAGACAGAGAGTCATAAACTCAAATTGACACAATTCCTACAATTATCAATTAAGCCTCACAAACTGCAATCTGTGGCATACTTAAATGACAATATCTTCAATTCAGAGTCACCAAAAAGCAAAATACGCACTTAAAAAGTTGAGCAATTACTAGAACTCAAAATTACAAAGAAAACTAAAACCCTAAATTTGTCAAAAAGGGAAGACACGGAAAAATAAGAGTGGTGAGTAAACATTACCAGGTGAAAACGAAGGGTGCCGATCACAATTATTAAGCAATTGGAGTCGTGGGTGGAACTTGAAGTTGTCTGCGACGTTTGGGGTTGTGTGAGTAAGTCATAGTTAGTGAAACCCTAATCCAGTCTCTATCTAACATCGAAAAAATCACAAACTCACCATTTTTAGCCTTCGAATCATCCTTAAAAGCACCAGCCATGGCGAAATTCGATCTTCTACTAAGATTGAAAAATTACCAGAAAAAAAGTTGAAGCTAAGTCAAAAAGTTAAATCTAAGGCAGAATTTGAACCAAGTGAATTTACCTGGGTGGTAGTGATGGTGGCGGTGGTGACACAGTGGCGGGGGAGCGATCGAAAAACCGGAGGAGCAACGGTGGTGACTCCTTGGCGGGGGAGATAGGGCTTCGTTAGAAGGGGGACACTGAAATTGATAACTGACAGAAAGCACGGAGGGAAGGAGGGAAGGAGTGAAGGACTGATGAGAGAGTCGAAACAAAATTATACTACTGCGAGTTTTGATTTAATAACTGAGAGAAGCCCGTAAAAAAAAAATTAATTGAGAGAAGGTCAAGATTCCAAGTGCTCGGGTTGATCAACTGGAGCACTTATTCACAAATGCTCGGGTTGATTAGTCAACCGGAGCATTTGACATCAAATGCTCCGGTTGATTAATCAACCCGAGCATTTGTGAATATTTGTAATTAAAATTTTCACAAATGCTCGGGTTAATTAGTCAACCGGAGCATTTGATAAGTAGCAAAAGCAGTTTTTTCCACTAGTGAATCAAAGAGCTAAAGAATTGTTCTAATATTAATCAGATAATTTGGACAACCTGTTAGGTTCCCTGTAATTTTTATTGCTTAATAACATATCACTAAAAAAATAGTCTTTTATGTGTTTCCTGAATCAACCTAAACTAAATTATTCTTAGGGTGCATGAAAATATTATTTGGTTATTCTATTGCATAAAACATGGCATGAATCGATATTTAGTAGAGGCCAGCAATGGGCGAACGTGGTTCATTATGACCATATTCGTACCCTCACCCCCGAACTAAATCTATGGTTCATTGACCATCTATAGAGTCAGGACGGGAAAATCTACATTGGATAAGTCCCTAATTTATCCCTGCAGTTTCCCAATATCCAATTAGGTTTATGAATTTTCCTTTAAAGACTTGTTGGCGACTACTTTCAATTCAAAATATTTTTCAATAAAACCTTAACAATGGGGTAGTCAAATACGCGCTCAGTTCGCGTAGGCGAAATAAAATCACGCCTACACCTTCCTCATTACTTTACCAATCCAATTAACTTTGTTATGAATTGAAAGTGTTATTATGATGTTCATGTTATTGATTAAGTTTCAATTTAATTTATGTTTGCAAAGAAAGGGGTATATGAAATGAATTTTAGTTGGTATTGATAAGTATACTTAGAATTAGTGATTTGAACATTCCTCTTGGTTAATGGGATGAAATTTGATATTGAGCCTTGTTAGCTTAATTCAGGTTTGATTTTATATATTTAGTTGGCAAAATCTGGTCATATATTGGTACACTAGATGATGCTAATGTTGCATATTATGAATATGTATTTTCAATCAATTTTATGGTTAAGGTTATTATCACATTATCATATAGGTGGTTGACTTATCAAGAATTGAGTAAGTTGATTATTAGATGATGGTTGTGTTTACTAAGTGAAGAATGTCCATAATAGAACCTTACTTTCATATAGTTCCATTTGTGAGCGATAATAGTTTAATTAGTAAGCGATTCTTTATGAAGAGTTGATTGATTTTGGAATTGACGAGCAGCTCACAAAATGAGTACTCAACATTGACGAGAGTTGGGAGAAACTATAAACGGTACCCAGATTGATACTTTTGAACCAAGTTTGAGTAATTCCAGTCACGGTGGATGAGAACACTTTACACCAGATGGCATCCACTTGAGTTTACAGATACATGTGACCCTCATAAGCCGCGATGTGATTGTCGGGATCATAACTGCCGTCATACTTGCATGACGGCATTTTAATTCTTGGCATAGGGTGATTCAAGATTTCCAGCGCGAAGGGAGAGAGCTTCGGCTTAATGAACAAATCGATGACCGCCAGTCGAATAGTTACTAGCACCATTTGTGCAGTAGTCACGGCGGGAGTGTCGACTATCTCCTTCATCCTCAAAATGGTTGTCCTCTTAAGTTTCCAAAGTATCCTCCCATACCCTCGGTCATCTAACAACTTTTCACGTTGCCATTCCTAGTGAGTGAAGGGACGCATTTTCCGTGACGGTGTACCGCCAGTGTTCCTACCGGCCAAAGCCAGTGGTCGCTTGCGGGTTTGATCGACATTAGCATGGGGAGTAGGAGTTGCATTAGCATTAGGAGTTGACTGGGAAGTACCCACTAACACTTGTATAAATGATGCTACTTTTTCAACTGCTCAGGAGAGAACTGGCTTAATTGTGCTAAGTTAAATGGGACATTACCAGTGTACACCTGAGAGATGTTGTTCCAGGAGCTTGCTGATCAGTGTTGTTGTCGGGCACTCTGAAGTTGAACTGTGGTGCACCCATTGCCCTAGTGATTGCAAGCTGAGAAGACTCTTGACCGGCATCGATGAACCCAGGTGGAGCTTGACTCGAATTGTTTACGTTTTCCATGACTGCTTCACAAAATAGGAGGGCCCTCTCCTTCTAGCGCCAAGTTGTTCCAGTTGTAAAACGGTTGGCGGTCTTCAGAAGAGTCCGCCAAGAGTGGAATGGGCTTCTGCTAGTGAATAACTGCAAGGAAATAAACGTAAACTACCCTAGGGGGAGATGCGAGTAAACCCCCTTCGACGCTCAAGCCAGTATTATGTAGATAGAGAGAAATTGTCGGACTAAAAAGTAGATAGAGAGAAAGTAGATAGAGAGGAAGAAATTGGTGTTCTAAAAAGTACCTGCAGAATAGTACTACAGGGCTATTTATAGAAGTACTATTCGTCTGACAGGGTGCGTAATCTTCATACACGTGTATGGCTGTGATGTGCCTGACATAAGGAAAGATTCCTCTATTTTGTTTATTAGATAGCCGCCAACAGTGTTGTCGGACAACTTTATTGAACTGATCTAAAGCGTTGCTATGATGATCTTCTGGTCACGTCCTTATATAGTGCTTGCGGACATTATCATAGGTCCGCTAGCATATATACTTGGGTTATACCCATACAGTTGTTACTCAATAAAAAATATATCTAAGGTTTTAAGTTGCCAAAAAAATTTTAAAAGGTTGTTTCTCGTAAAAAATGCACTATATAAAATGTGTGTTTTGACAAATTTCGCTAATATAAATAAGTGAGACACAAGATTCTTTTCGACAAAATTTGTGCAAGTCCAACACCTTCCATCTTAGTAGTCTTCTAATATGATAAGACGAAATCCTACTTTAATATTTAAAATTCGCATATTCTCATACTAACCATTAGTAGAGTAATCTTAGAAAAGCATGTAGGCTATGTACTAGGTATTTTAACTCCTGACGTTCTTTGATAGTGGCTCTTACCGGTATACCATCACCAGAAAATGGGAAGCACATCACTAAACATCGTGACTAATTTAAGTGCTGAAAGGATAATTAAATTTACTCACAACCTGCAACCAGTAAGATTTCTCTCCAATTGCACATGCTAAATTAATTAAGTTTTTACAATGTTAATTGTTAAAAGACGCCAAAGGCGGCTAAGCATTATGTGGATTAATGGGCCATTAACTATCCATTTACTGAGAAACCAAAAAAAGTTGACATGTTGTATGAAATTACCCAATTATAAGTGCCAAACAGTACCTAATATTCAGCTATAAAAGTTAATGCACTTTCTTTGGTAAGATCATCCCTAGTTAATGCTCCATCATCCAAAAACAACATAAATTTTAAGAAAATTATGGCAGCTCATAATAAATTTTTCTCATATGTTGCCCTTCTGACTGTCACTTGCTATGTAGCCTACGCTACTGATCCAACCCAACTGCAAGATTTTTGTGTTGGAGTAAACAACCCTATTGAAGGATGTAGATATTCTATTCCACAACTCCATAATCTTCAAATTTAGCAACATAAATCAAGTTCTTTTATTTTTTGCTATGTTATTAATATAATGTATACATGATACTAACATATACATGTCCAAACTTTTTTCCAGTGTTTGTGAATGGATTGTTCTGTAAAGATCCAATGAGGGCGAATCCTAACGATTTCTTCTTCGAAGGACTAGATGTTCCCGGTGACACCGACAACAAGCTAGGGTTTGTCGCAACACAAGTAACAGCAGCCAACTTACCGGGGCTTAACACTCTTGGCATATCCATTGCTAGGCTTGATTTTGCACCATATGGTCTTAACCCTCCACACACACACCCTCGCGCCACTGAAATCTTTACCGTGTTAGAGGGAACATTTTATGTTGGTTTCGTGACCTCGAATCTGGCTGACGGTAAAAATAAGCTCTTTGCCAAATTGCTTAACAAGGGAGATGTATTTGTTTTCCCTCAAGGTCTCATACATTTTCAGCTTAATGTTGGTCACACATCTGGTTTCGCACTTGCAGCATTAAGTAGCCAGAACCCAGGTGTGATTACAATAGCTAATGCCGTATTTGGGTCACAACCTCCTATTTCTGTTGACGTTCTTACTAAGGCTTTCCAGATTGAAGGTAATTTAGTGAAGTATCTTCAAGCTCAGTTTGGTGCGGGTAACTACTAGAAATGTCATGTAGTTTGTTTAATTCTCTTAAGGGGGTCTAGTTTTCGACTGGTTTGATAAAATAAATGGTGTTATATACAGTATTTCAGCTTCTCATGTGCTTTGCTTAATTAGAATGTTTGGGAAAGCCTTGTAATAGTACGGAAAAATATACCTGTTGTGTAATAAAGCAACAACGTTGGATGACTTCAGAAAAAATAATATTCCTTATGTTACGATGGATGTATCTGACGACCGACAATCAAGCATGCAATATTGCAATAGTAGCTACTAAAAAAAGTTCAATAAACATATTCAATTAATTTTAGGTTGTTGTAACCTTTTTTTTAGTGTAAGTTGTATTTCATACTTGAAATCACTACAACCTATTTTTATGTTGAATGGGTAATTAAACCACGTACGATGGACTACCCAAAATCAAGGAAATAAAATCTATCAATGACAAGTTGTCTTTACAAACAACCAGAATAATAGTTGTAATTGTAATGTTTTGCTAGAAATCAATGACAACTTGTAAGTCACTTAATGAATCGGGCATGCTGCTATTACTAACTACACATATAGGGTCGGGTATGAGATCATTGAATCAGGTAAAGGCAATTGGACTTATGGGTCATAATTCGATTAGGAATAAGGTTTAGTTTGGATGAAAAGCTATTTAAGGAGAGGCGGGGAAGGTCACCGACCATTTACTCAAAATTTAGGCCTTAGCATTGTGTTTTCTTGTTCTACAAGTAACCTTCATCAAACCCTAAATGTGCCAAAATCACTAGATTCATTCTTTTGAATATTTTATTTTTATTTGATGAATTCTAATATAGCATCTCCATATTCTATGCATTGCAATTGTTGACCAATAAGGTTTTGATGACGATGAACTAAAGTAATCAATTAACATATAGTTTTTGAGTTTTATGTGTGCAAGACTCATTGCTTATAATAATGGTGTTTAATGAACGAAGCTCCTAGTGGAAATTCCAAGAAGAGTTAACGCTCCTCAGTTGGAACTTCAATGAAGAAAAGGAGAAGGTCATGAGAGGAATCTTCAAAAGATAATATATCTTCTAGTAGTAGTTAACTATTAGACATCGTGTAAAGCAAAAAAAAGTTTAATTAGAACTATAAGATTGAAATTGTTCATTGGATCAAGGAAATGAATTTTACGTTGAGTCAAGGATTTGTTCTTTTGGAACAAAGTTTTTTGTGTTCCTTTGTTTAAGGAACTGCGACTAAAAAAGGAACACGTAAAACTGACACTATTACAAAATTTGGTAAAGGGAACACACTTAAGAGAATAACTTATTATTGAAGAGTTATCTTTAAAAAAGAAAACCCCTAAAAATATGAAGAGTTATGTTAAAAAGAGAAAAGTGAACCTCCATAGCGCTTGACAGTTCTCTTAGCTCTAATTTCATATTTAATTTTCTTCTTTTAATTTTAAAGATGTAAAACATTACCATTTAAGTACCTCACGATTTTCTTTGGTCTTTCAATTCCACAGTTCTCTTTATCTAATTTGGTCTTTCATAAGGAAACTTGGTGCCTTGGTATATTAATTCTTTTTTCTCTCCTCTTTCCCCATCTCATTCATGTGCCTTATCGTCCGCAACAGTTACCACACAATCATGCATAACTTTACCCAACTTCATCCTCATCCTCTCTCTCTCTATCTTTCTTTCTTTCTTTTTCTTCAAGATTCAATCTCTGTGATCTTCTTCTCTCGGCTATTTTTTCTAATATCTCTCTCCTCTCTCATCCATTGGTGAAGTACTTCGGTCTATGAACCTGATGCGCGAACATCATCAGCAATGACACTCCCTTTCTCGCTCAAATCTCCTTCAAAAACCATCGATTTAGGCGTTACACTTAGAAGCAGTTTTTGTTCGACTGCTGAGTGTTGCCAATCGTCATTTTTGCGGCGCAGGAATTTCGGCTCATCTTCTGATTGGAGGAGGGATTTTCAACTTGCAGGCTTTGTGTGATTGGAGGAAATAATGGTTTCTCCATCCTATTCGTTTCTCGAGTTTTTTTTTCTTTCCCCATTTTCCTTAACCCTTACCTTAAATTAAAACCCTAAGAAGCTCAAATTTTGGGGGAAATAGAGGTCGAGAAAAGATGAATTGAAATTCAAAAAAAAAAACCTTGATTGCGACGAGATACGACAAATTTGTGTTCTTTGGGATCATTGATCATAGAGAGAAATTCTGATGAAGATTGAAATGAGACAAAAAAGCTGAATTTCTGTTTTTCGCCATCAAAGGGTAAGTATGTCTCTTTTCTTGTTTATAATTTTAGTTTGAATTAATCAATTATCTGGCTTAAGCTTTTTTTTTATCCTTATGAACTAAGCCGAAAAGGTTTCCAAATTTTAGATTTAGGTTTGAATAAATTTAAAATTTCACTTATATGGATCTTTAATTCTTATTTGTTTCATATGTTTGTTGTTACAGTTCAGTAACCAATGTGAAAAAGAAGGATTGATCGAAGACTTTCAAGCAATTCTTCCTTATTCGCCTACTTTCTTTTATTTTCATAAACTATAAATTTATATGATGTTTCTCTATTCAATTGATTTTATTTTGTGTAATTTTATTAGTATTTAGGATTATTTAGCAGAAATGAAATTACTCCCTCCGTCCCATAATATAAGTCTTGATTCCGTTTTTTACATGGGAATCATGGTAAAGTGGAATCTTATTTTATTTGAATAAAAGATTCATTTTTATTGAGAAACACTTAGATTTTTTTTCTTTTTAACAAAAAATAAAAACTGAACATTTAATGTTGCATGGTTTAATGTGTAGAGAAGTTCAACAGGGTAAAAGATTCCTTTTGTCATTAATAATGGTGCATTGGAAGCTGAAATATAAGGATATTTTGATAATTAAATTATTTTTATGAGGGTATTTTGGGCATAATTATTGATTGAAAATAGGAATATGACTTATATTTTGGGATATATTATAAGGAAACAAGATTTATATTATGGGACGGAGGGAGTAATATATTATTACTATTGGCAATATTGAAAATTGGATTGATTAATGTATTTTTGCTATTTGTTTAATTGTAATATCAATTCATTGGGAGTGTGCAATTAATATTTTTTCCAAAAAGTTAATCAAAGCTAGTTGAGGATCAAAGCGGTTTTTTCTTCGGTCTCTATTTAAACCAAGGCAAAGAGAACCGTTGTCTTTTCCTCAATCATACAAAGCACCTTCTTAAGGCGTTCTCTTAACTTAACACTACGCTGACTTGGAGAACCGTTGTGAGGGGTTTTATTAAGCCTAATTTAGGCATTTTCTAAGGCTTTTTTTGTAGTAGTGTGAATTTAATAAAATCTATTGAATAAGCGTGCAACATAATTTTAGGAGTCAATGATTACATGATCACGTTGTTAAGTTCGTTTTGGAATTATATCTAGAAGATAAGATTTTTAATTGGGATTTTATTTGATTAATATGTTTTAGTGTTTTAGTTTAAATAAAATATCTTTGATGAATATCTTCTGAAGTCAATTTAGGAAAATTATTCTAAGTTGATTAAGAATCTAAAATCAATGAGATTGAGTAAAAGATGACGTGCCTTACTTCCGTTAATATAAGCAGTAGCATGGAACAATTGTTTGTCATTAAGTTGCGAAACAAAGCAGTTTCTTATATCAAGGAACAACAATATTTGGGAACTGTATCTTGGGAGGAGTGCTGATATGCCCATATCCGATATGGGCAGACCGTTGCCCATATCAGGGGCAATTATATAATTTTGCCAAAAAGGAAGGGGTACTTGTCCTAGAAGCTGTCACAAACCCCCCAGGCACGCAAAAAAAAAAACAGCAAAGTAAATTCAAACACTTTCTCCACTTTCTTCTTTTTTTTTTTTTTTTTTTGAATCCAAAGTCACATCCACTTTCTTCTTCCTAGAAAGCTCTTCAGCATCCAACATCTTAAATCAGGTATATTTAGCAAAATTTAAATGGTAATTCTAGTTTTTAAATTGAAAAATAAAATTCGGTAAATTAATTATGTAGTTAAATGTCGGTAATATGAAACCCCTTAAATGTCGTTAATTTGATGAAATAAATGTCGTTAATTTGATGAAACCCATTAAATTGAAGTTGTAGTGGAAATCTGTTATGTTTTTAATTTTGTTGAATTGGATGTATACATTATTAATTGAGAAGTAATTTAAGTTGGAGAGCAATTTCATGCGTGTAGTAACTAGTAAGTTAATAAACCAAGTTAATTGTAGAGTTAAATATTGGAGCTTTGTCAATAGATGGGCTGTGGAAAAATGAGTGAATTTTGAGTGATTTGTTGTTAATTTATGAAAATAAGCGGCATTAGTAGTTGCTATACTAAAATTTAATATGGGTTGCTACACTAAAATTTAATATGGGTTGCTATACTAAAATTTAATATGGGTTATGATAATTTATGATGTGTAAATACTTAATTTAGTTACATTATATGAAATGCAGATTCTTTATCTTGATAGGCTGAACCGGCCTCCTACGAAGTGGGGTTTGTTTCCTAGGTGTAAGGCATGGTCGTTACGAGCTGTTAATTTGGCAAAATATGAAGATCAATTTGTGGAAGGAGACTATGGGAAAATAGGGGTAATTAGTAATTTGAATATTATTTGGTGTTAGTAGTGTATGGTTTATATGTATGGGGTATTTATTAAATTCAAATATTATTTGGTGTATGGTTATATTTAAGGAGCTATTTTTGGTGTTTTGCGGTGTTATTATTAAAAAATATTATAATTATGTTCAAATAAGGTTAACAATAATAATCATCATAATTATACTGTAAATTTTTTTTTGCAATTTGTCTTTAGATAACTAGAGATAACATGTTTTCGTTACTAATAACAATGAAAGATATAAATGTTATTAATTGATTTCCTACTAGTGCTTTATGAAATCAAAGCAACATTATTATTGGATATATTAGTGGTGAAAGTTGTGTATAGGCAAGCTTATAAATAGTATTTTTTTGTTACAATGTTAAATCATAAGAGATAATTAATAATTACTATTTTTTCTAAAGGATAAATTTTAATGATTATTATGTTATAATAAATTTTGAGGGATAATATTTATGTTAGGGGTAATATTTTATGTTATTACTCATCAAATAAGTTCCAATCAGGTCCAATAAGGTATAATAAGTTCCAATCAGGTCAATAAGTTTCAATCAGGTCCAATAGGTTCCAATCAAGTTCAATTAGGCCCAATAAGTTCCAATCAAGTTCAATTAGGCCCAATAAGTTGAATCAGGTCCAATCAGGTCCAATAAGTCCAGTTCAGTTCAGGGCTATTCAGGTGATGAGAACGCACCCTAAATGCCTTTGTACTTATGATATATCTAGGGTGCGTTCTCTTCACCTGAATAACCCTGAACTGAAAAAATCACCCTTCATAAGTCGTTTGTTTAATAACGGCAACCACCCTTAAACTCGTTCAATCTACAATAGTTTCATTTAACTTTAGTAATTTTATACTCAATATATGGTTGACTTATGTTATGATATGATGTAACACCCCAATAATTCTCTCTCTTCCTAAATACCTTGTTAAATATAAATAGTAGAGAATTATCAAAGTATTATCGCCCGTGTGATAACGTATCGGCTTATTCAGAATTTTACAGCGGAAAATATATATAACTGAACTTCATACTTTAAATATATAAACGAACAAAGTACTTCAAACCAACACACTATAAATGTCTACTTCAAAACCAAACTTAATATAATGTTCCTACTAAAGCAATATATAAAACAATTTGTTACACAAGCTCTCCATTCCCAGATTCCCAATGATGCAACATCTGCACACCTATAGATGTCAATGCTCTAAAGAATCTGCTCACCAAAATGGGTCATCACAGGATCAATAAGGCAAAGCCATGATCAACACATACAAGCAAAGCACGTAATCAGCAAATCTGAGTACTACATAACCATACATTAACGTGCCTAACATGATACTAAGAAATAATAAGCAGAGATAAATAATAACATAACAATATAACATTCTGCAGATAACTTCTACTTAGAGATGGCCAATAGTGCGGGCCAATCCAACCCATCCAGCCCAGCCCACCTCGTGGGCCGTGTGGGTCGAGCCCGCGAAAAGCCCGGTCCAGTCCGCCCCGAACCGTGAAATTGGTGGGTGGATCGTTGGCCGAATTTTTTGAGCCCAACCCACGAAAGCCCGCTATTAAAACCGCCCAGCCCGATCCACGAAACCGGTCCAGCCCGGCCCATGAACCGGACCAGCCCAGCCCAAGTAATTATTCAACCAAATTGTGTATATTTTAATCAAATTGTATATATTTTAATCAAATTGCATACATTAAAATTAAATCAAATTCAAAAATAATGAAATTATTCATTAATATTAATAATTATATATATTTTAATTACTTTTAAAGGTTTTATGTAACAATAATGAATAATTTCAATAATTTTGAAAAAAAATAAAAAAATTCTCATGTCGGCCAGCCAACCCGGTCCAGCCCGTTAGGCCCACGAACAGCAAGAACCGCTTCCCGAACCGTGAAAAATCGGTAACAGACCGGTGTGGGCCAAGATTTTTCAGCCCGTGGACCAGTCCGCCCAAACCGTGAATTTCACGGTCTGGTCCTGGGCCGTGAAATCTCAGCCCGGCCCGCTATGGCCCACGGACTGGCCCGCCCAGACCGCACCAGTGGCCATCTCTAAGTTCTACTGAACTAAACTTTAATCATCTTTTTATTACTTTAATGGAATAGTTATTGGACCGAGCTGTCTAACTAAAAACCAGCCTTCCTAGGAAGACGAAATACGGGCGCGACTCCGTATTCCATAATGACCTGCGATATCGAGGAACCTTTGAATAAAAATAGGAACGGTGATCAATCCAATTCCAAGAAAAAGCCATGGCACGCTCACCATGTACCCCAACTAGGGGTGTTAACGAGCCGAACCGAGACCGAACTCAACTAGGCTCGGCTCGGCTCGAAAATATACATAATAGGGCTCGGCTCGAGCTCGAAGCTCGTCGAGCTTGAAATACTGAGCTCGGCTCGAGCTCGAGCCAAAAACATACAGCTCGGCTCGAGTTCGTTAGGCTCGAAAAGCTCGTTAATCACATTCAACTAAAGCAAGCCCAAGGTCAAAATTTTAGGAGCCCAAACATTTAATTGTTAAATGGTCCAGTATCCCAACCCTTGATAATTGCATATATAGCCCAAAAAAATTATAGGCCAGCTATAATGAAAACCTTACTCATGATATCTCTTTTATAGAGAATTCAAGCACACCCTCATCATATTTTAGTGATGTGGGATAGCTGAATTACTCGCACTCTCAAAGGTCTCTTTATACAACATTACATATGCACGCAGATCATTTTTCAACGATGTGGGATGTTGTACAGCAAGCATTACACGCTGATCATTTTTCAATGATGTGGGATGTTGTACATCAAGCATTACACGCTGATGACTTACATTTTGTTGTGGAACCAATACATATTGTTGTCTTACACGCTGATCAATTTTTGTATGAAGTATGAACCCCACAATAACTTATTGTTGTCTCAAATAACAAAACTTTTTGGATTCTATTTTTTTGAAGGTTCTTTATTTTTTTTAACTGTTTTTATAGTTATTCAAATATGTAAACTTTGGATTCCTAGTGTAGTCTTAGAGTCAAGACTACAACTTTATCCTCATAGTTATTTATTATTTTAAATTTTTAACCTATATTAAACATTAATAAAATAATTTTAGTAATTTAAAAATTGTCGAGCCTGTTCACGAGCTTTCGAGCCGAGCTTATGGTAGCTCAGGCTCGACTCGTTAAGGCCTCGAGCCGATCCCGAACTCGAGTCGAGCCTTCTCGAGCCGAGCTTTGACCGAGCTTTGACCGAGCCGAGCTCGAACAGTTTGCGAGCCACCCTGGCTCATTAGCACCCCTAACCCCAACTCCTGATTGTCCAACTTCATACATACACCAGTCTAAAGTTTATTACTATCCAAGTTACATTTTACGTGATTTACAATTTATTACTTATTATGACACAAAAGTAATACAGAAATCTCAAATCAAACATTCACAACTCAACTTCTTTTTATCTTAGGATTAAAATAAGTGATCATACAACTTACCATCCAAGATTAATCCCTTTTTATTCCAATCCTTCTTATTTGTTGAACCTAGCCAACAATCTACAATAGTTTCATTTAACTTTAGTAATTTTATTCTCGATATATGGTTGACTTATGTTATGATATGATTATCTGAAACGAGGACATAATTCCTCCACATTATGATAAGATTGACTTGTGTTCTAATATGATTAGGTTGATGAATGATTATAAATATTAATTAACTCTTGAGATTTAAATATAGATTATAATAGTCAACCTTTAAACTCGTTATAATACAACTACCATTTCCCTCGTTCATTCGAAATTAGTCACATTAAAACTCGGTAATTCGATAATAGTGAAACTAGAACTCGTTAATTCGATAATAGTGACATTTGAACTCGTTAATTCGATAATAGTCATATTTAAACTCAGTATTTCGATAATAGTCACATTTACACTCGCTTTTTGATAATAGTCAAATTTAAACTCGTTAATTCGATAATAGTCACATTTACACTCATTAATTCGATAATAGTCACATTTAAACTCGTTAATTCAATAACAGTCACATTCAAACTCGGTAATTCGATAATAGTCACATTTACACTCGTTTGTTCGGTAATTGTCACATTTAAACTCGTTCCTTTAAACTCGTTCATCCTGTAATACTAACTTTAAATCTCGTTCATTAATTTGGGAGGAATACTAACCTTTCAACTCCTTCATTCGATAATAGTAACCCTTCAAAACGTTCATTCTACAATAGCCAACCCTCAACTTTCATCCTAAAAAGACATTATGGACTTAAGTTCTGATATGATTACCTAAAACCAGGACATAAATCCTCCCAATTAAGATATGATTGAATGATGATCTGATATGCTTAGCTTCTTCAATGATTAAAAATTTTAATTATCTATTACGATTTTAATAAAAGTTTATGATGTCGAAAAATAGTATTATTAAAGTCAACCTTGTCTTACTCACTCGTTAATAGTCAACCTTGTCTTAATCGTTAATAGTTAACCTTGTCTTACTCGTTAATTCGATAATAGTCATATTTAAACTCGTTAATTCGATAATTGTGACATTTACACATGTTCATTCGGCAATTGTCTATATATTTTTTATCATCTATAGTTATAAATTAAGTAGTATACTAGAATTTAAACCATGTTTGTCTATAATGGATACAAGTGTTGTACATTTTCATTTGACTTACAAAATGTAATTTTTTTATGTAATAAACTGTCATTCACTCACCTTATTGTTAAATTAACAAGTAATTATAAAGTCAGTGTTATCAATTATATTTATTGTCAAATTTAATTTTACAAAATCTGGATACTCATATATCATATGAGATATATTAGGATATGAATATCATGTACTCTGATATGATATTTGTATAATGTAATACGAATTTAGCATATGCTTATATGATATGTATGGAATGTAGTACATAAGCTTTAGAATTACTTAAATTACTTAGTACACAAGCCGAAGCCCAATTCACTACATAAGCCAACGCTAACTGAGTACATAATACATATCATAATATTATAACTATTTACTAGTTACTACATAACCCCATTTACTACATAAGTTTTAAAATTACTTAGTACATAAGCATAAGACATATTAATGCATACTTTTAAAACAACGTACTACTACGGAATATAACCCGATTCACCATTTCCAAATAACGCTTACTCACTTTTTAACACAAAGAAAATGAGATTGCCATATACAACATCTTCACTATCAAATGTCCCATTAAGGTCTAACTGTGCCTGTTCATGATACAGAGTAACAGTTGTGGGCACTACAAGAAAATGCTAAAACAACGACTGCTTACCAGCGACGGTTTAAAAAACGGTCGGTAATTGTAAAATAGCGACGGCTCCAAGCTGTCGGTGAATACCGACCGCTTTTTAAGAAATTAACAACGGTTTAGCAGTCGTTGATATACTACGACGGTTTAAAGCCGTCGTTGATTTCTTTAAAAGAAGACTATTATTTTTTTAAGTAAAGCGACGGTCTTTAACGGTCGGTGATGTATTTAAGTCGGGTTTATTTCAACGACAACTTAAAAGAGGAAGTTGCCCCTTTCACTCCTCTTTTTCCAATTTCCCGTCGCTCCTCTTCCACTTTCTCTCTCCTCACTCCCACCAAAACCCCGCCTTCATTTCTCTCTCCTCCGTGTTGTAGTCGTGTTTCACCCCAATCTCCGTTCGTCGGTGACTTTCTCTCTCCTCCGTGTGTCAATCGTGTTTCATCGGGGCATTAGAGTCTGTGCCGCCGGTTATTCGCCGACCTCCAACCAACGAACGGCGATACCCTCATTTTCTCTCCACCTGCCGGACCGTGTCTTTGCCGCCGGTTAGCACTGCGTCATTTTCTTTTTTTATTTTTTTTTGTTAATGAAACCAAACCCTAAACATTGGGTTTTTGGGATATAGGTGGCCAAAACCACTGTAGGCCGCCGGAAAATCGAGTCTGTCTCCAAGTCTTTCTCCTCGCCGCCGGTAATACCCAAATCCTACCTATTTAAATATTTTTTTTTTTGCACTCACCAAAACGTCATTCGGCTTTGTCAATGTAGGTGGCTAAACACCCGACTGCCGTCCTCCTGTGCTGGAGCCCTGCCGCCTCTAGGTACATTCCTTACTTTTCTCTCTCTTCATATATGTTTTTGGATCTGCCTTTTATTCATTTCTTGATTTGAGTTTCATTTCTCCAACTAATTTTGTGCTAAATGGTAATTACTTGTTATTCTATTGTGTTAATTTTCTGGTGATTGATGATTTCTAAGATGATGGTGAATGTAATGGTTTTTGATTGCGAGTAATGCTTACTTGTTGCTATATCTGGCTAATGATGTGCTTAGCTTTGCTTTCGAAAGTCACCGCTTTCGGTCTTTTCACTTGCTACATTTCGTTTACGCACAAAATTTTAGTAGATTCATGTGAGGGGTGTTTGGGTGAGTATTTAGTGAAGGTGTTCTTCTTGTTGGTGCTATTTGTTTTGTACCGTCTATGAGTGAGAAGGCGAATACGGTTTGTTTGAATGTTGTTTGTAGAATGTTAGAGGAACAATATAAGTTGATTGGTTCCGTTAGTCAATTCGTTCCTGATGTACTTGCAGGAATTGGGTATGCTTTATGTTCTTAAGGAGAGTTTCATTTTGTTAGGTTGTTAGAGTTTTTGCTAGGAAATTGGGTTAATATAGAGGTTGGTTATGATGTTTCTCATGGACTGATGATTCCGCATCTGGTAGAATGGGTATTTTATATGGTTAATTGCTTAATTTTAGTATAAATTTTGCTAAATGCTTAAAGGTGCCGTTTAATAATTGATTTTCTACATGATGTAGGATTACGTAGCACTTTGGTGTTTCTCTTTGGCTTAATTGTAAGGTTAGTAGCAATTTTTTACCATATTTTGTCTTCAATTTATATTGTTTTTGTTCATGTAAATTCTATATTTTAATTTTTGTGTAAGTTTTTCATCATGAAATATAATGTATTAAAAAAACTTTTGTTTAGAGAATGTTAAAAACTATATAATTTTTTAGTTTATATTACTTTGAAGATTAAGTTACTTTAATTGTATAAGTTTAAGTTACTATATAATTATCACAATAGTTTTTATAGTGGTTCGTTTATTAAAGGCTATAAAAGTTATAAACTATATAATTATCACAATAATTTATTTATTGCACATTCCTTTATTTAGTTTACACTATTTAAATTGTTTATATTGTTTTTGACATATTTGTTTTCGTGGAAATAGTTTGGATGATGTTATAAATTTAATTTAAGTGTTTAAATAAATATGTTTGCATCGTCATGTGCCTAGATACCCGTTCAAGGTATACTCATTAGGAGTATATCTTGAATAGTCCCCGGTTGGGACTGTTCTTCGACGTTTGACCTCACTTAGGTGGTGAATGTATGCCTTTTGTTCTGTTCTATGTAATTTCCGGTCATGTTGTTTCTCTATGCTGTTCTCTGGGTACATATGTAAGCTTTTACGAATCTCACATTGTGTACTTGGAGAACTCATGGGAAATGCTACCGGAATTTACGTAGAAGCGAATAGTTGGCATACATTCACTAGTGGGGTTAGACGTCAAAGAATGGGTTAGGTTGGAGTGATAAGGACCTTTGGACATCATTTTAGGCCCTATATATATGTATTTCACACAAATGTTTTAGTTGTACGTATGATGGTTGTTAATGAGTATTGTGATTGAAATGGTTTAGAATTGTAGAATTGGTCACCATGAAACGGAAGGAGCGTTGGTGGATGTATGATAGATATGACAATGTGCGTAACTTGAGGCCCGAGTTCTTGAGGGGGGTTGATGAATTCATTGACTTTTGCAAAGTAAATCCCGAAAGCCCAGGTAAGGATGAAGTTAGATGTCCGTGTCCGAAATGCAAGAACAGACATATGCATGCCGCAGACACGGTTAAAGTGCATTTGTATAGCAAGGGCTTTATACCTGATTACTACGGTTGGTATTCTCATGGTGAAGAGTTACCTCAACCCGCAGAAGAGCTATCTAATCCATACCGTGAAATGGTTTTCGATGCTCTTGGGAATAACCCGGAACCGTCCACTGTTGAAGAGCCTAGTGGAATGGAGGAGGAGGCTAATCCTCAAGCAAAGGTGTTTCTTGACCTATTAAAGGCTTCTGAGGAACCGTTGTACGACGGGAGCTCCATGTCTGTGTTGGAAATGGCATCTAGAATAGTATCTTTGAAGTGTGAGTACAATTTGCCACATAGGTGTGTTGATGCTTTTGCTTCATTAATGAAAGAAGCAATACCTAACAACAACAACATGAGTGACACATTTTACGATACGAAGAAGATCTTGGAGGGATTAGAGCTTCCCCACGAAAAGATTCATGCTTGCCCCAAAGGTTGTATGTTATTTTGGAGAACTGATGCACACTTGGACAGATGTAGAGTGTGCGATTGCGACATATACAAGAGGACTTCTAAGGGGTCTTTAGTTCCAATGAAAGTTCTGATTTATTTCCCAATCACACCGAGATTGCAGAGGTTGTATGCAACAAAGAACGTTGCTGAAGAAATGACATGGCATGCCAAAAATCCAAGAGCCGAAGACAAAATGGCTCACCCTAGCGATAGTGAAGCTTGGAAGCATTTGGATAGATCCTTTGGCGAATTTACATCTGAGCCTAGGAATGTTCGGCTCGGTTTGTGTACAGATGGGTTTGGTCCACATGGAAAGTTTGGGGGTCAATATTCATGTTGGCCGGTCATCTTAACCCCGTACAACTTGCCGCCATCGATGTGCATGAAAAAACCCTTCATGTTCCTTTCGTTGCTCGTTCCTGGTCCTAAAAATCCGAAGGGAAACTTGGATGTGTAAATGCAACCCTTAATCGAGGAATTTAAGCAATTATGGGATGTTGGAGCAACTACTTATGACATTTCTAGGAAACAAAATTTCAATATGCGTGCCGCCATTCTTTGGACAATAAATGATTTTCCTGCTTACGGTATGCTATCTGGCTGGTCTACCGCTGGGAAAAAGGCTTGTCCTTATTGTATGGATAAATCCAAAGCTTTTTGGCTCGAGCATGGGGGTAAAGTTTCTTGGTTTGATTGTCATCGTCAATTTCTTCCTCAAGATCATCCTTGTCGTAAAAACAAAGTAGCTTTTTGCAGAAATAAGGTTGAAAAAGGGTCTCCACCACACATCATGTCTGGGGAAGAGTTGTGGTCATGTGTTAAAGACTTGCCAAAGGCTACAGATGGACCAGATGCACTTAACGCTTTGAAAAAGTTGAAAAATGGGTGGTTCAAACAAAGCTGTCTTTGGGAGCTCCCATACTGGAAAGATCTGCATCTTCGTCACAACCTTGACGTCATGCACATTGATAAAAACTTCTTCGACCAACTCATTCACACAGTTATGGATGTGAAAAAACAGACAGCAGACACCGTTGCATCTAGAAAAGACATTGCTAAATTGTACAAAAGGCCTCAACTTCATGTCACCAAGGATGCGAACGGAAAAGAAACTCCACCAAAAGCACCTTTCGCACTGGACAAGTCCCAAAGGAAAGTATTATGCAACTGGGTCAGAGATTTGAAATTTCCAGATGGCTATGCTTCCGACTTAACAAGATGTGTGGACATGTAGTCCGGTAAGCTGCACAGTATGAAAAGCCATGACTGTCATGTCTTCATGGACAGATTATTGCCGATTGCATTAAAGGAGTTGCTTCCGGTTCATGTGTGGAAAGTTGTCACTGAGATTAGGCCATTTTACTTGAAAATGAATGAATACGAGTAGTTTGATGCTAGTTTAAGTTATAAACACCTCAAACATCATATATATAGTTAGTTTAATGTATTTATAAGTTGTTTTGATTGAAAATACACAAAGTAGGAGAGTTAGAACCAAATATAGGCTAATATAAGCCATTTTAGGCCATTTCACTTGAAAATGAATGATAACGAGTAGTTTGATGCTAGTTTAAGTTATAAACACCTCAAACATCATATATATAGTTAGTTTAATGTGATTATAAGTTGTTTTGATTGAAAATACACAAAATAGGAAAGTTAGAACCAAATATAGGCTAATATAGGCCATTTTAGGCCATTTTACTTGAAAATGAATGAATACTAGTAGTTTGATGCTAGTTTAAGTTATAAACACCTCAAACATCATATATATAGTTATTTTAATGTAATTATAAGTTGTTTTGATTGAAAATGCACAAAATAGGCAAGTTAGAACCAAATATAGGCTAATATAGGCCATTTTAGGCCATTTTACTTCAAAATGAATGAATACGAGTAGTTTGATGCTAGTTTAAGTTATAAACACCTCAAACATCATATATATATAGTTAGTTTAATGTATTTATAAGTTGTTTTGATTGAAAATACACAAAGTAGGAGAGTTAGAACCAAATATAGGCTAATATAGGCCATTTTAGGCCATTTCACTTGAAAATGAATGATAACGAGTAGTTTGATGCTAGTTTAAGTTATAAACACCTCAAACATCAAATATATAGTTAGTTTAATGTGATTATAAGTTGTTTTGATTGAAAATACACAAAATAGGAAAGTTAGAACCAAATATAGGCTAATATAGGCCATTTTAGGCCATTTTACTTGAAAATGAATGAATACGAGTAGTTTGATGCTAGTTTAAGTTATAAACACCTCAAACATCATATATATAGTTAGTTTAATGTAATTATAAGTTGTTTTGATTGAAAATGCACAAAATAGGCAAGTTAGAACCAAATATAGGCTAATTTAAGTGATTTTAGGTCATTTTACTTTAAAATGAATGAATACGAGTTGTTTAATGCTAGTTTAAGTTATAAACACCTCAAACATCATATATATAGTTAGTTTAATGTATTTATAAGTTGTTTTGATTGAAAATACACAAAGTAGGAGAGTTAGAACCAAATATAGGCTAATATAGGCCATTTTAGGCCATTTCACTTGAAAATCAATGATAACGAGTAGTTTGATGCTAGTTTAAGTTATAAACACCTGATACATCATATATATAGTTAGTTTAATGTGATTATAAGTTGTTTTGATTGAAAATACACAAAATAGGAAAGTTAGAACCAAATATAGGCTAATATAGGCCATTTTAGGCCATTTTACTTGAAAATGAATGAATACGAGTAGTTTGATGCTAGTTTAAGTTATAAACACCTCAAACATCATATATATAGTTAGTTTAATGTAATTATAAGTTGTTTTGATTGAAAATGCACAAAATAGGCAAGTTAGAACCAAATATAGGCTAATATAGGCCATTTTAGGCCATTTTACTTCAAAATGAATGAATACGAGTTGTTTGATGCTAGTTTAAGATATAAACACCTCAAACATCATATATATAGTTATTTTAATGTAATTATAAGTTGTTTTGATTGAAAATGCACAAAATAGGAAAGTTAGAACCAAATATATGCTAATATAGGCCATTTTAGGCCATTTCACTTGAAAATGAATGAATACGAGTTGTTTGATGCTAGTTTAAGTTATAAACACCTCAAACATCATATATATAGTTAGTTTAATGTAATTATAAGTTGTTTTGATTGAAAATGCACAAAATAGGCAAGTTAGAACCAAATATAGGCTAATATAGGCGATTTTAGGCTATTTTACTTCAAAATGAATGAATACGAGTTGTTTGATGCTAGTTTAAGTTATAAACACCTCAAAAATCATATAAATAGTTAGTTTAATGTATTTATAAGTTGTTTTGATTGAAAATACACAAAGTAGGAGAGTTAGAACCAAATATAGGCTAATATAGGCCATTTTAGGCCATTTCACTTGAAAATGAATGATAACGAGTAATTTGATGCTAGTTTAAGTTATAAACACCTCAAACATCATATATATAGTTAGTTTAATGTGATTATAAGTTGTTTTGATTGAAAATACACAAAATAGGAAAGTTAGAACCAAATATAGGCTAATATAGGCCATTTTAGGCCATTTTACTTGAAAATGAATGAATACGAGTATTTGATGCTAGTTTAAGTTATAAACACCTCAAACATCATATATATAGTTATTTTAATGTAATTATAAGTTGTTTTGATTGAAAATGCACAAAATAGGAAAGTTAGAACCAAATATATGCTAATATAGGCCATTTTAGGCCATTTCACTTGAAAATGAATGAATACGAGTTGTTTGATGCTAGTTTAAGTTATAAACACCTCAAACATCATATATATAGTTAGTTTAATGTAATTATAAGTTGTTTTGATTGAAAATGCACAAAATAGGCAAGTTAGAACCAAATATAGGCTAATATAGGCGATTTTAGGCTATTTTACTTCAAAATGAATGAATACGAGTTGTTTGATGCTAGATTAAGTTATAAACACCTCAAACATCATATATATAGTTAGTTAAATGTATTTATAAGTTGTTTTGATTGAAAATACACAAAGTAGGAGAGTTAGAACCAAATATAGGCTAATATAGGCCATTTTAGGCCATTTCACTTGAAAATGAATGATAACGAGTAATTTGATGCTAGTTTAAGTTATAAACACCTCAAACATCATATATATAGTTAGTTTAATGTTATTATAAGTTGTTTTGATTGAAAATACACAAAATAGGAAAGTTAGAACCAAATATAGGCTAATATAGGCCATTTTAGGCCATTTTACTTGAAAATGAATGAATACGAGTAGTTTGATGCTAGTTTAAGTTATAAACACCTCAAACATCATATATATAGTTATTTTAATGTAATTATAAGTTGTTTTGATTGAAAATGCACAAAATAGGCAAGTTAGAACCAAATATAGGCTAATTTAAGTGATTTTAGGTCATTTTACTTTAAAATGAATGAATACGAGTTGTTTAATGCTAGTTTAAGTTATAAACACCTCAAACATCATATATATAGTTAGTTTAATGTATTTATAAGTTGTTTTGATTGAAAATACACAAAGTAGGAGAGTTAGAACCAAATATAGGCTAATATAGGCCATTTTAGGCCATTTCACTTGAAAATCAATGATAACGAGTAGTTTGATGCTAGTTTAAGTTATAAACACCTCATACATCATATATATAGTTAGTTTAATGTGATTATAAGTTGTTTTGATTGAAAATACACAAAATAGGAAAGTTAGAACCAAATATAGGCTAATATAGGCCATTTTAGGCCATTTTACATGAAAATGAATGAATACGAGTAGTTTGATGCTAGTTTAAGTTATAAACACCTCAAACATCATATATATAGTTAGTTTAATGTAATTATAAGTTGTTTTGATTGAAAATGCACAAAATAGGCAAGTTAGAACCAAATATAGGCTAATATAGGCCATTTTAGGCCATTTTACTTCAAAATGAATGAATACGAGTTGTTTGATGCTAGTTTAAGATATAAACACCTCAAACATCATATATATAGTTATTTTAATGTAATTATAAGTTGTTTTGATTGAAAATGCACAAAATAGGAAAGTTAGAACCAAATATATGCTAATATAGGCCATTTTAGGCCATTTCACTTGAAAATGAATGAATACGAGTTGTTTGATACTAGTTTAAGTTATAAACACCTCAAACATCATATATATAGTTAGTTTAATGTAATTATAAGTTGTTTTGATTGAAAATGCACAAAATAGGCAAGTTAGAACCAAATATAGGCTAATATAGGCGATTTTAGGCTATTTTACTTCAAAATGAATGAATACGAGTTGTTTGATGCTAGTTTAAGTTATAAACACCTCAAAAATCATATAAATAGTTAGTTTAATGTATTTATAAGTTGTTTTGATTGAAAATACACAAAGTAGGAGAGTTAGAACCAAATATAGGCTAATATAGGCCATTTTAGGCCATTTCACTTGAAAATGAATGATAACGAGTAATTTGATGCTAGTTTAAGTTATAAACACCTCAAACATCATATATATAGTTAGTTTAATGTGATTATAAGTTGTTTTGATTGAAAATACACAAAATAGGAAAGTTAGAACCAAATATAGGCTAATATAGGCCATTTTAGGCCATTTTACTTGAAAATGAATGAATACGAGTATTTGATGCTAGTTTAAGTTATAAACACCTCAAACATCATATATATAGTTATTTTAATGTAATTATAAGTTGTTTTGATTGAAAATGCACAAAATAGGAAAGTTAGAACCAAATATATGCTAATATAGGCCATTTTAGGCCATTTCACTTGAAAATGAATGAATACGAGTTGTTTGATGCTAGTTTAAGTTATAAACACCTCAAACATCATATATATAGTTAGTTTAATGTAATTATAAGTTGTTTTGAATGAAAATGCACAAAATAGGCAAGTTAGAACCAAATATAGGCTAATATAGGCGATTTTAGGCTATTTTACTTCAAAATGAATGAATACGAGTTGTTTGATGCTAGATTAAGTTATAAACACCTCAAACATCATATATATAGTTAGTTTAATGTATTTATAAGTTGTTTTGATTGAAAATACACAAAGTAGGAGAGTTAGAACCAAATATAGGCTAATATAGGCCATTTTAGGCCATTTCACTTGAAAATGAATGATAACGAGTAATTTGATGCTAGTTTAAGTTATAAACACCTCAAACATCATATATATAGTTAGTTTAATGTTATTATAAGTTGTTTTGATTGAAAATACACAAAATAGGAAAGTTAGAACCAAATATAGGCTAATATAGGCCATTTTAGGCCATTTTACTTGAAAATGAATGAATACGAGTAGTTTGATGCTAGTTTAAGTTATAAACACCTCAAACATCATATATATAGTTATTTTAATGTAATTATAAGTTGTTTTGATTGAAAATGCACAAAATAGGCAAGTTAGAACCAAATATAGGCTAATTTAAGTGATTTTAGGTCATTTTACTTTAAAATGAATGAATACGAGTTGTTTAATGCTAGTTTAAGTTATAAACACCTCAAACATCATATATATAGTTAGTTTAATGTATTTATAAGTTGTTTTGATTGAAAATACACAAAGTAGGAGAGTTAGAACCAAATATAGGCTAATATAGGCCATTTTAGGCCATTTCACTTGAAAATCAATGATAACGAGTAGTTTGATGCTAGTTTAAGTTATAAACACCTCATACATCATATATATAGTTAGTTTAATGTGATTATAAGTTGTTTTGATTGAAAATACACAAAATAGGAAAGTTAGAACCAAATATAGGCTAATATAGGCCATTTTAGGCCATTTTACTTGAAAATGAATGAATACGAGTAGTTTGATGCTAGTTTAAGTTATAAACACCTCAAACATCATATATATAGTTAGTTTAATGTAATTATAAGTTGTTTTGATTGAAAATGCACAAAATAGGCAAGTTAGAACTAAATATAGGCTAATATAGGCCATTTTAGGCCATTTTACTTCAAAATGAATGAATACGAGTTGTTTGATGCTAGTTTAAGTTATAAACACCTCAAACATCATATATATAGTTATTTTAATGTAATTATAAGTTGTTTTGATTGAAAATGCACAAAATAGGAAAGTTAGAACCAAATATATGCTAATATAGGCCATTTTAGGCCATTTCACTTGAAAATGAATGAATACGAGTTGTTTGATGCTAGTTTAAGTTATAAACACCTCAAACATCATATATATAGTTAGTTTAATGTAATTATAAGTTGTTTTGATTGAAAATGCACAAAATAGGCAAGTTAGAACCAAATATAGGCTAATATAGGCGATTTTAGGCTATTTTACTTCAAAATGAATGAATACGAGTTGTTTGATGCTAGTTTAAGTTATAAACACCTCAAACATCATATATATAGTTAGTTTAATGTATTTATAAGTTGTTTTGATTGAAAATACACAAAGTAGGAGAGTTAGAACCAAATATAGGCTAATATAGGCCATTTTAGGCCATTTCACTTGAAAATGAATGATAACGAGTAGTTTGATGCTAGTTTAAGTTATAAACACCTCAAACATCATATATATAGTTAGTTTAATGTGATTATAAGTGGTTTTGATTGAAAATACACAAAATAGGAAAGTTAGAACCAAATATAGGCTAATATAGGCCATTTTAGGCCATTTTACTTGAAAATGAATGAATACGAGTAGTTTGATGCTAGTTTAAGTTATAAACACCTCAAACATCATATATATAGTTAGTTTAATGTGATTATAAGTTGTTTTGATTGAAAATACACAAAATAGGAAAGTTAGAACCAAATATAGGCTAATATAGGCCATTTTAGGCCCTTTCACTTGAAAATGAATGTATACGAGTAGTTTGATGCTAGTTTAAGTTTTAAACACCTCAAAAATCATATATATAGTTAGTTTAATGTGATTATAAGTTGTTTTGATTGAAAATACACAAAATAGGAAAGTTAGAACCAAATATAGGCTAATATATGCCATTTCACTTGAAAATGAATGAATACGAGTAGTTTGATGCTAGTTTAAGTTATAAACACCTCAAACATCATATATATAGTTAGTTTAATGTGATTATATGTTGTTTTGATTGAAAATACACAAAATAGGCAAGTTAGAACCAAATATAGGCTAATATAGTCCATTTTAGGCCATTTCACTTGAAAATAAATGATATCGAGTAGTTTGATGCTAGTTTAAGTTATAAACACCTCAAACATCATATATATAGTTAGTTAAATGTAATTATAAGTTGTTTTGATTGAAAATGCACAAAATAGGCAAGTTAGAACCAAATATAGGCTAATATAGGCCATTTTAGGCCATTTTACTTCAAAATGAATGAATACGAGTAGTTTGATGCTAGTTTAAGTTATAAACACCTCAAACATCATATATATAGTTAGTTTAATGTATTTATAAGTTGTTTTAATTGAAAATACACAAAGTAGGAGAGTTAGAACCAAATATAGGCTAATATAGGCCATTTTAGGCCATTTCACTTGAAAATGAATGATAACGAGTAGTTTGATGCTAGTTTAAGTTATAAACACCTAAAACATCATATATATAGTTATTTTAATGTGATTATAATTTGTTTTGATTGAAAATACACAAACTAGGAAAGTTAGAACCAAATATAGGCTAATATAGGCCATTTTAGGCCATTTTACTTGAAAATGAATGAATACGAGTAGTTTGATGCTAGTTTAAGTTATAAATACCTCAAACATCATATATATAGTTAGTTTAATGTAATTCTAAGTTGTTTTGATTGAAAATGCACAAAATAGGCAAGTTAGAACCAAATATAGGCTAATATAGGCGATTTTAGGCTATTTTACTTCAAAATGAATGAATACGAGTTGTTTGATGCTAGTTTAAGTTATAAACACCTCAAACATCATATATATAGTTAGTTTAATGTATTTATAAGTTGTTTTGATTGAAAATACACAAAGTAGGAGAGTTAGAACCAAATATAGGCTAATATAGGCCATTTTAGGCCATTTCACTTGAAAATGAATGATAACGAGTAGTTTGATGCTAGTTTAAGTTATAAACACCTCAAACATCATATATATAGTTAGTTTAATGTGATTATAAGTGGTTTTGATTGAAAATACACAAAATAGGAAAGTTAGAACCAAATATAGGCTAATATAGGCCATTTTAGGCCATTTTACTTGAAAATGAATGAATACGAGTAGTTTGATGCTAGTTTAAGTTATAAACACCTCAAACATCATATATATAGTTAGTTTAATGTGATTATAAGTTGTTTTGATTGAAAATACACAAAATAGGAAAGTTAGAACCAAATATAGGCTAATATAGGCCATTTTAGGCCCTTTCACTTGAAAATGAATGTATACGAGTAGTTTGATGCTAGTTTAAGTTTTAAACACCTCAAAAATCATATATATAGTTAGTTTAATGTGATTATAAGTTGTTTTGATTGAAAATACACAAAATAGGAAAGTTAGAACCAAATATAGGCTAATATATGCCATTTCACTTGAAAATGAATGAATACGAGTAGTTTGATGCTAGTTTAAGTTATAAACACCTCAAACATCATATATATAGTTAGTTTAATGTGATTATATGTTGTTTTGATTGAAAATACACAAAATAGGCAAGTTAGAACCAAATATAGGCTAATATAGTCCATTTTAGGCCATTTTACTTGAAAATAAATGATATCGAGTAGTTTGATGCTAGTTTAAGTTATAAACACCTCAAACATCATATATATAGTTAGTTAAATGTAATTATAAGTTGTTTTGATTGAAAATGCACAAAATAGGCAAGTTAGAACCAAATATAGGCTAATATAGGCCATTTTAGGCCATTTTACTTCAAAATGAATGAATACGAGTAGTTTGATGCTAGTTTAAGTTATAAACACCTCAAACATCATATATATAGTTAGTTTAATGTATTTATAAGTTGTTTTAATTGAAAATACACAAAGTAGGAGAGTTAGAACCAAATATAGGCTAATATAGGCCATTTTAGGCCATTTCACTTGAAAATGAATGATAACGAGTAGTTTGATGCTAGTTTAAGTTATAAACACCTAAAACATCATATATATAGTTATTTTAATGTGATTATAATTTGTTTTGATTGAAAATACACAAACTAGGAAAGTTAGAACCAAATATAGGCTAATATAGGTCATTTTAGGCCATTTTACTTGAAAATGAATGAATACGAGTAGTTTGATGTTAGTTTAAGTTATAAACACCTCAAACATCATATATATAGTTAGTTTAATGTAATTCTAAGTTGTTTTGATTGAAAATGCACAAAATAGGCAAGTTAGAACCAAATATAGGCTAATATAGGCAATTTTAGGCCATTTTACTTTAAAATGAATGAATACGAGTTGTTTGATGCTAGTTTAAGCTATAAACACCTCAAACATCATATATATAGTTAGTTTAATGTATTTATAAGTTGTTTTGATTGAAAATACACAAAGTAGGAGAGTTAGAACCAAATATAGGCTAATATAGGCCATTTTAGGCCATTTCACTTGAAAATGAATGATAACGAGTAGTTTGATGCTAGTTTAAGTTATAAACACCTCAAACATCATATATATAGTTAGTTTAATGTGATTATAAGTGGTTTTGATTGAAAATACACAAAATAGGAAAGTTAGAACCAAATATAGGCTAATATAGGCCAGTTTAGGCCATTTTACTTGAAAATAAATGAATACGAGTAGTTTGATGCTTGTTTAAGTTATAAACACCTCAAACATCATATATATAGTTAGTTTAATGTGATTATAAGTTGTTTTGATTGAAAATACACAAAATAGGAAAGTTAGAACCAAATATAGGCTAATATAGGCCCTTTTAGGCCATTTCACTTGAAAATGAATGTATACGAGTAGTTTGATGCTAGTTTAAGTTATAAACACCTCAAACATCATATATATAGTTATTTTAATGTGATTATAAGTTGTTTTGATTGAAAATACACAAAATAGGAAAGTTAGAACCAAATATAGACTAATATAGGCCATTTTAGGCCATTTCACTTGAAATTGAATGAATACGAGTAGTTTGATGCTAGTTTAAGTTATAAACACCTCAAACATCATATATATAGTTAGTTTAATGTGATTATAAGTTGTTTTGATTGAAAATACACAAAATAGGCAAGTTCGAACCAAATATACGCCATTTTGGCACTTTATATTATTTGAATATGGGTATATTTAACCAAATGCAGGAGACATACAATAAGAAGCTGGATCATTGTACCACTCAGGGGTCACAGTCGAACCCTGATCTGTTGTATTGGGAGACAGTTGGGGGGAGGAACAGAGGAAAAGTTCAGGGGTTGGGTCAGGGAGATCATTTGTACTACAACTCTTCATCAGGGCGAGGAGATGGCGGCTCTTCACAACCATATGAGCCGTCTATTTTTTCTCAGATTGAGGCGCAGGTGGAGGCAAAGGTTGCTGCACGGATGGGAGAAGTGGAGGCAATGGTCGCAGCACGGGTGGAAGAGTCACGTCGGGCCCTCGTAGAGGAAATGATGAGGAACATGTCTAGTTTCGGCCACATGTTCTCAGGTTGCAACCCAGGCCCCCCTCCACAACGCAGACCAGAAGATGACCCAGGGTTTGGTGGTGGCGGTAGTGCTACAGAGCCACCCTTGACAGTGTAGTTTTTTTGGTTTTGGCAACTAGGTAACTAACTTATAGTTGGATATAGTTAGTCTAACTATTTTTTTGTAGTGTAAATATTTATCGGCATCTCGCTTCGTTTCTAGATGTGTCGGGTTATTTTTTTTTCAACCCGACTTCTACTTTATTTCCCCACACCGGGATCTATTTTGCGTACATATATTTAATCTAGGTAGTTTGTCTAACTATAGACATTTAGTGTCTATATTTATCGGCATCTAGCTTATTAGTTTCTAGCTTTGTCGATATATATCTTTTGTAAACACCGACATCTACTTTATTTCCCGACATCGGGATCTATTTTGTGTTCATAAATGTAATCTATTTCATGTAATTATACAAGTATCTATGTAAATTGTAATATATATCAAAATTGCATATTTTTGTAATTGAAAAAATTGAATGCGATGGAGAAACAGCTTTAGCATGGTATATTTAGGTGCAATTTGTGCAAGGGTACGAGTTTAATTATTATTAAGAACAATAGAATTTTAAATAATATTATTTTGAAACAACAAATGACGGTTAAACATTAAATCAACGACGGCTAGGCAGTCGCTGTAAGGTACTCTATGCACCCATGGACACGAAATCAACGACTGCTATAATAACTTAGCGACGGTTTTAAACAGACGTTGATTCAACGATATCAACGACGGTTTTAAACAGTCGGTGAGTCACCGACGGTTTAAAACGGTCGGTGTCCCAGCGACTGTTATAAACCGTCGCTGACTCACCGTCAGCTTTAAACAGTTGTTGACGAGGGATCAACGTCGGCTTTGATTAACCGTCGCTGATAGTCATGAAACCGTCGTTGAAAATATCACCGACGGCTTGACGGTCGTTGATTCTAATATCAGCGACCATCTTTTTACCGACTGCCTATCAACGACGGTTGGCCGTCGTTGATTATTTAGCGACGGCTTTTTTTTCCATCAACGACGGCTTGTAGCCGTCGTTGATTACCACTTTTCTTGTAGTGGGGGTCTATCCCCTCTATGGAAGCCCATAAATCGACAAGCCGCATCAATTTCGTAGTGCATTTCAATCATTAATATAATTAGGACTCTCAAGCAAAACATTTAATTTGGACTCCAAAAATCATTAACATATGCAGACTTAGAGTTAGAGTAAGACAAAGTACATTACTTTTGAGAATTATGGATTTATGGTCTTAATGAATGATTCATAATTTTCTGTTGTTGCCTAGATTTTGTCTAATGGAGACATTTGCTTTTGAGAATGGTTCTTTGACAAATGGGATTGTGAGTTCCGATGACAAGGAAAATAACACTACTTATGTATCATCAAAGAACTTGGGCCACAAGAATTCGGGAAGCAATAGCCTGAAGTCTAAAGATACAGCAGGCTCATGTCAAGATAGTGCAAATGGGAACGCAAGAGAACAGAGAAGCGGAGCTCATTCAAATACAGCCGCAGCAAACGCCCTCTCTGAGTATGAGGAGATTTGTAGAAGAGAAAACAAGAAAATAAAGCAGGCTGTTCTTATTAATTTGACATATGTTGAGCTTGAATTTGTCTTTGTATTTCATATCTCGAATTTGTGATTAATTATAACTTATGGATTCTAATAAAAATCATGAACTACTTTCTGGATTTTATGTTTTCAATTTAGCAGAATTTGCAGACTAGAGGAAGAAGAGAAGAGAAAGAAGGCAGAGGGATAAGCTTCTAAGTTCGAAGATCAATGGGTGGGGGAGGATTTTAAAGTCGATCAATGGGTGGGGGGATTTTAAAGTCATGTGTACGTTAAAATATGTCACATGACTCCGAATAACCTCCAATAGCGAGTTAAGTGACCTCGCTAGGTCCATCCAAAAATGGGTCATGCACTAGTTGGGACTGCCACTGGATTATTGATAGTTGGAACCTATTAAAGACAACCGCCCATAGTTGAGCCCCATAGCATCAATTTTTCCTACTTTATATTATATGAACACTTAAGAGTACGAAAAATTATTTCGTTAGTATACTATAACAGCATGTGGCATATAACCTTAAAGCATTTAACATACCATACTTTACCAGTAACTTTACCCAAAAATGGGACCTTTTCTGCGTTATTACAACTTTGCCACCGATATGGGCAACTGTCACCCCATATCGGATATGGGCAAATACTTTCTCATCTTGGGAGTTGGAATAAGTCTAAAAAGAACTTGTTGATGAGTAAAACTGATTTGAGGTTTTGTTTATGGTAAACGTGATAAATATTTAATAAGTAAAGATTTTATCATTGTGAATGAATAAGATAAAACCTTCTCTTGGTTAGTTAGTTCGTTAATTTTTAATGGATTTTTCTACATGCCACAAGGCATAGGTTAACACTTTCAAGATTTCATTAAAGAATAATATAATACAACAATATTTTATTTGGGGATAATCAATAAGGATAGATACTTGAGATAGAGATAATTATGTAAGATTTTTTTAGTTTGGTTGGATTTGAAAATGGAAACTTGTTGTATAATAATATCTTATATAGGATTTTTTTATACTCTTAACCTATGCCTTGTGGTATAGGTTAGAAAAATTAAGATATTTATGATAATTAATTATATGTTGATAATTATCTTCTAGAATCAAAATATGTAATTGTGTCTTTTTTAAGATTAATGTTTCATTAACAAAATAATTTTTGAGTTGATAAATCACGTTTGACAATATGCTAAGCAAATTAGTTATTCGGATTAACAATGTTCTTAGACATATCTTGTGGCTAAGTAGTTCTATTTTGTAAAATTTGCGTTAGTAACTAAGGGTCTGTCTCTCTAGCATATTTTCGCTTTAGTTCGGTTCATTAATTAGTTATAATTTAGTTCGATTCGGTCCGCTCGGTTGTTTTATGCCGAAGAGAACATGCCCTAAGAGTGATATCTTTTGTAACTTAATTCAATAAATAGAGCGTTCTAATCAGTAGTTGAAGGGTGTCAGACTCTTTGTCGGGCGGAAAGAGAGCTTCATAACATAATATATTGTTTTTCATACATGAGTCAGTTCCACCAAAGTTCCATAGTTCCTATATCATTTCGAGCTCTTGTTTAATAATATAGTTTTTTTTATCAAGTGTATGCTTTTCAAAAATGGTTAGAGGGTTTCGGTGAACTCTTGTATTTGGGCTGGGAACTTGAGTGAGTTCATGTATTATATGAGAAGCTTTTATTGAAACTTGTGAAAGAGACAAAGAAAAAGGCTTTGAATGAAGCGTACGAGTTAAGATAGAGAATTTCGAAGAAAGTTTGAGAGTTACAACTGATAGAAGGAATATTTATTAGGAACTTGAGTTCTTAGAGGAACTTAAATGAGGCCGAAATATATATTATAATAGGTTTGTTTCAGAGTTGTTGCCCTATTATAGTGAAGCGTTTGAGTAAAAATCCTTTATGTTGAGGTTCTTCACTTGCTTCCTATAGGGCCATAAAGTTTTCCATGTAAAATCTTTGTTGCATTCTCTTTGTTCCTTTCCTCATTTTTAAATTCCCGCAAAAAGTTGATTGAATGTCCGCAAATACAATTCACCCCTCTTTTCTATTTGTTCATTGAACTAACAATTCACAGTTTCCTTGATAATCATTTTATCATGATTGTTTTTGCTTAGTTAATTTTAGAAATCATAAAAAGTTTATGTTTCAAAAATACACATAAGGAAATACCAAAATCTCATAATATAATATTTTCATTAGGAAAAATTATGAAATAGTACATTTTATAGCAACCGATTTTGTGAACTAGTACCTTTAATGTTTTATTTTGTCAACTAGCTAGTACCTTTAAATACTTTAATGTTTTAATTTTAGTACCTTTTCTCAAATTTCCAGCTAAATTGTTCAAAATTCCGACATTGACTTTGTTTTTCCCTCCAATTTTTGTGTTTTTCGTCTTCCAAATGCACGTGACTTCATTCCTCTTTTAACTCCTTTCTTCCCCCCATTTTCACTCTTCATCTTCCTTACTTCCCTTTCACCAACCTTATCTTAGTATTAGTAAATTCTCACATTCTCTCTCCCTCTCTCCCTTTCTGTCACTCTCATCCTAAGCACTGGTCTCTACCACTAGTGGAAACACATTAAATTGCGGCGGTCATTAAGTGGCATATTGATGCGGTTTTGGCAAATGACAATTAAGGGCGCAACAATAGGTAATTACCTAATACTGCGATTTTTGACCGCAACAACATATATTTTTTTTAATAAAAAAATAAAGCATATTGCCGCGGTTTTGGGGAGGAACCGCAGCAATAGGTACAACTCAAAAAAAAATTATTTAGATCTTCGATATTCATATACAATAAGGGAGATTGCCAAAAAACACTTAACTAAAACACAAACTTACAGCATTACATTCATATATTATATAGAACGATATTTTTACATAACTTATAACTAAATTTTACAATTAATATTTTATGTTGAAATCACATATACAAGAAATCAGATCTTAAATAAAAAAATGACTATAACACTAACCTAAAAAACTGATGAGAATTGAATTAGAAATTAATAGAAACTTCCTAATAAAAAGAATTGAATTAAAAAAACCAGATATGTGTGCTGAATTTAAAAACAGTTGAGAATTGAATTAATAAAAAAGAATAGAAATTAGTGTACTCTTAAATGCATAAACCTTTGTAAATCTCTCTTTTTTTCTCTCTCTTAAACCCTAGCCTCCCCTACCCCTTCTTCATCAATTAGGGGCTGCCATGGATGATTTCATCCATGGTAAGCCTCTTTTCCCCTTTTATTTTCAGTTTTTAGTTCATTTTCTTATTTTGTTTAATAAATTAGTCTCTCTTTATGAGATTTTCTCAAACCCTGTTATGGGGTTTTTAGTTTCTGTTTTGGAAATCTCCTTCTCCCCTATGGGAGTTGTGAGTATGGTTCTTTTATTTTTAGGTATGAGAAATTATTCTCATTGGTTGAAGTTCGAGACTCAACATGAAGGTATTGGAATCTCGGATGCGGTCAATCTGACTCGATCAAGAATGTTCTTCCCAAACTATATCAGAATGATAGAGTTCCTCATCAATAGCTGCTTGATTCAGCAAATACAAGGGGGCTGCTTATTTGCATTGCTCGATCTGGTTCATTGTAGTTTCTTCGAAGACGAATTTGATTTAGTCTTGTTTAATTGTATCTTGTTTTTCTTTAATACCTATTGTAGATGCCGTTTGGCCTTCAATTAATGAAATTTCTCTTTCAAAAAAAAAAAAAAAAGAATAGAAATTAATAGAGATGCGACTTGGAGGAGCGAAGAAGTTTGTAGGAGCTCGAGCGACGACTCACGGCGGTTGTGTGCTGAAGAAGGATATCCGATGGTGAATTCACTGGACACGACGGCCGTGATGGAGCGACGGTGATGGAGCGTGATGCGTGAAGAGAGAGGCGTGATGGAGCGACGACAATGAAGACGAGACACGAGAGGACGATGATGGCAAGGCCAGTGATTGGTGACGAGAGCACGAGAGGACGAAGTCCTTTTTTTATCTCGGCGTTTGTGTTCGCGCGATCAAGGCCGGGTGATTGGCGATGAGGCCGGGCGGAGGAGACATAGTATGAGAGAGGGGAGAGAAGAATGAGGCGCCGATTCTTTGAAGACGCCGGCGAGCAGAGTTCACGGCAAGTTTGGAAGGATGAGAAGATGAGTGAGGTGATGAGAAGATGAAGAACTAGACGAGATGAGGTGAGAGGATGAGTGAGGTGCGAGAATTGAGAGGCGTGAGAGAGGTGAGAAGATGAGTGAGTTTGGGAGGCGTGAGAGGAGAGATGTGAAAATGGAAACAGTGCCCAACAACCTAACCTTAGTAGCCTTAAATATTTACTAACGACCTATTCTTTGCGGTTCTTACCAACAACCGCGGGAATAGATAAATAAAAAAAATATTTTAATTTATTGATGTGATTCCCGGGTGGGAACCACAACAATATATCCCGGTCAAACTAGTCAAACAATTTTGAACAATTACCGTTGACCTCTATTGCTGCGGTTTCCACCCAGAACCGCAACAATAGGTTGATTTTATTGTTGCGTATGGGTAAACTGCAACAATAAGCAATTATTCTACTAGTGTACTATGCTTAGTCATCATCCTTGTGGAAATGTACTCATTTTGGATTTTTTGAACCACAAAGCAGTGAATTTAGCAAAAGGAATTTAGAGAACATACCTGTGAAATTGGAGAAGAAATAACTTGGAATCCAATTTCCATTAGTGGATTTGTCTTTGACCAAGAAGAATTTTGTTGGCAGGGAGAATTTTGAGTAAGATGGAACAAAGTTTATGGTTTATGGAGAATGGAGGGATGTACATGGGGAGGATTAGTAGAGGCAAGTGGGAGAGAGGATGTAAAAATAATAATCTACAACACACACGCAAGAATTGGAGGGAAAAAAGAAGTCATTGCCGGAATCTTGACCAATTTGGTCGGAAACTTACGAAAAGATACTAAAATTAAAACAATAAAGTATTTAAAGGTACTAGTTGACAAAATAAAACATAAAAGATATTAGTTCACAAAATCAGTGTTGGGTTCGTTCTGTTCAACTTATTTTAACTTATATAAGATATTATAAGATAAGATAAGATCAGATAAGATAAGATAAGATAAGATAAAATAAGATGTTAGACACACACAATAAACTATCTTATAAATTAAGATAAGATAAGATAAGATAAAATAAGATGTTAGACACACACAATAAACTATCTTATAAATTAAGATAAGATAAGATAAGATAAGACAAATTAAGTTGAATCAAACGAACACGTACTATGTCACAATTTTCCCTTCTCATTATATTAGTAGAAAATGACAAACTACACAAATTCTAACCTTCTAATATCCCGGTCGCATATATCAAGAAAAGAGAATGAGCGGAAATTATCAAGTCCAGATTATAATGTTCAATACAATATAGTCAAACCTAATGATTTATCGCGAGCTTCAAACATAATTATCGGACTAGCATTGCAGTATACTAATGGAGCACTACACAGCATGAATGCACTTTACATCACCAAACTAGCTACTTTTTCTTTCGTTTTGTTTTGGCATCTGATCAACACACTAGTTAGTGTTGCACTATTTTATGACTCCTTGTTTTATGTTGTTTTTTTTAAGGTAAAATTGTAAGAAACAACTTTTTACAGGCACTTTTTTAAAAAATAACTACCTTATATCACGCTTATTTTACATAACTATCTTATAAGTGGAAAAACTTTAAAAATCACTACCAAATTTCGAATTTCCTAACCATGGTTAATTATTCGCCTCCAAACCCCTCCAATTTATATTTTCCTAAAAGAGAATTTATAAAGATTTAAAAAAATGGAAGTGTACTACAACTCTTCATCAGGGCGAGGAGATCATTTGTACTACAACTCTTCATCAGGGCGAGGAGATGGCGGCTCTTCACAACCATATGAGCCGTCCATTTTTTCTCGGATTGAGGCGCGAGTGGAGGCAAAGGTCGCTGCACGGATGGGAGAGGTGGAGGCAATGGTCGCAGCACGGGTGGTAGAGTCACGTCGGGCCCTCGTAGAGGAAATGATGAGGAACATGTCTAGTTTTGGCCACATGTTCTCAGGTTGCAACCCAGGCCCCCCTCCACAACGCAGACCAGAAGATGACCCAGGGTTTGGTGGTGGCGGTAGTGCTACAGAGCCACCCTTGACAGTGTAGTTTTTTTGGTTTTGGCAACTAGGTAACTAACTTATAGTTGGATATAGTTAGTCTAACTATTTTCTTGTAGTGTAAATATTTATCGGCATCTCGCTTCGTTTCTAGATGTGTCGGGTTATTTTTTTTCAACCCGACTTCTACTTTATTTCCCCACACTGGGATCTATTTTGCGTACATATATTTAATCTAGGTAGTTTGTCTAACTATAGACATTTAGTGTCTATATTTATCGGCATCTAGCTTATTAGTTTCTAGCTTTGTCGATATATATTTTTTGTAAACACCGACATCTACTTTATTTCCCGACATCGGGATCTATTTTGTGTTCATAAATGTAATCTATTTCATGTAATTATACAAGTATCTATGTAAATTGTAATATATATCAAAATTGCATATTTTTGTAATTGAAAAAATTGAATGCGATGGAGAAACAGCTTTAGCGTGGTATATTTAGGTGCCGCTGTGCAGGTACAGGTTTAATTATTATTAAGAACAATAGAATTTTAAATAATATTATTTTGAAACAACAGCGACGGTTAAACATTAAATCAA
The DNA here is from genome assembly GCA_947648045.1 of Beta corolliflora. Taxonomy (NCBI): domain Eukaryota; kingdom Viridiplantae; phylum Streptophyta; class Magnoliopsida; order Caryophyllales; family Amaranthaceae; genus Beta; species Beta corolliflora. The sequence continues at coordinate 1,000,991 of CANSZD010003166.1, read as the reverse complement.
CGACGGCTAGGCAGTCGCTGTAAGGTACTCTATGCACCCATGGACACGAAATCAACGACTGCTATAATAACTTAGCGACGGTTTTAAACAGACGTTGATTCAACGATATCAACGACGGTTTTAAACAGTCGGTGAGTCACCGACGGTTTAAAACGGTCGGTGCCCCAGCGACTGTTATAAACCGTCGCTGACTCACCGTCAGCTTTAAACAGTTGTTGACGAGGGATCAACGTCGGCTTTGATTAACCGTCGCTGATAGTCATGAAACCGTCGTTGAAAATATCACCGACGGCTTGACGGTCGTTGATTCTAATATCAGCGACCATCTTTTTACCGACTGCCTATCGACGACGGTTGGCCGTCGTTGATTATTTAGCGACTGCTTTTTTTTCCACTAACGACGGCTTGTAGCCGTCGTTGATTACCACTTTTCTTGTAGTGGGGGTCTATCCCCTCTATGGAAGCCCATAAATCGACAAGCCGCATCAATTTCGTAGTGCATTTCATACGGAAAATCCTAACTGTCGAGTTATTTTGGAGGTCACGCATTGTCATAAAGTTGTAATCAGGATCAAGGTCTGATTCAGCCGCTAGACATTGGCCTAACTACACAATTGACAAGATACAAAATATTGTCAATTCAATTTCAATCATTAATATAATTAGGACTCTCAAGCAAAACATTTAATTTGGACTCCAAAAATCATTAACATATGCAGACTTAGAGTTAGAGTAAGACAAAGTACATTACTTTATATTATATGAACACTTAAGAGTACGAAAAATTATTTCGTTAGTATACTATAACAGCATGTGGCATATAACCTTAAAGCATTTAACATACCATACTTTACCAGCAACTTTACCAAAAAATGGGACCTTTTCTGCGTTATTACAACTTTGCCACCGATATGGGCAACTGTCACCCCATATCGGATATGGGCAAATACTTTCTCATCTTGGGAGTTGGAATAAGTCTAAAAAGAACTTGTTGATGAGTAAAACTGATTTGAGGTTTTGTTTATGGTAAACGTGATAAATATTTAATAAGTAAAGATTTTATCATTGTGAATGAATAAGATAAAACCTTCTCTTGGTTAGTTAGTTCGTTAATTTTTAATGGATTTTTCTACATGCCACAAGGCATAGGTTAACACTTTCAAGATTTCATTAAAGAATAATATAATACAATAATATTTTATTTGGGGATAATCAATAAGGATAGATACTTGAGATAGAGATAATTATGTAAGATTTTTTTAGTTTGGTTGGATTTGAAAATGGAAACTTGTTGTATAATAATATCTTATATAGGATTTTTTTATACTCTTAACCTATGCCTTGTGGTATAGGTTAGAAAAATTAAGATATTTATGATAATTAATTATATGTTGATAATTATCTTCTAGAATCAAAATATGTAATTGTGTCTTTTTTAAGATTAATGTTTCATTAACAAAATAATTTTTTGAGTTGATAAATCACGTTTGACAATATGCTAAGCAAATTAGTTATTCGGATTAACAATGTTCTTAGACATATCTTGTGGCTAAGTAGTTCTATTTTGTAAAATTTGCGTTAGTAACTAAGGGTCTGTTCTCTCTAGCATATTTTCAGTTTAGTTCAGTTCATTAATTAGTTATAATTTAGTTCAGTTCAGTTCAGTTCAGTTGTTTTATGCCGAAGAGAACATGCCCTAAGAGTGATATCTTTTGTAACTTAATTCAATAAATAGAGCGTTCTAATCAGTAGTTGAAGGGTGTCAGACTCTTTGTCGGGCGGAAAGAGAGCTTCATAACATAATATATTGTTTTTCATACATGAGTCAGTTCCACCAAAGTTCCATAGTTCCTATATCATTTCGAGCTCTTGTTTAATAATATAGTTTTTTTTATCAAGTGTATGCTTTTCAGAAATGGTTAGAGGGTTTCGGTGAACTCTTGTATTTGGGCTGGGAACTTGAGTGAGTTCATGTATTATATGAGAAGCTTTTATTGAAACTTGTGAAAGAGACAAAGAAAAAGGCTTTGAATGAAGCGTACAGTTAAGATAGAGAATTTCGAAGAAAGTTTGAAAGTTACAACTGATAGAAGGAATATTTATTAGGAACTTGAGTTCTTAGAGGAACTTAAATGAGGCCGAAATATATATTATAATAGGTTTGTTTCAGAGTTGTTGCCCTATTATAGTGAAGCGTTTGAGTAAAAATCCTTTATGTTGAGGTTCTTCACTTGCTTCCTATAGGGCCATAAAGTTTTCCATGTAAAATCTTTGTTGCATTCTCTTTGTTCCTTTCCTCATTTTTAAATTCTGCAAAAAGTTGATTGAATGTCTACAAATACAATTCACCTCTCTTTTCTATTTGTTCATTGAACTAACAATTCACAGTTTCCTTGATAATCATTTTATCATGATTGTTTTTGCTTAGTTAATTTTAGAAATCATAAAAAGTTTATGTTTCAAAAATACACATAAGGAAATACCAAAATCTCATAATATAATATTTTCATTAGGAAAAATTATGAAATAGTACATTTTATAGCACTGATTTTGTGAACTAGTACCTTTAATGTTTTATTTTGTCAACTAGCTAGTACCTTTAAATACTTTAATGTTTTAATTTTAGTACCTTTTCTCAAATTTCCAGCTAAATTGTTCAAAATTCCGACATTGACTTTGTTTTTCCCTCCAATTTTTGTGTTTTTCGTCTTCCAAATGCACGTGACTTCATTCCTCTTTTAACTCCTTTCTTCCCCCCATTTTCACTCTTCATCTTCCTTACTTCCCTTTCACCAACCTTATCTTAGTATTAGTAAATTCTCACATTCTCTCTCCTCTCTCCTTTCTGTCACTCTCATCCTAAGCACTGGTCTCTACCACTAGTGGAAACACATTAAATTGCGGCGGTCATTAAGTGGCATATTGATGCGGTTTTGGCAGCGCGACAATTAAGGGCGCAACAATAGGTAATTACCTAATACTGCGATTTTTGACCGCAACAACATATATTTTTTTTAATAAAAAAATGAAGCATATTGCCGCGGTTTTGGGGAGGAACCGCAGCAATAGGTACAACTCAAAAAAAAATTATTTAGATCTTCGATATTCATATACAATAAGGGAGATTGCCAAAAAACACTTAACTAAAACACAAACTTACAGCATTACATTCATATATTATATAGAACGATATTTTTACATAACTTATAACTAAATTTTACAATTAATATTTTATGTTGAAATCACATATACAAGAAATCAGATCTTAAATAAAAAAATGACTATAACACTAACCTAAAAAACTGATGAGAATTGAATTAGAAATTAATAGAAACTTCCTAATAAAAAGAATTGAATTAAAAAAACCAGATATGTGTGCTGAATTTAAAAACAGATGAAAATTGAATTAATAAAAAAGAATAGAAATTAGTTTACTCTTAAATGCATAAACCTTTGTAAATCTCTCTCTTTTTCTCTCTCTTAAACCCTAGCCTCCCCTACCCCTTCTTCATCAATTAGGGGCTGCCATGGATGATTTCATCCATGGTAAGCCTCTTTTCCCCTTTTATTTTCAGTTTTTAGTTCATTTTCTTATTTTGTTTAATAAATTAGTCTCTCTTTATGAGATTTTCTCAAACCCTGTTATGGGGTTTTTAGTTTCTGTTTTGGAAATCTCCTTCTCCCCTATGGGAGTTGTGAGTATGGTTCTTTTATTTTTAGGTATGAGAAATTATTCTCATTGGTTGAAGTTCGAGACTCAACATGAAGGTATTGGAATCTCGGATGCGGTCAACCTGACTCGATCAAGAATGTTCTTCCCAAACTATATCAGAATGATAGAGTTCCTCATCAATAGCTGCTTGATTCAGCAAATACAAGGGGGCTGCGCTGCATTGCTCGATCTGGTTCATTGTAGTTTCTTCGAAGACGAATTTGATTTAGTCTTGTTTAATTGTATCTTGTTTTTCTTTAATACCTATTGTAGATGCCGTTTGGCCTTCAATTAATGAAATTTCTCTTTAAAAAAAAAAAAAAAGAATAGAAATTAATAGAGATGCGACTTGGAGGAGCGAAGAAGTTTGTAGGAGCTCGAGCGACGACTCACGGCGGTTGTGTGCTGAAGAAGGATATCCGATGGTGAATTCACTGGACACGACGGCCGTGATGGAGCGACGGTGATGGAGCGTGATGCGTGAAGAGAGAGGCGTGATGGAGCGACGACAATGAAGACGAGACACGAGAGGACGATGATGGCAAGGCCAGTGATTGGTGACGAGAGCACGAGAGGACGAAGTCCTTTTTTTATCTCGGCGTTTGTGTTCGCGCAGTCAAGGCCAGTGATTGGCGATGAGGCTGGGCGGAGGAGACATAGTATGAGAGAGGGGAGAGAAGAATGAGGCGCCGATTCTTTGAAGACGCCGGCGAGCAGAGTTCACGGCAAGTTTGGAAGGATGAGAAGATGAGTGAGGTGATGAGAAGATGAAGAACTAGACGAGATGAGGTGAGAGGATGAGTGAGGTGCGAGAATTGAGAGGCGTGAGAGAGGTGAGAAGATGAGTGAGTTTGGGAGGCGTGAGAGGAGAGATGTGAAAATGGAAACAGTGCCCAACAACCTAACCTTAGTAGCCTTAAATATTTACTAACGACCTATTGCTGCGGTTCTTACCAACAACCGCAGGAATAGATAAATAAAAAAAATATTTTAATTTATTGATGTGATTCTGGGTGGGAACCACAACAATATATCTGGTCAAACTAGTCAAACAATTTTGAACAATTACCGTTGACCTCTATTGCTGCGGTTTCCACCCAGAACCGCAACAATAGGTTGATTTTATTGTTGCGTATGGGTAAACTGCAACAATAAGCAATTATTCTACTAGTGTACTATGCTTAGTCATCATCCTTGTGGAAATGTACTCATTTTGGATTTTTTGAACCACAAAGCAGTGAATTTAGCAAAAGGAATTTAGAGAACATACCTGTGAAATTGGAGAAGAAATAACTTGGAATCCAATTCCCATTAGTGGATTTGTCTTTGACCAAGAAGAATTTTGTTGGCAGGGAGAATTTTGAGTAAGATGGAACAAAGTTTATGGTTTATGGAGAATGGAGGGATGTACATGGGGAGGATTAGTAGAGGCAAGTGGGAGAGAGGATGTAAAAATAATAATCTACAACACACACGCAAGAATTGGAGGGAAAAAAGAAGTCATTGCCGGAATCTTGACCAATTTGGTCGGAAACTTACGAAAAGATACTAAAATTAAAACAATAAAGTATTTAAAGGTACTAGTTGACAAAATAAAACATAAAAGATATTAGTTCACAAAATCAGTGTTGGGTTCGTTCTGTTCAACTTATTTTAACTTATATAAGATATTATAAGATAAGATAAGATCAGATAAGATAAGATAAGATAAGATAAAATAAGATGTTAGACACACACAATAAACTATCTTATAAATTAAGATAAGATAAGATAAGATAAGACAAATTAAGTTGAATCAAACGAACACGTACTATGTCACAATTTTTCCTTCTCATTATATTAGTAGAAAATGACAAACTACACAAATTCTAACCTTCTAATATCCCGGTCGCATATATCAAGAAAAGAGAATGAGCGGAAATTATCAAGTCCAGATTATAATGTTCAATACAATATAGTCAAACCTAATGATTTATCGCGAGCTTCGAACATAATTATCGGACTAGCATTGCAGTATACTAATGGAGCACTACACAGCATGAATGCACTTTACATCACCAAACTAGCTACTTTTTCTTTCGTTTTGTTTTGGCATCTGATCAACACACTAGTTAGTGTTGCACTATTTTATGACTCCTTGTTTTATGTTGTTTTTTTTAAGGTAAAATTGTAAGAAACAACTTTTTACAGGCACTTTTTTAAAAAATAACTACCTTATATCACGCTTATTTTACATAACTATCTTATAAGTGGAAAAACTTTAAAAATCACTACCAAATTTCGAATTTCCTAACCATGGTTAATTATTCCCTCCAAACCCCTCCAATTTTTTGAGACTTCCCTCTTCTTTCACACGATTCTCCTATCTATGAATTCATTACCCTTCTCTCCTAATTGTTTTCCTCCCACCTCATGCTCTCTTCTTTCAATCAGGTAATTCTAACTTAGGATTCATCTTTTTTTCATAATCGCGTATGATTTTGGGGCAAATTTGGCGCAAATTGCGTACGATTGACTTAGCGTTGCGTGTTTTTGCTAGCATAATTGGACTAAGTTTGGTTCTTTTGTGCTTGAAAATGAAATCTTTTTTGCTGCAAAATTAAATCTAATGCTTTTTCATTGTTTATGAGTTTGAAGGATGTCAAACTCCTCCTATAAATCAGCCCATGAGGTATCTTGCGCGTGTCGATGTGGGGTTAAATATTGTTAGGTTGGGGAATTTGAGACACCTCTTTGCCCTTGTCTATTGTGCCCTTCGTGGACCACAATTACACTATATAAAAAAAGAGAAGACAGAGGACAAAGGGGAGATGAGTGGCAGTGAATTTTTTTTCACTGAGTTTCCATGACACAGGGCAGACGAGTGAATGCAAGCGATGAATGAATTCGCTGGATGAGGTCAGAGAGAAGAGAGAGGGTGGTTGGGGTAGTTTAAAGGGGGTACTTTCATTATCTCACATTGGAGGGATTTGGAGGGAATAGTTAGCCATGGTCAGGAAATTCTAAATTTGGTAGTGATTTTTAAAGTTTTTCCACTTATAAGGTAGTTTTGTAAAATAAACGTGATACAATTTAGTTTTTTTTTTTAAAAGTGTCTATGAAAGGTAGTTTCTGATAAATTTTCCTTTTTTTAACATTAAACAAGTCTAGCATGTAGCTCTTATTTACATATGCAAAGAATATAAAATATTCACTGTCATATTCCCACGTAATATCTACTTATTTTTTGACGGCTAAGCTCTTATGTTGATCAAGGAAACTTTCGGGCAGTAGAACTTCTAAGCAGGCATGTTATAAATGTTTTCTAATTTCCATTGGGCTCTTGGTGCGTGCTAGCTAGATTATTCAATAAAATTTTAAAGTGGTAGAATCAAAACTTGGAAGAGAAGCTCAGCTATACTACTGTCATTTGGGGTTCTCTATCATGTTACAGAATAAAGAAAGGTGAGTGGTTGGCGAGAGCTTGTTATTAGACTTGCACCAATTAGAAGAAAAGGCAAGGTGGAGGATAGACTCGAATTTATTGGGACTATGGTTTTCAACCAAAAAGAAAAAGTTGGGACTATGGGATATTATATTGTTGGGCGTACGAGTTCACATACAACTCCACTATTAGTATGATATTGTTCAATATGGGTTAAGTCCGCACGGAGTTGTTTTTTGGCTCCTTCCCAAAAGGCCTCATACTAATGTAGTAGGTGAACTCATAACTACCCAACAATCCTCCCCCCCCCTTCTCAGACCAAGGACCACAAGACTCATGGCCTCCCTTCCAAAGATAATATGTCTAATAACCGCCGCAACATGTTTTTACTCCATGGTTACAGGTTGCACCCCTGACATATTCCCACTCTGCAACTGCATGCATGTCCATGCATTAATTGAGTCACTGATCTTTAAGGACCATACACAATACCACCAAAGGCTTGCACCCACACCCAAGAGCTACACCCTCTACTCCTTGCGTGCTCCAGCAAACCAACCATGGGATCACCATTATTGCTCAAATAATGCGGAACTTAAAACATGAGCAATAAGGAACTTAAAATGCACGAGAGATTATATGTGATACTCTGTATTTTTCGACTATTTTATAATATTTCTAGGTGAGTTTTGTATTTTAAAGGTTAAAAAAAATTACGATATTTTCCTAAAAGAGAATTTATAAAGATTTAAAAAAATGGAAGTGTACTACAACTCTTCATCAGGGCGAGGAGATCATTTGTACTACAACTCTTCATCAGGGCGAGGAGATGGCGGCTCTTCACAACCATATGAGCCGTCCATTTTTTCTCAGATTGAGGCGCAGGTGGAGGCAAAGGTCGCTGCACGGATGGGAGAGGTGGAGGCAATGGTCGCAGCACGGGTGGAAGAGTCACGTCGGGCCCTCGTAGAGGAAATGATGAGGAACATGTCTAGTTTTGGCCAAATGTTCTCAGGTTGCAACCCAGGCCCCCCTCCACAACGCAGACCAGAAGATGACCCAGGGTTTGGTGGTGGCGGTAGTGCTACAGAGCCACCCTTGACAGTGTAGTTTTTTTGTTTTTGGCAACTAGGTAACTAACTTATAGTTGGATATAGTTAGTCTAACTATTTTCTTGTAGTGTAAATATTTATCGGCATCTCGCTTCGTTTCTAGATGTGTCGGGTTATTTTTTTTTCAACCCGACTTCTACTTTATTTCCCCACACTGGGATCTATTTTGCGTACATATATTTAATCTAGGTAGTTTGTCTAACTATAGACATTTAGTGTCTATATTTATCGGCATCTAGCTTATTAGTTTCTAGCTTTGTCGATATATATTTTTTGTAAACACCGACATCTACTTTATTTCCCGACATCGGGATCTATTTTGTGTTCATAAATGTAATCTATTTCATGTAATTATACAAGTATCTATGTAAATTGTAATATATATCAAAATTGCATATTTTTGTAATTGAAAAAATTGAATGCGATGGAGAAACAGCTTTAGCGTGGTATATTTAGGTGCCGCTGTGCAGGTACAGGTTTAATTATTATTAAGAACAATAGAATTTTAAATAATATTATTTTGAAACAACAGCGACGGTTAAACATTAAATCAACGACGGCTAGGCAGTCGCTGTAAGGTACTCTATGCACCCATGGACACGAAATCAACGACTGCTATAATAACTTAGCGACGGTTTTAAACAGACGTTGATTCAACGATATCAACGACGGTTTTAAACAGTCGGTGAGTCACCGACGGTTTAAAACGGTCGGTGTCCCAGTGACTGTTATAAACCGTCGCTGACTCACCGTCAGCTTTAAACAGTTGTTGACGAGGGATCAACGTCGGCTTTGATTAACCGTCGCTGATAGTCATGAAACCGTCGTTGAAAATATCACCGACGGCTTGACGGTCGTTGATTCTAATATCAGCGACCATCTTTTTACCGACTGCCTATCGACGACGGTTGGCCGTCGTTGATTATTTAGCGACTGCTTTTTTTTCCACTAACGACGGCTTGTAGCCGTCGTTGATTACCACTTTTCTTGTAGTGGGGGTCTATCCCCTCTATGGAAGCCCATAAATCGACAAGCCGCATCAATTTCGTAGTGCATTTCATACGGAAAATCCTAACTGTCGAATTGTTTTGGAGGTCACGCATTGTCATAAAGTTGTAATCAGGATCAAGGTCTGATTCAGCCGCTAGACATTGGCCTAACTACACAATTGACAAGATATAAAATATTATCAATTCAATTTCAATCATTAATATAATTAGGACTCTCAAGCAAAACATTTAATTTGGACTCCAAAAATCATTAACATATGCAGACTTAGAGTTAGAGTAAGACAAAGTACATTACTTTATATTATATGAACACTTAAGAGTACGAAAAATTATTTCGTTAGTATACTATAACAGCATGTGGCATATAACCTTAAAGCATTTAACATACCATACTTTACCAGCAACTTTACCAAAAAATGGGACCTTTTCTGCGTTATTACAACTTTGCCACCGATATGGGCAACTGTCACCCCATATCGGATATGGGCAAATACTTTCTCATCTTGGGAGTTGGAATAAGTCTAAAAAGAACTTGTTGATGAGTAAAACTGATTTGAGGTTTTGTTTATGGTAAACGTGATAAATATTTAATAAGTAAAGATTTTATCATTGTGAATGAATAAGATAAAACCTTCTCTTGGTTAGTTAGTTCGTTAATTTTTAATGGATTTTTCTACATGCCACAAGGCATAGGTTAACACTTTCAAGATTTCATTAAAGAATAATATAATACAATAATATTTTATTTGGGGATAATCAATAAGGATAGATACTTGAGATAGAGATAATTATGTAAGATTTTTTTAGTTTGGTTGGATTTGAAAATGGAAACTTGTTGTATAATAATATCTTATATAGGATTTTTTTATACTCTTAACCTATGCCTTGTGGTATAGGTTAGAAAAATTAAGATATTTATGATAATTAATTATATGTTGATAATTATCTTCTAGAATCAAAATATGTAATTGTGTCTTTTTTAAGATTAATGTTTCATTAACAAAATAATTTTTTGAGTTGATAAATCACGTTTGACAATATGCTAAGCAAATTAGTTATTCGGATTAACAATGTTCTTAGACATATCTTGTGGCTAAGTAGTTCTATTTTGTAAAATTTGCGTTAGTAACTAAGGGTCTGTTCTCTCTAGCTTATTTTCAGTTTAGTTCAGTTCATTAATTAGTTATAATTTAGTTCAGTTCAGTTCAGTTCAGTTGTTTTATGCCGAAGAGAACAGGCCCTAAGAGTGATATCTTTTGTAACTTAATTCAATAAATAGAGCGTTCTAATCAGTAGTTGAAGGGTGTCAGACTCTTTGTCGGGCGGAAAGAGAGCTTCATAACATAATATATTGTTTTTCATACATGAGTCAGTTCCACCAAAGTTCCATAGTTCCTATATCATTTCGAGCTCTTGTTTAATAATATAGTTTTTTTTATCAAGTGTATGCTTTTCAGAAATGGTTAGAGGGTTTCGGTGAACTCTTGTATTTGGGCTGGGAACTTGAGTGAGTTCATGTATTATATGAGAAGCTTTTATTGAAACTTGTGAAAGAGACAAAGAAAAAGGCTTTGAATGAAGCGTACGGTTAAGATAGAGAATTTCGAAGAAAGTTTGAAAGTTACAACTGATAGAAGGAATATTTATTAGGAACTTGAGTTCTTAGAGGAACTTAAATGAGGCCGAAATATATATTATAATAGGTTTGTTTCAGAGTTGTTGCCCTATTATAGTGAAGCGTTTGAGTAAAAATCCTTTATGTTGAGGTTCTTCACTTGCTTCCTATAGGGCCATAAAGTTTTCCATGTAAAATCTTTGTTGCATTCTCTTTGTTCCTTTCCTCATTTTTAAATTCTGCAAAAAGTTGATTGAATGTCTACAAATACAATTCACCTCTCTTTTCTATTTGTTCATTGAACTAACAATTCACAGTTTCCTTGATAATCATTTTATCATGATTGTTTTTGCTTAGTTAATTTTAGAAATCATAAAAAGTTTATGTTTCAAAAATACACATAAGGAAATACCAAAATCTCATAATATAATATTTTCATTAGGAAAAATTATGAAATAGTACATTTTATAAAGACTGATTTTGTGAACTAAGACCTTTAATGTTTTATTTTGTCAACTAGCTAGTACCTTTAAATACTTTAATGTTTTAATTTTAGTACCTTTTCTCAAATTTCCAGCTAAATTGTTCAAAATTCCGACATTGACTTTGTTTTTCCCTCCAATTTTTGTGTTTTTCGTCTTCCAAATGCACGTGACTTCATTCCTCTTTTAACTCCTTTCTTCCCCCCATTTTCACTCTTCATCTTCCTTACTTCCCTTTCACCAACCTTATCTTAGTATTAGTAAATTCTCACATTCTCTCTCCTCTCTCCTCTCTCCTTTCTGTCACTCTCATCCTAAGCACTGGTCTCTACCACTAGTGGAAACACATTAAATTGCGGCGGTCATTAAGTGGCATATTGATGCGGTTTTGGCAGCGCGACAATTAAGGGCGCAACAATAGGTAATTACCTAATACTGCGATTTTTGACCGCAACAACATATATTTTTTTTAATAAAAAAATGAAGCATATTGCCGCGGTTTTGGGGAGGAACCGCAGCAATAGGTACAACTCAAAAAAAAATTATTTAGATCTTCGATATTCATATACAATAAGGGAGATTGCCAAAAAACACTTAACTAAAACACAAACTTACAGCATTACATTCATATATTATATAGAACGATATTTTTACATAACTTATAACTAAATTTTACAATTAATATTTTATGTTGAAATCACATATACAAGAAATCAGATCTTAAATAAAAAAATGACTATAACACTAACCTAAAAAACTGATGAGAATTGAATTAGAAATTAATAGAAACTTCCTAATAAAAAGAATTGAATTAAAAAAACCAGATATGTGTGCTGAATTTAAAAACAGATGATAATTGAATTAATAAAAAAGAATAGAAATTAATAGAGATGCGACTGGGAGGAGCGAAGAAGTTTGTAGGAGCTCGAGCGACGACTCACGGCGGTTGTGTGCTGAAGAAGGATATCCGATGGTGAATTCGCTGGACACGACGGCGGTGATGGAGCGTGATGCGTGAAGAGAGAGGCGTGATGGAGCGACGACGATGAAGACGAGACACGAGAGGACGATGATGGCAAGGCCAGTGATTGGTGACGAGAGCACGAGAGGACGAAGTCCTTTTTTTATCTCGGCGTTTGTGTTCGCGCAGTCAAGGCCAGTGATTGGCGATGAGGCTGGGTGGAGGAGACATAGTATGAGAGAGGGGAGAGAAGAATGAGGCGCCGATTCTTTGAAGACGCCGGCGAATAGAGTTCACGGCAAGTTTGGAAGGATGAGAAGATGAAGAACTAGACGAGATGAGGTGAGAGGATGAGTGAGGTGCGAGAATTGAGAGGCGTGAGAGAGGTGAGAAGATGAGTGAGTTTGGGAGGCGTGAGAGGAGAGATGTGAAAATGGAAACAGTGCCCAACAACCTAACCTTAGTAGCCTTAAATATTTACTAACGACCTATTACTGCGGTTCTTACCAACAACCGCAGGAATAGATAAATAAAAAAAATATTTTAATTTATTGATGTGATTCTGGGTGGGAACCACAACAATATATCTGGTCAAACTAGTCAAACAATTTTGAACAATTACCGTTGACCTCTATTGCTGCGGTTTCCACCCAGAACCGCAACAATAGGTTGATTTTATTGCTGCGTATGGGTAAACTGCAACAATAAGCAATTATTCTACTAGTGTACTATGCTTAGTCATCATCCTTGTGGAAATGTACTCATTTTGGATTTTTTGAACCACAAAGCAGTGAATTTAGCAAAAGGAATTTAGAGAACATACCTGTGAAATTGGAGAAGAAATAACTTGGAATCCAATTCCCATTAGTGGATTTGTCTTTGACCAAGAAGAATTTTGTTGGCAGGGAGAATTTTGAGTAAGATGGAACAAAGTTTATGGCTTATGGAGAATGGAGGGATGTACATGGGGAGGATTAGTAGAGGCAAGTGGGAGAGAGGATGTAAAAATAATAATCTACAACACACACGCAAGAATTGGAGGGAAAAAAGAAGTCATTGCCGGAATCTTGACCAATTTGGTCGGAAACTTACGAAAAGATACTAAAATTAAAACAATAAAGTATTTAAAGGTACTAGTTGACAAAATAAAACATAAAAGATATTAGTTCACAAAATCAGTGTTGGGTTCGTTCTGTTCAACTTATTTTAACTTATATAAGATATTATAAGATAAGATAAGATCAGATAAAATAAGATAAGATAAGATAAGATAAAATAAGATGTTAGACACACACAATAAACTATCTTATAAATTAAGATAAGATAAGATAAGATAAGACAAAATAAGTTGAATCAAACGAACACGTACTATGTCACAATTTTCCCTTCTCATTATATTAGTAGAAAATGACAAACTACACAAATTCTAACCTTCTAATATCCCGGTCGCATATATCAAGAAAAGAGAATGAGCGGAAATTATCAAGTCCAGATTATAATGTTCAATACAATACAGTCAAACCTAATGATTTATCGCGAGCTTCGAACATAATTATCGGACTAGCATTGCAGTATACTAATGGAGCACTACACAGCATGAATGCACTTTACATCACCCAACTAGCTACTTTTTCTTTCGTTTTGTTTTGGCATCTGATCAACACACTAGTTAGTGTTGCACTATTTTATGACTCCTTGTTTTATGTTGTTTTTTTTTAAGGTAAAATTATAAGAAACAACTTTTTACAGGCACTTTTTTAAAAAATAACTAACTTATATCACGCTTATTTTACATAACTATCTTATAAGTGGAAAAACTTTAAAAATCACTACCAAATTTCGAATTTCCTAACCATGGTTAATTATTCCCTCCAAACCCCTCCAATTTTTTGAGACTTCCCTCTTCTTTCACACGATTCTCCTATCTATGAATTCATTACCCTTCTCTCCTAATTGTTTTCCTCCCACCTCATGCTCTCTTCTTTCAATCAGGTAATTCTAACTTAGGATTCATCTTTTTTTCATAATCGCGTATGATTTTGGGGCAAATTTGGCGCAAATTGCGTACGATTGACTTAGCGTTGCGTGTTTTTGCTAGCATAATTGGACTAAGTTTGGTTCTTTTGTGCTTGAAAATGAAATCTTTTTTGCTGCAAAATTAAATCTAATGCTTTTTCATTGTTTATGAGTTTGAAGGATGTCAAACTCCTCCTATAAATCAGCCCATGAGGTATCTTGCGCGTGTCGATGTGGGGTTAAATATTGTTAGGTTGGGGAATTTGAGACACCTCTTTGCCCTTGTCTATTGTGCCCTTCGTGGACCACAATTACACTATATAAAAAAAGAGAAGACAGAGGACAAAGGGGAGATGAGTGGCAGTGAATTTTTTTTCACTGAGTTTCCATGACACAGGGCAGACGAGTGAATGCAAGCGATGAATGAATTCGCTGGATGAGGTCAGAGAGAAGAGAGAGGGTGGTTGGGGTAGTTTAAAGGGGGTACTTTCATTATCTCACATTGGAGGGATTTGGAGGGAATAGTTAGCCATGGTCAGGAAATTCTAAATTTGGCAGTGATTTTTAATGTTTTTCCACTTATAAGGTAGTTTTGTAAAATAAACGTGATACAATGTAGTTTTTTTTTTAAAAAGTGTCTATGAAAGGTAGTTTCTGATAAATTTTCCTTTTTTTAACATTAAACAAGTCTAGCATGTAGCTCTTATTTACATATGCAAAGAATATAAAATAATCACTGTGATATTCCCACGTAATATCTACTTATTTTTTGACGGCTAAGCTCTTATGTTGATCAAGGAAACTTTCGGGCAGTAGAACTTCTAAGCAGGCATGTTATAAATGTTTTCTAATTTCCATTGGGCTCTTGGTGCGTGCTAGCTAGATTATTCAATAAAATTTTAAAGTGGTAGAATCAAAACTTGGAAGAGAAGCTCAGCTATACTACTGTCATTTGGGGTTCTCTATCATGTTACAGAATAAAGAAAGGTGAGTGGTTGGCGAGAGCTTGGTATTAGACTTGCACCAATTAGAAGAAAAGGCAAGGTGGAGGATAGACTCGAATTTATTGGGACTATGGTTTTCAACCAAAAAGAAAAAGTTGGGACTATGGGATATTATATTGTTGGGCGTACGAGTTCACATACAACTCCATTATTAGTATGATATTGTTCAATATGGGTTAAGTCCGCACGGAGTTGTTTTTTGGCTTCTTCCCAAAAGCGCCATCTACTAATGTAGTAGGTGAACTCATAACTACCCAACAATCCCCCCCCCTTCTCAGACCAAGGACCACAAGACTCATGGCCTCCCTTCCAAAGATAATATGTCTAATAACCGCCGCAACATGTTTTTACTCCATGGTTACAGGTTGCACCCCTGACATATTCCCACTCTGCAACTGCATGCATGTCCATGCATTAATTGAGTCACTGATCTTTAAGGACCATACACAATACCACCAAAGGCTTGCACCCACACACAAGAGCTACACCCTCTACTCCTTGTGTGCTCCAGTAAACCAACCATGGGATCACCATTATTGCTCAAATAATGCGGAACTTAAAACATGAGCAATAAGGAACTTAAAATGCACGAGAGATTATATGTGATACTCTGTATTTTTCGACTATTTTATAATATTTCTAGGTGAGTTTTGTATTTTAAAGGTTAAAAAAAATTACGATATTTTCCTAAAAGAGAATTTATAAAGATTTAAAAAAATGGAAGTGTTTTTACCTAGTAGGACTTAGTTATCCCTTTCAAATTAGGGCTTGACTAAACATAGGTTACATCAGTTTTAAAAACAGGAAAAAGGTTACTGTTTCTCTCTCCTAGTTTCACGTTACAGAAAAAAAAACAGGAACTACATGCCTTTTTCCTTCCAAAAATGTTACTCTGTTTTCCATCTTCATCAATTGGATAGTTCATCTCACCTAATTGCAGGTATCTTTTACTTAGTTACTGTTATGGCTGAATTTTCCAGGTTGACATTGACGCAAGCAACAATGACGTGACGCTTGGTGTAGACACCTAATCGTGTCTCCCCATTTGAGGGTCCAATGATGAAACATACCGCGGTATTAGTTGGCGCAACCCAACGGAAGAGCAATTCGAAGAGTCAACTCAAAATAAATTTAAAGTGTGTTTTGAAATCTTATTTTAAAGCCCAATTGATTATATATGATAATTAATTGTATCTTAAGCCCATAAAATATTTTGAGTCCATTTAAAATATTCTAAAAGCCCAATTGTTTATTTATTATTATGTAATATATATTCTAATAAGTGCAAATCATATTTTTATTTCGTAAAAGAACTCAATATCCGGATCTTAAGGGATAAAAAATATCTTTTAAAGCGTGTTTAAGGAAAAAAGGCTGGCAAATGAGCTGGACGCAGGCGGTGCGCCGAGCGCGCCACGTGCGCCCAGCGCATTGGCCAAGCTGTGGCAGGCGCTCCAATCTGCGTCGGACACGTGGTTTTGTGACTCACTGAGTCCTGCACCTAGCGCACTTTTCTGTGTGAGAATCATCTTTTTCTTTTCAATCTTTTTAAATACGCGTACCACGTGTAAATTTTCTATAGGGCATGCCGCGTCAGGCGTACCAATGTGCGCCTGACACGTGGATTTGTGCTTGACACATAAGCCTGCGCCTGGCGCAGGTAGGCGCGTGAGGCGCACTTTCCTTTTTCCTATAAATACCTGTGATTTTTCGAATCCATAACGACTTTTTCAATTTTATTTTCTCGAGCACTTAAATTTCTGAACGCTTACGTACTATACTTCGGACCTCCAAATACCCCAAACACATCAAACACATCAATCCTTTGTGAGTTCTTAATCACTACAGTGCTTTTGGTTCCACAATTGCTCCTCTGGAAGGTCGTTACGCTCTTCGACCTAAGTCGCATAGGTATAATTCATGAGGACTCTTGAATAATTCTATTGTTTTTATTGCGTTGAAGTTACTAACGATTTCTTGTCATAATGTAGATATTTAATAAATAATCGTGTTTATTTACATTCTAAATCCCTTTTACTCTTATTTTTGTATATAATATTCATGTTGCTTTGATTGTCCTATGCATGATTTTTATCACCCACATGTTATTATTACTAAACAAGACCTAAAGAATTGTTCTAACTAATTCAGATAATTTGGACAACCTGCTAGGAACCTTGTAATATTATTTTTTAATAACTTGTCGTTAAAAAATAGTCTTTTATGTGTTTCCTGAACCAATTTAGACTAATATTTTTAGGGTGTATAAAAATATTTTGTGATTATTCTTTTGCATAAAACTATGATATGAATCGATATTTAGTAAAGGCCAGCAACGGACGAACTTGGTTCACTATGACCATATTCGTACCCTCACCCCCGGACTCAATTTTTGGTTTAATGACCATCTATGGAGTCATGACGGGGAAATCTACATTGGATAAGTCCCTAAGATGTCCCTACATTTTTCAATATCCAATTAGGTTTATAAGTTTTCCTTTAAAGACTTATTGGCGACTTCAAAATGAATTTCAGTTAAACCTTAACAATGGGGTAGTCAAATACGCGCTCACACCGCGGTAGGCGAAAAAGAAAATCACGCCTACAATTTGGCGACTTCACTGGGGAGGATTTTAAAAAATTAATTTTTTTAAATGAGTGGGTGAAACTTGAAAAATACGATTCATTCTCTTTTTATGCCTAAGAATAATATAATGTTTTGCATATGCATGGCTATCGTTCAGCCACCATAAGGACAATCTACCTTGCCTCATAAGCACATGTTCTATGTGTGAGGTCACCCCCGGGGGTTTGCGCTTTGTCCTTCCAAAAAGCTTCCTGAGCGATAGTGTTGGATCTTAGTCATAAGCAACTCAACCAAACCATGGCATTTTCTCTTGTTTCCGACTTGAGAACTGGAGTGCGTCTTACACGTGACCACCTCTTTAAGAAGGGGTACGAAGCGTGAGATCAATTTCTTAGTCATGGACCCTTTTCAGCATTAACCTAAACCTGACCAATAGTTGAATGTAGAACTGGACTTTAAATTGAGAACTCTTGCATCCATGTTACTTGAAATTTATGTGTGATTGTATTTTTTGCCTACTGTTATTTTATTAACATATTGATATGCCTTGCGTCTAAAAAATTCGCGTTCAAATAGATCGTATTTTCGTCCGAACTATCATCAAATTACCAATATGCATGCCGGGGAGCAGTGCGCCAAACGCATTCATTTGCGCCTGGCGCACTATTCTTGCGCCAGACGCATAGCCTGTGCGCCGCGCGCATCCAGTTGCATGGCTCGCAGTCTATTCGTCCCATGTTTATTGTTGGTTTGACCATCGTTCCAAGTCTAAAAAAAAAGAGGTCTGTCAATTCGCAAGTCAATGTTGGTATGTCAAAATTGCTGTTGTCATTATGTCAGTCGTAGCGTCCCGAAATCGTGTCGAATTCGCCAAAACATCGCCTAAATTGCAGTAAAAACGTGTGTGGGAACAGTAAGCTAGACGCATGGGGATGCGCCTGACGTACTATGTCCGCTCCAGACTCACTGTACTGCGCCACACGCACATACGCTGCGTGGCGCGCCGCTTGTGCATCTCACGTTTTTTTTATCAATTTAGACAGTGTGGTGGCCGATTCCGCATTTTTTCCTGTCTGTATGTATTAGAGTTACTGGCCGTTCAGTACGTCCTGCGTCTAATTTCACCTAATTTAATAAATAAAAAAAATAGTATTTTTTTTTTATATTTTGAGTCCCACTATCATTAGGTTTCGTTTAGGTGAATGGTCATGTTTAGGATTTACTTTTTTTTTTTTTTTCTTTTTTTCTTTTTGGAGAAAATCCGATATTCCTATCCTCCCATCTTACCCCATACTTTTTATGAAAAAAAAATTCACTTTGTCTTCACAAAAATTCCTATCTTTTTCAAAATTTCATCCCATCTTCCATCTCCTATATGTTTCAAAAAATTCATCCATCATCCTATATCATATGTTTTCATGTATATTATCCATCCTTTATGTGCACATCATTTAGGATTCCTTTTAGTGTCCATCTTGTTGTAAAAGTCTCATCCGCTTAGGAATTCTAACTGCACTAGAAGTCCGTTTGACCTAAATGTCTAGATTCATCCAGTTTCACTCCATTTAGAGTTCTTCACCTCATCTAACTCTATCCATGTTAGGAATCTTAACCCTGTCTAGGTTCACACATCTAAGAAGTCTAGGGTCATTAGAATTCTTGCCATCTTAGAAGTCTATAATCCATAGAAATTCATGCATAGTAGGAGTCTAATACCATTAGAATTCTGTCCATCTTAGGAGTCTAAATCCGTTAGAATTCCGTTCATCTTGGGAGTCTCGAATCCATTAGAGTTCCGCCATATTAGGAGTCTAAACGCATCAGAATTCCGCCAGTTTTAGGAGTCTAGTTCCACTAGAGTTTTATGCATATTAGGAGTCTACACTAGTAGAATTTTTGCTT
This sequence comes from Beta corolliflora, assembly GCA_947648045.1. Classification (NCBI taxonomy): domain Eukaryota; kingdom Viridiplantae; phylum Streptophyta; class Magnoliopsida; order Caryophyllales; family Amaranthaceae; genus Beta; species Beta corolliflora. Next base: position 981,166 of record CANSZD010003166.1, on the reverse strand, counting down.
ATTGCTGCGGTGGAATTGTTGCGATTTTACCCATACGCAGCGATAAACCACGTAAAAAGAAAAGGTAAAATATAATATACACCTATTGCTGCGGTTTCGGCTGGAAACCGCAGCAATAGATGTCAACGGGAAATTTTTTAAAATTTTGTTGACTCTTTGACAAGCTCTATTGCTGCGGTTTCCAGCCGGAACTGCAGCAAAAGATTTAAATACTATTTTCTTAATAATATTTTAATCTATTGTTGCGGTTCTGGCTGGGGTTATCTCACTTACGGGTTCTTTTCACACTCACACTCTTTCTCTCTCGACTCTCTCACACACTCTCTCTCTACTCTCGCACTCTCTCACAGTCTTTCCGGCGACAAAGCTTCGGTTTCCGCCCAAAAAGCTTCGGTTTCCGGCCAAAAAGCTTCGGTTTCCAGCCAAAAAGCTTCGGTTTCCGGCGACAAGGCTTCGGTTTCCCGACGATAGTGAATCGGTTTCTAGATCTGGGTTCTTAGGCGATAGTATTTCGCCCCTCTCCTCCACCGACGTTTTCTTGGTCGGTTTTCACTCCTCTTCTCCATTCACCGACGGGTTGCTGCCGCCATTACCATCCTTCACCGCGGCGCCACCTTCCCCTTGTCATAGGAGGTTAGTTTTTCATAATTAATTATTAATTTTTAGTTTTCCTAATTAATAGTTCTCTAATCGAAAATTTGGCTTAAATAGTAGTTTAAAATGTTCAATATAATGTATATATATGATTAGTTATAAGATTTGAGGATTAAAAACAGATTTTGTGATGATTTTGCTTAAGTTTTTGTATGCCCTAAAATGTTGTACGGGATTGTTTTTGCATAAGTTCTCTATTTGAAGTGATATGTACAATGAGATTGTTTTTGCAATCCCTTCATATTGATAGAATCACCAATGGGAGGGGAAGGGAAATCTAAGGAATGGTTTGGTATTTGTTGTTTAGTGATGACTTGGAATCACTTGAATACAATTGTTTTTATATACATCATTATGCCTAGGTACCCGTTCAAGACTTATTCATTAGGAGTAAGTCTTGAATAGTTCCCGTTTTGGGACTGTTCTTAAAAGTTAAATCTCACTTAGGAAGTGAATGTGTGTTGATTCTTTGATTCTAAGTGAAATACGGTTAGTCATTTCCCTAATTTGTTCTCTAGGTACATATAAGTAAGCAATTATCTTCATCGTGTACTTGGAGAACTGAAGGGAAATGCTGCCGAATTTTACTTAGAATCAAAGATGATACATGCATTCACTAGTGGGATTAGAAGTTTAAGGATGGGTTAGGTTGGAGTGATAAGGACCCAATGGAAGCATGTATTGAACATTAGCTTGTTGTGTTATATTTATGTGAAATTTTGAATTGATAATTATTTTTTTATGTATGTATGTATGTGTGTGGGTTTTTAGAAATGGATCAAAGTTGGATGTATGGAAAGCGGAATACGTTGGAGTTCATACAAGGTGTGAATGAGTTTTGTAAACGTAATATAGAGCATCAACAACTTACTTACGATGATGAGATTTATTGTCCATGTGTTGATTGCTACAATGTTGATACGATTTCTGATATTAGGACTATAAAGGATCATATTATTCGTCGTGGATTTAGGGCTGAGTATTATATTTGGTTATGGCATGGTGAGAAGGGAAAATATACTCAGGATAGGATTAGTGTTGATGTTGGCACTAGTAAAACATTAGATATTGATATGTCGAATGTTGGGGATGAGGATAAAGCCGTGATTGAAGGTCATGTGAGGATTGAAGGTAATGATGTAGTAGGTGATGATGAAAATAACTACGGAGATAATAGTGACACTGAGGATGAAGAGTTTGGTGATGATCGGTTAGGTGAGATGTTGGAAGGGGCCCGTGACCATTTCAATGAGCGGCCACGAGTTTTTTGACAATTTGTCTGAAATTGCTGGGAAACCCCTTTATCCAGGGTGTACAAAATACACTCAATTGAGTGGGGTTTTAACCCTTTTCAACAAAAAAGCGAAACATAATTTGACTGATGTAGGCTTCACAGAACTCTTAGAAGCTTTACAAGATATGTTTCCTTAGGGTACTTTATTACCAAAATCCACCTACTTTGCGAAAAAATTAATGTGTCCTACTATGAGCGGATTCATGCATGTCCGAATGATTGCTTGTTTTATCAAAATGAGTATGCAGACCTTTAATTTCTGGGCCTAAGCAGCCGAGAAATGATATAAACATCTATCTTGTGCCTTTCATCGAAGATCTCAAAAAGATGTGGGAGGAAGGTGTTATGGTGTTTGATGCGTATTCTAATGAAGATTTCAGGCTTCTTGCTATGCTATTATGTATAATAAATGATTATCCTGCTTATGGCAATTTGTCGAGGTATAAGGTCAAAGGAAAAAAGGCATGTCCAATTTGTGAGAATCATATGGAGGCTACACATTTGCCACATTATGGGAAACATGTATATATCATTAATAGACATTTCCTACATAGTTCTCATCCATATCGAAAGAAAAAAGCATCATTTAACGGGTTAGTTGAAAATGCTCCAGCTCCTAGACCGTTGACCGAAAAAGAAGTTTATAATCGTGTTAAGGGGATGGGCACAATATTTAGTAAGGGGGTTAAACCTTCGGAAGACGATGGTGACATTTGGAAAAAAGAGTCTATATTATAGAGACTTCCTTATTGGAAAGACTTACAAGTTAAACATTGTCTCGACGTAATGCATATTGAAAAAAATGTTTGTGATGCAATTATCGGTACTTTGTTGAATATGCCGGGGAAGACTAAGGATGGTCTGAAGGTTTGTAGAGATATGGAGAAATTGAAGATTCGGCCTAATTTATGGCCAAAGGTTAAGGAAAAAGCTAAGAAAGTAAAGGGAACAACAACGTATTTGCCTCCAGCGTGTTATACATTGTCTAGGCAAGAGAAACAGTTGTTCAGAGAGTGTTTATACAGTATTAAGGTTCCCACTGGATACTCATCTAACATGAGAAGACTTGTTTCTATGACTTATCTGAAATTAATTGGGTTGAAGTCCCATGATTGTCATGTGATGATGCAAGTGTTTTTGCCGATTGCAATACGCGGGATTCTTCCGAAACATGTCAGGCTTGCCATCACGAGGTTGTGTTCATTTTTCAATACCATATGCAACAAGGTACTTGACCATGATAAGTTGGATACTTTGCAAAATGAGGTGGTGATCACACTTTGTCAATTTGAGATGTATTTTCCACCTTTTTTTGACATTATGGTTCACTTAGTCCTTCATTTGGTAAGGGAGATTAAACTGTGTGGCCCTGTGTTTTTAAGATGGGCATACCCTTTTGAGAGACATATGGGTTCTTTGAAAAAGAAAGTGAGGAATCCAGCAAGACCTGAGGCGAATTGCCAAAGAGGTTGGATGATATTGTGCTTCTCATTTTGCTAAGGCTGTGACGATAGGTCTTCCAAAGTCCAGACAAGAGGGTAGGTTGGAAGGCAAGGGTGGGGTCGGAATGCGAAATATTTCGCCTTCATTGAGTGAGTTGAATAAAGCTCATCTTTTCGTGTTGCACCATATTACTGAAGTTCATCCATACTTTGATAGACATATGCGTGAATTGCACAACAAAACCCGTCAAAAGGGGAGAGGGCGTTGATAAATGAGCATAACAGGTCTTTCATTGATTGGTTCCACAATAAAGTAATTGGTTAGTTGTCTGCAAACAACCATCTTGTACCTGATACAATTAAGTGGTTGGCATACGGTCCACGTGACAGTTTTAAATCGTATGAGGGGTATGATATCAATGGATATACCTTTTACACTGAACGTCAGGACAAGAAATCAAAGGTGGTACAGAATTGTGGGGTTTCAATGGTTGTATCATCTAGGGAGTATGCGAGTGCAAAGGATAAAACTCCGATTGATGCTACAGAATCATATTATGGGATCATTCAGGAAATATGGGAGCTCGACTAATGTGACTTCACTCTGCCTCTTTTTCAATGCATGTGGGCGAACAATAGACGTGGTTTGCGAACGGATGAGTGCGGTTTTACTCTAGTCGATATGAGTCATTTGCGTGACACGGAAGAACCCTTTATCCTTGCATCACAAGAAAAACACGTATCATTTGTATCTGATCTTGTAGACAATCAGTGGTTCATTGTTGTTAATGGTAAAAGTCGAATTTTAGGAGTCGGTGATGTTGATGACGAAGAAGAATATGATAAGTTTGATGATACCCCCTTTTCTCAATCCCAAATGATGATGTGATGGATGTGCCTGATACTGAAAAGAGTTACATGCGCATGGATCACCAAGAAGGAATTACGGTTATCGAGCAACCTATTGACCAAAATTCAAGGTAAAAAATGTTCTATATGAGTAATTTGAATTATAAAATGATGAGTTTTTAATAGAATTCGTTATAATAGTATGTTGAGACATGTTTATCTTGTTTTAAATTTGTTAACACTTTTTGTTGTTTCTATATACATGCAACAGATATGGCTAGTGACGGTTCGAGCGATCACTCATCGGATTCCGATACACCATTTAGCCCAGAAAAGGAGGCTCACCAGGGGGAGGATAGTGACAGTGCTGCAGATGAGTTAGAAGCTTGGTGGGAAACATGGGAACAAGATGCTGATAGGAATGCTTTACTTGGCATTGAGGTGACATCTGATTCACGTCAGCCAGCCCCCTCAGGTTCGCGCATATTTGATTACTGTAATTATTGAATATGTAATTTATTTGTTCGTTCTCTAATTTAGTTTTCTTATTTTGTTTCTTAGATCGTCGTCAGACCAATGCATATTATGGTGCACAAGGGAGGGGGAAGAAGCTAGGTGGGAGGACAAAGGCATCGAGCAAGAGCAAAAGAGGTCCCACGATGAGGCTCAACAACAAAAGATCCCGTCGCTAACAAGCGATCCCACGATTTATTATTTGTTATTGCTTTTTGGGCAGTTGGAGTACAAGGAGAAGCAAGCTAAGGGTGAGTTCACTCCGATACGTAACAAAGACGCCCTTTTTCGGCTCTTGGAGAGAAGCCAGATCATTCGGGGAGTTGTTACGGTTTTGGAGGCATCAATGTTGGCTATAGGGCAGCTTTTGGCGTTCCACCTCCTAGGAACTCGAGGCAGACATTTGTGCCCACCCCAGAATAAGAGGAAGCATTCATGCGGAAAATGTATGAAATATGGAGAAATGACATTGCCTCGTTTATGCATAATGCGGCTCTTTCACAGCCCACTAAGCTATCTACTCCACCATTTGTTCCATCATCTGCTTCACCATTTGTTGCACCATATACTTTTCCAGTTGTTGCACCATCTGATTCACCATCTGCTTCACCATCTGCTCGACCATCTGGCTTTTCCGACACTCAGTCTCATGCGTTGAAGGTACATATATTTATCATATATACATGTGCACCATACAAATAATTATCTTACATAATTAGAACTTTACTTTACAATTAGGCCGAGACTCCATGTCGATTGTATTTGATAGACCCAACTAGTGGAGAGACTTGTCTCGTGGCAGATGCACATTATTATGCTTTTGATGAGACCACTACTGTTCATGGGTCTAGAATGATGAAGGATCACCTTCAAGTGAAAGTTCATCGTTATGTAGAGAAGTATGGTCATTTGCCACTACCTGTCCCCGTCCCCGCATATGAAACCGTCAATCCAGCTAGTGCTTTGGGTACGTGGGTGCAATGGCCAAAAATTTAGTGCAAATGTTAGGTGATGAGGTAATTGTTCAAATCTTATCCATTTTAGTAAAAACAATAGCATTAAATTTAAAAATTACATAATCTTGTGCGAGTTCTCAAAAATAATTATTAGGTTACACCGACACGTAAAAAACAAAAGGGTATTTCAGGGGAGGCTGTTAGATGTCCTAGCCAGCAGCTTCTAGCCGGTTCGGCTACTCGTTATAGTCCAGTTGTCGATGATGCCTCGTTCTTGGAATCCCTCACTGAAGACTGTAAGGAGTTAGCAGATACGCTTGTCGTTGCCATCACAGACGTTGATACCATTGGTGTTACCTCGAGCTCCTTAGTCCATTATCCAGAAGATTCCACCGCTTTTCCAACCAAGGAGGATATTGCTCAATTCTTGAAACGGGAGATTCTTAATATTTCTATTATCCAAGTGTACATGAGGTAGATAAGAAGTAAAGTTGTGATTTTTTTAATATTTGATTGTATGATAGTTGTATTTTGCACATAAATTTTACATTTGTCTACTTTTTATAGTGCGTCGCAGACTGACTTGATAGCATTTGGGGATGATGTTCGTGTTTGTTGGATGTGTCCGGAGAGTACCGCGGATGTGAAAGCATTGGAGAACGTAACGACTTACATTCAGTGTGCTTTGACTCGATTCGTCGTTGATGGTGCTAGTATCATCTTCGCGCCAATCTTTCAAGAGTAATATTCTATCTTACTAGTTTAATGTTGATCATTGTTGCATGATATGGTGATTTAATAGTAACTTTTGTTATTCAATTTTGCAATAGCCGTCATTGGATGCTCCTTGTCATATGTCCCACAGTAGGGGCTATTTATGTCTTTGATTCTGCTAGCCTACACAAGGAGCAGAAGTTAAATATTAAACCGGCTATGATAGCATAAGTTGGTTTGATATCTCTTAAATGAATTGAAATTATAGTATAAGGCAAATAAAGTCTAAATCATTTGATGTTGTGTTATGTAGTGCTTTTAGGAGGTTTCGGTTGAGTGGCAATAAAGTTCGTCGGGAAAATCTTCTTTGGAAGCGTGTGGAGGTATAGTAGACTTATATTATTCAATTAAGCCTATGCTATTCTCTTTATACGATAAATTTTCTCATTTTCTTAAAACTTTTTATAAAGTGTCCACAACAAAAAGGACGCGAGGACTGCGGTTTTTTTTTTATCATGCATAACATTTTTGACGTACTCAATTTATATTCCGATTCGGAGGATTTCAATGAAGTAAGTTTTTGTTCACTTACATTTCATTTCATCTATTATTTAGCTATTTGAGACAAACTTTAGTGAATTATTTTCAGGTTTCTCGTTCCTTTACCTCCGATCCTTACACGGAAGAGCAAATCAATGAGGTGAAAAATAAGTAGGCAAGATACTTTATTGATTTTTGCATTGCGTAGTTTCTTTGAGTTTATGTTAATTTGCATTGCTTTGTTTCTCTATCTTTACAACGAATATATTTAGTGCAACTTGTACCAACCAACATGGTATTGACTTGGATTTGATGATACACATATGTTGGATTTACATGATATCTATGTTGGATTGAACCGTATTTATATCTTGTTGAACTTGGATATTGGATGATGGATGTTGGGGGAAAATTGGTTATTGGATGATGGATGTTGGAGGAAAATTGGTTATTGGATGATGGATGTTGGAGGAAAATTGGTTGTTGGATGATGGATGTTGGTTGTTGGTTGTTGGTTGTTGGAGGTGGTTTGGATGATGAAAGTTGGTTGTTTAGGATGATTAGATGCTGAATGTTGGATGTAATATTGTGTAGGTTATTTCCCAATTATAAGGTTTATCCAATTACAAACGGAGCTCTGCCGTAATTTATACAGAAAATATTATTGCAGCCGCTGCATTCGGCTTGCTGCATACCCAATTATAGGACGTTTGCTTGCTGCATAATTTTTTTTTTTAAAAAAATGCAACCTAATGCTGCGGTTGTTGGTAGAAACCGCCGCAATAGACACACCTATTGCTGCGGTTCCTACCCAAAACCGTAGAAATATGTTGCATTTTTTTAATTATTGCGCGGCCAAAACTGCAGCAATAGGCCACTTAATGACCGCCGCAATTAACGTTTATTCTAATTGTGCTAGCATCCTTAAAAGCATACCAAGTCTAAAACTCTAAAGTCATTAGAAGTTTGTCAAGTCTAGGATTTCATATCCATTAGGACTGCATTCATACCAAGTCTAAAATTTTAAAGTCATTATAAGTTTGTCAAGTCTAGGATTTCGTATCTATTTGGACTGCATTCATACTAGAGTTCTTTTTCATTGCATAGTCCACTTAATGCATAACTAAAGATCATAGGAGTCTCATTGCATCCATACTCTCCATTTCATCTCATTCATTCGTCCCAAACTACAAATGATCTGATTCGCTCTTTTGTGATATGTAGGCAACCTTTCTATGTTCGAACGCATAGATTGAGTCATGCATACATGCATTAGGTCTAGGTGCATAAAAAAATCATAAAAAAAATCATCATGCATTCAAATTCGTTCCTAGAAGCTTAACTTTTTTTTTAAAACAAACATACATTCTTCCATTCCATTGCTTCTCTCCACCATCACTCCATTTCTGATCTCCCGCTTGATGATCCATCACAGGAAATACACAATATGTCAAGCACACTTCAAGAACAAGTTGATGAGTTGAAGGGAATACTGATATATCTTGTAGCACGTGTCGTCAGACTAGAGACACACTACACTCAAGAGAATCGTAATGCAAATTACAAGGCACCAGATAGTTTTGTCGCAATAACGACTGACCAACAAAGGAACAATGAACTGCATGACATCACACAACACAGTCCGCTGATAAATCCTTCCATAAAATCAGTCTCTGAAAGATCGCCTCTTTCCAGAGGAGGTAAAATAATTATGGATGTTTCACCCAACACTCAAGTATCTACGGAAACAAAGAAAACCCGTGAGATACATTCCAGACCTGCACTAACTCTTACTAAGCCTAAGAGAAAATATAAGACAAATTTCATATCCTTACACATGAGCTATGGTTCTATATTCGAGTATCTTCATTTTAGACAATTGTTCTACCCTATATGACCCACTCTAGATCCTGAGGAAGGAAAAAAAAAAGGGCCAAATTGGGACAAAAATGCTTATTGCAAGTACCATGGAGGAAATGGACATAGAACTAACGATTGATATAGGTTAAAGCACCTTATCCATGACATGATAGAAGACGAAAGGCTTCCGATTCTCTCGAACAAGGCCCTAAATAAGATGGATGTCGCTGACATGGGTACAAAGGATTATGTAAAACCCCGACGGGCACAAAAGACCTTCCCTCCACTGAAAATGATTTATACTCAAATTTTTCACCAACTCCAGGCTAAAGGTGCGATTTCGCTAATTGGACCCCTAGAAGACCCACCTAAAGAGGAAAGAAATCCGATGTGGGATAAAGACTCCTATTGCGAATACCACAGGGGGAGAGGTCACCACACTGAAAGATGTATGGGCCTTCAGGCGATTATCCAAGATATGATCAATGACAAAAGGCTTCAATTGCTATCAGATATAGACTATAAAGACAAAGCCCCAGTCCCAATAGCATATATTCACTAAAAGGTTTGGACTCGCTTAGGTCCAATCAGCACGAAAAAATACACTTCTTCTCTTTTCATTGAGAAAGAGATCTCATGAAGACAGAAGCGACGAAGCTGTCTCGTTACGCGACATAGGAGTCTAGACTTAGGATTTCGTTTTTCTGTTTCACTTTTCTTATTTTTTCCCAGTATGATATAGATTTTTCCTTTTTTCAATCAATAAATGAGTGTTTATCTATCTTCTAACCGTGCATTCATGAGCATCAAATAAAATCCCGATTGCCGCCTTAAAAGAAATGAATTTATAATTCTCATGACTATTCTAATAAAGGCAATGAACAATTAGCATATATTAAAGAGGCATTCCTCCCTTTCCCCGCAACTATTTCCTCAATACATAACATCCATCCCCCTTTAACCTACCTCATGGGAAGTACATTTGACAACAAATCATTGTAAAGGGCAAGCAAAAAAAAAAGAAAAGAGAGCAACATTAAAAAAATCAGAGCAAAAAAAAAATTTAATAAAAGCGAAAAAGCAAAAGCAAAAATGATGAGCAACAAAAAAAACAAAAAAAAAGGAGGAAGTGTTGCAAAGAAGCCCATCAATAGCTTTGTCAAATGTATTTTCTTTTCAAAACCATCAACCTTCGATTCTAAACCTCCAACTTCATCGAAGGCCTTGATCTCAACAACCAAAAACCATTACAAGCCAAATCATACCACTATCAAGAAACATTTTCAAAAACCCACAACCATACTACGTCCCAATAAGCCCTAAAAAGACAAACCAAAGCCCGCTAAGTCGAAAACCCATAAGGGCGACTTAGGCAAAAGTCAGGGCACCTTCTCATTCATTGGCTTGAACTACGAATGGTCTGATTCTGCTAAAGATACGTAGGAAACCTCACCCTGAGGTCCGACCGCTTTAAACCAAACCAAACCTACATCATTATCCATCCCTTGCTAAAGACCCCTTCCAAATCAATGCCTAATTCATTACAAATGGCTCCAAAGCAAAATGCTCGGCCACCAATTAAAATGCTAATAGCTACGACTGGACTGATTCCATTGTGGATGCGTAGGCAACCTCTTTTGAGGCCTGGACATGTTAATTCAAAACATATTTTTTAAGGCTCGCCTAGGCCCATGAGAAAAGCGCAATCTCCTGAATCATGATTTTTAAATGCTCATCCCTACCCTTAGAACTAGTCTGGGATTTCAACCTGCATTATTAGCCTACCTCATTGCGTGAGTCAATTCATTATGGCTGCGCCTTATTCTTATTCTTATCCCTTGCCGTTTTCTGAACTACATTATCGTTTCTAAGCCAACCTTAGCATAACCTTTCAACACTCAACGCTATGACCGCGCCTCATCCTTTGAGTGTTCCTTTATCTTGGCCATATTCTCTTCTCTTTTCACCTTTACGAACCCTATTTGGAATCTTTGGTCGGAACTTCTACTAAGCGTGACGAGATATCTTCAAAATCAAGCGACCAAGCTGGGTACTTCATCAACTCCATCTTATTGGGGGCTTCATCACTAATCCACCAAGAAAACCATAGGCTCCCTATATGACATCTTGGGTTTTAAAGCCACACGGATGCAACATCGCATCTATTTTTGGGCTCGCTTAGGCCCTTGGCATACGAAACTCGAAACATATACAAGTCAAGCATTACGAGGACTCGTTCTACAACACATTTCAAATTCAATATCACCCATTAACTGAATGAATCATCCTTGGGGGCTTCCCATTTCTCTTCTTTCATAGGCTCCATGTGTACCTTGATCAGGACTTCCTTACGAGTCCATACAAAATATTGTGGGCTCCAGACCCATATGAGATCCTAACTATTTTATGGGCTCACTTAGGCCCGTAACAAACTAAAGTCAAAGACTCGTTCTACGACGCATTTCGGATTAATCATGACCTACGTGGATCATCCTTGGAGGCTTCCCATTTCTCCTCTTTCAAAAATAGTTTTCTAAATGAAAAATTGAGCTTAGAGGAACAACAAAGCATCATATCATATCATTTGCATTAGTGTCATATCTCTGCATTTGCATATCATATCATCCAAACATCGTGTCTAGTATTGCGTGCATCGGTCATCCTTGGCCATAGGATCCTAGCATCAATCATGTACGAACACAAATAATTTCTTATAAGTATGTCCTTATACACATTCTGTAGTCTAGTGTCACACAGTTGCACATACAACACACATCTTATACACATTCTGTAGTCTAGTGTCACACAGTTGCACTCTTACATTATCTCCTCATAATTTAGGTCATAAGTATGTCCTATCCTTTCTCACTTTTTAGCGAATGAACTTTTCGCAAGTTATATTTCTCGCTTTTGAGCAAATGAACTTTTCATAAGTCAGACTTCTCGCTTTTTAGTGAATGAACTTTTCATAAGTTATATCTCTCGCTTTTTAGTGAATGAAGTTTTCCTAAGTTATAACTCTCGCTTTTTAGCGAATGAACTTTTCGCAAGTTATTGCTTTTAACCCAAATAAATCTACCTCGAATAATCCCTTTAAGGCGAATAAACTTTTTGTAAGTTGTTCTTTTCTTCCTCGCTTTTAAGGGAATGAACTTTTCGTAAGTTATGCTATTCTTCCTCGCTTTTAAGCGAATGAACTTCTTGTAAGTTTTGCTTTTCTTCCTCGCTTTTAAGTGAATGAACTTTTTCGTAAGTTATAAACTTTTCGGAAGTTACTCCTTTCTGTTTGCATACTTGTGTTCATTGCATTCTACACGTATCAAGGCCACAAACACTCTGGAGAGTTAACAGCGGAAATCAATCGTTAGATCTGCGGACCATCAATTAACAGTAAGGTAGAGGACTCTGTCCGGTCTGCGGACCATCCATCAACAGTAAGGCGGAGGACTCCGTCAGGCCTGCAGACCATCAATCAACAGTAAGGCAGAGGACTCTGTCAGGTCCGCGGACCATCAATTAACAGTAAGGCAGAGGACTCTGTCAGGTCTGCGGACCATCCATCAACACTAAGGCGGAGGACTCCGTCACGTCTGCGGACCATCATCAATAGTAAGGCGGACAACTTCGTCAGGTCTGCGGACCACCATCAACAGTAAGACGGAGGACTCCTTCAGGTGTGCATACCATCATCAACAGTAAGACAGAGGACTTCGTCAGGTCTGTGGACCATCATCAATCAGAAAGGCGGAGGACTCCGTCAGATATGCAAAGCATCATCAATCGAGACAGCGTAACTCTGACATGAGCCGGACTAAAATAGCTCGTAACTTCGACATGAGCCGGGCCGGAAATAGCTCATGACACCTTCTTTCACAATCCATCTCATTTTTACATATTTACAAATATGTTCCACACATGAAAGCTTTGGCTTATTTTGCAGGTACCAGCGTAAAAAGGTGATTTTGGATTGCAGAGCATCTAGAATCATTCTCCGTCCCAACACGTATATTTTGACTTTCGGTTTTACAAACCTCGGTCAAAGTGGGGGCTTCTATAGATTCTATAGACACCTAATCGTATCTCCGCATTTAAGGGTCCAATGATGAAATATACCGCGGTAATAGTTGGCGCAACCCAACGGAAGAGCAATCCGAAGAGCCAACTCAAAGTATGTTTTGAAATCTTATTTTAAAGCCCAATTGATTATTCATGATAATTAATTGTATTCTAAGCCCGTAAAATATTTTGAGTCCATTTAAAATATTTTAAAAGCCCAATTGTTTATTTATTATTTTTTAATAAATATTTTAATAAATGCAAATCAAATTTTTATTATGTAAAAAAACTCAATCTCCAGATTTTAAGGGATAACAAATATATTTTAAAACGCGTTTAAGGAAAAAAGGCTGGCAAATGAGCTGGACGCAGGCGGTGCGCCCAGCGCATTGGCCAAGCTGTGGCAGGCGCTCCAATTTACGCCTGACATGTGGTTTTGTGACTCACACAGAGTCCTGCGCCTGGCACACATTTTTGTGTGAGATGCATCTTTTTCTTTTCTATCTTTTTAAATACGCGTACCACGTGTACGTTTTCTACTGGGCATGTCGATACGTGGATTTGCGCTTGACACGTAAGCCTGCGCCTGGCGCAGGTAGGCGTGTGAGATGCACTTTCCTTTTTCCTATAAATACCTTTGATTTTCCAAATCCAGAACGGCTTTTTTAATTTTACTTTCTCGAGCACATAAATTTCCAAACACATTAATCCTTCGTGAGTTCTTAATCACTTAAATTCCTGAGGACTCTTGAATAATTCTATTGTTTTTAATGCCTTGAAGTTACTAACGATTTCTTGTCATAATGTAGATATTTAATAAAGAATCGTGTTTATTGTACATTATGAATCCCTTTTACTCTTATTTTTGTATATAATATTCATGTTGCTTTGATTGTCGTATGCATGATTTTTATCACCCACATGTTATTATTGCTAAACAAGACTTAAGGAATTGTTCTAACTAATTTAGATAATTTGGACAACCTGCAAGGAACCTTGTAATATTATTGCTTAATAACTTGTCGTTAAAAAAAATAGTCTTTTATGTGTTTCCTGAACCAATTTAGACTAATATTTTTATGGTGTACAAAAATATTCTGTGATTATTCTTTTGCATAAAACTATGATATGAATCGATATTTAGTAAAGGCCAGCAATGGGCGAACTTGGTTCACTATGACCATATTCCTACCCTCACCCCCGAACTCAATTTTTGGTTCAATGACCATCTATGGAGTCAAGACGGTGAAATCTACATTGGATAAGTCCCTAAGATGTCCCTATAGGTTTTCAATATCCAATTAGGTTTATAAGTTTTCCTGTAAAGACTTGTTGGCGACTTCAAAATGAATTTCAATAAAACCTTAACAATGGGGTAGTCAAATACACGCTCACACGCAGTAGGCGAAAATAAAAATCACACCTACACTTGGACTTAGTCAAAGAACAATGGACTTTTGAAGGACTAGCCAAAACTGTTTTGCGTGGTCCCCTGAAGATATGACAGGAATAAGTCCAGACGTCATCACCCATAAATTGAACGTCGATTCGAAACATAAGCCAGTCAAGCAAAAACGTCGCAAGTTCGCTCCTGAACGCAATCAAATCATAAACAACGAGGTTCAGAAATTGATCGCCACAGGTAAAGTACGAGAAGTTAAATACCCTGATTGGTTAGCTAACGTTGTTGTTGTTAGTAAGAAAAATGGCAAGTGGAGAGTCTGCATCGACTTTACGGATTTGAACAAAGCCAGCGCAAAGGATCCGTTCCCACTCCATCACATAGATGCCATGGCCGACTCGACAACAGGGCACAAACTCATGACGTTCATGGACGCATACTCTGGTTACAATCAAATCCTCATGCATCCCGACGATCAGGAAAAAATGGCATTTTACACCGATGAAGGTATTTATTGCTATAAAGTCATGCCTTTTGTACTAAAAATGCAGCTGCGACTTATCAACTATTTTGGTCAACACTTAAAGGGAATGAGAATGTGATACGCTCAAGTTATACGGTGTTCATATTATATTTTGGGTGCACTTTGCTAAGGGTTTGATTGTAATTGTTAACGTTCGTGTTTTATTTAACCCTTAGCGGAAGTTCGGAGTTTTGCGAGATAATTTGTGTTAATGTCATGTATTCCGAGCTTTCAAGGTGAAATGCATTTGAGCCAAGCAAAGTACCAAACTGCATCGCAAGCACAACATCGTCTCACCAACCAAGCTCTCGTGCGCGCTCACAACCAAGCTCTTGTGCGCGCTCATCACCAAGCTCTCGTGCACCGCAAGCTCGGCATCATCGTCCAGCTCTCGCGTGCACGCTCAGCAGCCAAGCCAAGCTCTCTCGCGCGCATCATCGCCCATCATCGCAAGCCCAGCGCGCGCTCGAAGCAAGGCTGCCCAGCACAGCAGCTCGCACCTCGCGAGGTCCTTCGCACCTCGCGACCTACTTTGCCCAGCCAATTTTGCGGAAGACAGAGTACTCTTCGCACGGTGCGACCAGACTCGCACCTCGCGACCCCTAGGTCGGTGTAATTGTCGGCTGACTTTTATGCTTTAGTATAAATACCAAACTTGTTTTTGGACCTAAGGGGGCAGCAGCCACAAGGAGAGGGAGTCTCCAAAACTCCACTCCTCTCTTGTTGTCTTCTCTTTTTAGTTTTTATTTTCTAGTTTAGTTTTTGTAGATTTCAATTATGGGATTGGCTTATGCTATGCCGATTGTAGCTTGAACCGTTCTTGAACGAGATTAATATGGAGCTTCAAGCATTATTGTGAGATCTTTCCTCTCTATTTAGTTTCTTTGATTATGGTTTAATTTCTATGCTTGCTTTCTATGATTTTTGCATAATTATGCTAGGAACGTTACTAGTTTGATTGTGTAATTAATCTAATGCTAGATTTAAGAATAGAATCGGATTGTTTTATTCTTTTATCAATTGGTAGCAAACTAGGGAGTAACTTAGATGCAGATCGTCTTGGTTATTTCTTGGGGAAATTGAATTAACTGTTGAATGTTTATCGCTTGTATGACGTTAGCGGTGTCCGTTGGTTCTCTCGTGTTTATTGCTGCTATTGGATTGAACTTAGACGCGATCGGACTAGGTTATCCTTTAGTTAGGGTTTTATAGTCACGCTGATCGTGCTATTCAACTAAGAATAAGGAGAATGCGAGATTAATTCTCAGCAATAGATAATCATGGAAATAATTAGAGTTGAGGTTCAAGGATCGATAATGAATTGAAGTGGATGTTAATCGGATTCAAGATCTTCCCATAATTGATTTCTCATCTTATTTATTTGCTAGTTAGTTGTAGTTTAGTTATAATCTACTTGAAACCCCCCTTTGTTATTATTATTAGGTTTCTCGGCCCTTAGCTTAATCTAGGTTTTGAATCACGCTAAGTATTAAACTTGTCCCTGTTTCCCTGTGGATACGACCCCTACTTCCATTATACTAGCTTAGTGTAAAAGAGAGTAGGAGAAATTTTATCTTTGGCCGGGTGCGGTGCACAACGACACATCCGCGCCCGCCAGAATGGCATGAAAACTCATAGGAAGGATCCCTTATTGTGTATTGAACTAGGAGGAGAAGTAGTCTCTAAACTACTTTCTCCTGCACATATTAACTTGTATGACGATACAATTAATTATTTTATTATAATCTAGTTAGATAAGATATCTAAGCTTCCTGAGTAAATTTAGTCAAGGACACTTCTCGGAGGTATGATCATACTGATTTTCAAGGTTTATCTACTAAAGACTGTCAAGGGCACTTTAGTTATTCAACGTTTAATATCCCGTATGATTCCAAAGTGAGGACGGTGCCCGTTCCATGCCAGATCAAATAATAATAAAAGTTACGGAGTCACTTGTTATTAATTCCTAAGTCAAGCATGAATTCTTGTTTACAATTTTCTAGTATCATGTTTAGCATTCATCTTCTATGAATTTCGTTAAGTACGTACTCAACATTAGCTGAATTGTTCTTTGTGTGTTTCTTTGCATGTTCTGTAATGATCCATAATTTCTTATAAATTATAAGGAGGAGGTTAGTAATAGATTTTCAAGATTAATGCATGGGAGTTAGCTGTTGCAGTTGGATTTCATTTTTATTGCTATCGGACATTGTGTTTTATTTATTTCTTTCTTAAGTTTTGAATTTTGAATTAATCGATTTTTTAATAAGGGGCCTTAAAGGGTTCCCAACTTGTAGTTTAGTTATTTTTAATTAAAGTCTTCCGTTGTGTTATTTTCAAAAGGATCATGCCGACCAATGGTGCCAATTCTATGCCGACCAATGCCATCGAAACGAGGATTGTATAACACTCAGGAGGGAAGTCGCTTTCATGTTGAACAAGGGGCACCTATAAAATCTTCTTAGCGACAAAGGGAAAGCGTCCTTCGACAAGAAACCACCGAAGCAAAATCCACCTGCGTCTCCTTCGCATATTAAGGTAATTAATGTAATTTCTGATGGATCTAACGTTTGCGGACTAACATATTCAGCAGCCAAATGGCAAGCAAGAGAGGGTTCTCCCTCGTCTGAAGTTCCTAAAGATTGCAGGTCAGATGACGAAAGGAAGTTAGAAGCAATGTCGATCACCTTTGATGACGATGACGTGTGTGACGAGGAGCATCACGACGGACTAGTCATTTCCTTGACAATCAGCAACTGCTTGTTGCGACGCATGCTGGTCGACGGTGGAAGCACAACAAACATCTTGTTCCAAAGCGCCTTAGAAGGTATGGGTCTTTACGACAGGGACATAACGAAGAAATCAAAAGTCCTAGTCGGATTCAGTGGAGAAACGCAGCAAATTGTTGGTGAAATCACCTTGCCCACCTACACAAAAGGAGTCAATTTGCAAACCAGATTCAATGTCCTCGACTACCCGTCAGCATACAATGTCATCCTTGGCACACCTTGGATCCATAAGATGAAAGCGGTCCCGTCAACCTATCATCAGACACTCAAATTTCCTACTGGATGGGGCGTCCAAGAAATGAAAGGAGAGCAAAAGGCTGCTCGAGAATGTTATAGGTCGTCCCTCAAACCCCCCAAAGCCTCAATCTGGCAATTAACAAGCAGATCAGCGCCAGATGAACCTAAAGAACAACAAATAGATGAAGTGGCGCTTGATCCAGCCTTCCTAGATCGTGTCGTAAGCATCAGAGCGACCCTGTCGCCTAAACTTCAAAATCAGGTAATTGACTTTTGAAGGACTAACCAAGACTGTTTTGCGTGGTCGCATGAAGATATGACAGGTTTAAGTCCAGACGTCATCACCCACAAATTGAACGTCGATCCGAAACATAAGCCAGTCAAGCAAAAACTTCCCAAGTTTGCTCCTAAACGCAACCAAATCATAAACAACGAGGTTTAGAAATTGATCGCCACAGGTAACGTACGAGAAGTTAAATACCCTGATGGGTTAGCTAACGTTGTTGTTGTTAGTAAGAAAAATGGCAAGTGGAGAGTCTGCATCGACTTTACGGATTTGAACAAAGACTGCGCAAAGGATCAGTTCCTATTCCCTCACATAGACGCCATGGTCTACGCGACAGCAGGGCACGAACTCCTGACGTTCATGGACGCGTACTCTGGTTACAATCAAATCCTCATCCATCCCAACGATCAGGAAAAAACGGCATTTGTCACCGATAAAGGTATTTATTGCTATAAAGTCATGCCTTTTGGACTAAAAAATGCAGTTGCGACTTATCAACTACTTTGGTCAACATTTAAAGAGAAAGAGAATGGCATGAAAACTCATAGGCAGGATACCTTATTGAGTATTGAACAAGGAGGAGAAGTAGTCTCGGAACAACTTTCTCCTGCACATATTAACTTGTATGACGAAACAATTAATTATATTATAATAATCTAGTTAGATAAGTTACCTAAGCTTCCTGAGTAAAGTTAGTCAAGGACACTTCTCGGAGGTATGATCATACTGATTTTCAAGGTTTATCTACTAAATATTGTCAAGGACGCTTTAGTTATTCAAGGTTTATAGCCCGTATGATTCCAAAGTGAGGACGGTGCCTATTCCATGCCAGATCAAATAGTAATAAAAGATACAGAGTCACTTGTTATTAATTCCTTAGTCAAGCATGAATTGTTAGTTGTTGATAGTTCTCTAGTATCATGTTTAGCATTCATATTCTATTAATTTGGTTAAGTACGTACTCAACATTAGCTGAATTGTTCTTTATGTGTTTCTTTGCATGTTTTGTAATGATCAATAATTTCATATAAATTATAAGTGGAGGTTAGTAAGAGATTTTCAAGATTAATGTATGGGAGTTAGCTGTTGCACTTGGATTTCATTTTTATTGCTATCGTACATTGTGTCTTATTTCTTTCTTTGTTAAGTTTTGAATATTGAATTTATGAGATTTTTTAAAAAGGGGCCTTAAAGGGTTTCCAACTTGTAGTTTAGTTATTTTTAATTAAAGTCTTCCGTTGTGTTATTTTCAAACGTTAGAAAGTTTGATTACTAAAATTATTATCCAGCCGTACGTGTATCATTATAGGCGTGATTTTATTTTTGCCTACCGCAGTGTGATAGCATTTTTGACTATCCACTGTTAAGGTTTTATTAAAATTCGTTTTGAAGTCGCCAACAATTCTTTTAGAGGAAAACTTATAAACCTAATTAGATATTAAAAACTACAGGGACATCTTAGGGACTTATCCAATGTAGATTTCCCCGTCCTGACTCCATAGATGGTCAAAATGAACCATAGCTTGAGTTCGGGGGTGAGGGTACAACACAGTCACGAACCATATTGCCCATTGATGGCCTCTACTAAATATCGATTCATATCATAGATTTATGAAAACGAATAATCACATAATATTTTTATACACCCTAAAAATATTAGTCTAAGTTGGTTCAAGAAACACATAAAAGACTATTTTTTTTAGTGACAAGTTATTAATCAATAATATTACAAGGTTCCTAATAGGTTGTCTAAATTATCTGAATTAGTTAGAACAGTTCTTCAGGTCTTGTTTAGCAATAATAACATGTGGGTGATAAAAATCATGCACAGGACAATTAGAATGTACATGATTCGTTAGTAAAAAAGAGATTAGAATGTAAGATAAATACGATTATTAATTAAATATCTACACCATGATAAGAAATCGTTAGTAACTTCCAGGCAATAAAATCAATAGAATTATTCAAGAGTCCTCAGGAATTATACCTATGCGGTTTAGGTCGAAGAGCGTAACGATTTTCAAAAGGAGCAATCGTGGAACCAAAAGCACGGTATGATCAAAAACTCGAAAAAGGTTGATGTATTGAAAGCGTTTGGGTATTTGAAGGTTCGAAATTTGATTCATAAGCATTCGGAGATTTAAGTGCTCGAGAAATAATAAATTGAAAAGTCGTCCTGGATTCGGGAAATCACAGGTTTTTATAGGAAACAGGAAACAGCGAGCCCCCTGCACCCGGCGCAAGCTGACGTGTGAGGCGCAGATTTACGTGTCAGGCGCACATTGGTGTGCTCGACGCGGTAAGCCCAAAAAGAATTGTACACGTGATACGCGTATTTTAAAAAAATAGAAAAGAAAAGACGCGACTCACACAAAGAAGTGCACCAGGCGCAGAGCTCTCTATGAGTCACAAATCCACGTGTCAGGCGTAGATTGGTGCGCCTGACACAACTCGACCAATGTGGTGGAGGCACGTGGCGCGCTAGGCGCACCGCCTTCGTCCTGCTCATTTGCCAGCCTTTTTTTTCATTAAACACGTTTTAGAAGATATTTTTTGTGCCTTAAAATCCGGGGATTGACTTTTGCGGAATAAAAATCTGATAAACAATTGGGCTTTTAAAATATTTTAAATGGACTCAAAATATTTACGGGCTTAAAATACAATTAATTGTCATGAACAATAAATTCGGCTTTAGAATAAGATTTCAAAACACACTTTAAACTTATTTTGGGTAGGCTCTTCAGATTGCTCTTCCGTTGGGTTGCGCCAACTAATATCACGGTGTGTTTCATCATTGGACCCTTAAATGGGGAGACACAATTAGGTGTCTACAAAAGCCCCCACTTTGACCGAGGTTTGTAAAACCCAAAGTCAAAGTATACGTGTCGGGACGGAGAATGATTCTAGATGATCGGCAATCCAAAATCACTCTTTTGCTCCTGTACTTGCAAAATAAGCGAAAGCTTCAGGAACAGGCATGTGTGAAATATATTGTAAAGATGTAAAACTGAAAGGGAGTGAAAGAAGGTGTCATGAGCCTTTTCTGGCCCGGCTCATGTCGGAGTTATGCTGTTTCGATGGGTAATGGTCCGTGGACTTGGCGGTGGTCTGTCACCTTTTTTATTGATGATGGTCCGCAGACCTAGCGGTGGTATGTCGCCTTTTTATTTGATGATGGTCAGCAGACCTGGCTGTGGTATGTCGCCTCTTCGATTGATGATGGTCCGTAGACCTGGCGGTGGTATGTCGCCTCTTTGATTGATGGTGGTCCGCAGACCTGGTGGTGGTATGTCGCTTGTTTATTTATGGTGGTCCGCAAATCTGGCGGTGGCATGTCGCCTCTTTGATTGATTATGGTCCGCAGACCCGACGGTGGTATGTCGCCTATTTGATTTATTGTGTTCCGTAGAACTAGCGGTGGTATGTCGCCTCTTGATTGATGGTAGTCTGCAGACCTTGCGGTGGTATGTCGCCTCTTTATTAATGGTGGTTCGCAGACCTAGCAGGCATGTGCGGAATATATTGTATATATGTAAACCGAAATGGTGTGAAAGAAGGTGTCATGTGCTATTTCTGACCCTGCTCATGTCACATTTATGCTGTCTCGATGGGTAATAGTCAGTGGACCTGGCGGTGGTCTGTCGCCTTTTTTATTGATGCTGGTCTGCAGACCTGACGGTGCTATGTCGCCTCTTTGATTGATGGTGGTCCGCAGACCTAGCGGTGGTATGTCGCCTCTTTATTAATGGTGGTCCGCAGACCTGGCGGTGGTATGTCGCCTCTATGATTGCTAATGGTCCGCAGACCCGGCGGTGGTATGTCGCCTCTTTGATTGATTGTGATCCGCAGACATGGCGGTGGTATGTCGACTCTTGATTGATTGTGGTCCGCATACCTGGCGGTGGTATGTCGCCTCTTGATTGATGGTGGTGCGCAGACCCCGCAGTGGTATGTCGCCTCTTTGAATGATTATGGTCCGCAGACCTGGCGGTGGTATGTCGCCTCTTTGATTAATGGTGGTCCGCAGACCTGGCGGTGGTATGTCGCCTCTTGATTAATGGTGGTCCGTAGATCCGGCGATGGTATGTCGTCTCTTGATTGATGGTGGTCCGCGGACTTGGCGGTGTTATGTCGTCAATTTATAGATGGTGGTTCGCAGACCCGACGGTATGTTTCTCGCCGTTTGATTGATTGTGATCCGCATACCCGACGGTCTATTTGTCGTCGTTTGATTGATTATGGTCCACAGACCCGACGATCTGTTTGTCGCCGTTTCATTGATGGTGGTCCGCAGACCCGACGGTGTGTTTTTCGCCGTTAACACTCCAGAGTATTTGTTGCCTCTAGAGCAATGTACATTTTGAAACTTTGAAATCATTTAGAACTGAAGAAGTGGACCGCACTTTAGCTACAAAGCCCCCAAGCACATTGTACAGGCTTGTGCGCAGGACGCAGAAGCCTGCGCTTGGCGAAGCATATTGCGCTAGACGCTGTTTGTTGCGTGTGGCGTAGCGCTGTCGGTGCTCTGGATGCACCTTGTGTATAGCGCTTGTCTTCCGCTGTGAAATCGTAATGGTCCGCAGACCTTGCGCTTGTCTTACGTTGTTCTGGTTCGTACTGGTCCGCAGACCTTGGCGGAAAATAACTCATATAGAGTTCTTCAATGCTGGTACCTGTAAATACACAGATATACGGACAAACAATGCATGTGTCCCGTGATGTGGGTGCTCGTGTATGATAGGACACGACTTGACTTGACGGTGTTATCGTGTATGCATACATGTGTGGGCGTGTGTGTGTGCGACTAGAATCCTATGGCTAAGGACGAAGGATGCAATGCTTGACATAATGTCTGGATGATGCAGATATGTAATGCAAATGAAGAGATGTGATACTAATGCAGATGATATGATACTATTGCAGATAATATGATTTAATGCTAATGCAGCGATATGATGCTTTTATTGTTCTTTTAGAAGCTCAAATTTTCGTTTAAAAAAAAATGTTTTTTGTAAAAAAAAAGAAGAATTGGGAAGCCCCTAAGGATGATCCACGTAGGTCATGGTTGATTCGAAATCTGTCGTAGAACGAGTCTTTGACTTTAGTTTGTTACGAGCCTAAGTGAGCCCATAAAATAGTTTGGATCTCGTATGGGTCTGGAGCCCATAATATTTTGTATGGACTCGTAATGAAGTCCTTATCAAGGTACACATGGAGCCTATAAAAGAGGAGAGATGGGAAGCCCCCACGAATGATCCATTCACTTGATAGATTATGTTGGATTTGAAATACACTGTAGAACGAGCTTTTGTAGCGCTTGAGTTGTATATCCTTCGAGTTTTGTATGCCAAGGGCCTAAGTGAGCCCATAAAGTAGGTTGGATCTTGTATCAGTGTGGGTTTTTAAACCCAAGATGTCATGTATGGACTCGTAATGAAGTCCTTATCTCAATAGGTCTGGACTTGGAGCCTATGATTTTCTAGGTGGACCCGTGATGAAGCCCCCAGTAAGATGGAGTCGATGAAGTACCCAGCTTAATTGCTTGATTGTGTAGATATCTTGTCACGCTTAGTGGAAGTTTCGACCAAAGATTCCATATAAGGTTCCTAAGGTGAAAAAGATAAGAAAGGCCAAATAAGGGAACACTCAAAGGATGAGGCGTTTCATAGCGCTGAGTATTGAAAGGTTATGCTAAGGTTAGCTTAGAAGCGATAATGTAGTTCAGAAAACGGAAGGGAATAAGAATAAGAAAAAGGCGGAACCATAATGAATCGATTCACGCAATGAGGTAGGTTAATGATGTAGGTTCAATTCCTAGTCTAGTTCTAAGTGTAGGGATGAGCATTCAATATTCATGATTTGGGCAATCGCGGTTTTCCCATGGGCCTACGCGAGCCTTCAAAAATAATTTTTGAATTAAAATGGTCGGGCCTCAAAAGAGGTTGCCTACGTATCCATGATGGCATCAGGCCAGTCGTAGCTCTTAGAATTTTAATTGGTGGCCGAGCATTTTGCTTTGGAGCCATTTGCAATGAATTAGGCATTGATTTAGAAGAGGTCATTGGCAAGGGTGGATAATGATGTAGGTTTGGTTTGGTTTGAAGCGGTCAGACCTCAAGATGAGGTTTCCTACGTAACTTTAACGATATCAGACCATTCATAGTTCAGGCTAATGAATAAGAAGGTGCCTTGACTTATGCCTAAGTCGCCCTTATGGGTTTTCGACCTAGCGGGCTTATTGGAAAGCAATGTGCATGGTTGTATGAGAAGGTTTATTACAGAGATTTGAAGTTGGAGGTTTAGAATTGAAGGTTGAAGGTTTTGAAAAGAAATTATTTTTCACAAAGCTATTGATGGGCTTATTTGCAACACTTTCTCTTTTTTTTCGATATTTTGTACTTCTTTTTTTTTGCTCATCATTTTTGCTTTTGCTTTTTCACTTTTTTTTTCTTTCATTTTTTTTATGTTGCTCTCTGTTATTTTGCTTGCCTTTTACATTGAATTGTTTTCAAATGTACTTCCCATGAGATAGTTTAAAGGGGTAAGCACTAGAGGAAAAAAGCCCAAGGGCTGCGGTCAAAAGGGGCCCAAGGGCTGCGTTTTTTGACCGCAGCCCTCTGACTAGCAGCCCTTGGCATTTAGAAAGGGCTACGGTTTTTAACCGCAACCCTTAGCGCGTTAAGGGCTGCGGTCAGGGAAAAACCGCAGCCCTTGGTGGCTTAAGGGCTGCGGTTAAGGACCAAAACCGCAGCCCTTGGTGAGTTAAGGGCTGCGGTTTTTGCCCTTAACCGCAGCCCTTGGTGGCTTAAGGGCTGCGGTTTTTGCCCGAATCGCAGCCCTTGTGACCCAAAAAAAATAAAAAAATAAATTTTTTTTTTTCATTTTTTTGTTCTAAATGTTCCCAAACATTTATATATATATAAAAGTAGCATTTTCCATTACAAATTTTGTTTTTTACACAAATATAGAGAAAATAATAACTGAATTACATTAGTTCGAGGCTGCCCTCCTTGTTCGAATTGCAATATATGAGCAGGATCACAACCATCAGAAAATAAACCAACCAAAGAACAGCCATGAAGACATTACAACAAGTCCACCAAGACTAGCATCCGGATCCCTCAAAAGCAACGTCTCTAGAGACAATAGAACCTGGCAAATAAAACCAAAATCGCTATAATTTGAAGGTGAACCTGGGGAGTGTAGCAGGGGGGCGGCAGGGGTGTCTTTGGGTGGGGGGGCTGTAGGGATGGGGGTGTAGCGGGGGTAGGGGGTGTTGGGGTGGGGTGTAGCAAGGGGGCGCAGGGGGGTGCTTGGGCTTGGCGGGGGTGTAGTAGGGGGCAAGCGGCGGGTGCTTGGGTCGGGGTGGAGGTGCTTTGGGAGGGGGTGCTTTGCCTGGGGGGGGAGGCTAGTAGGGGGAAGCAGGGGGTGTAGCAGGTGAAGATGATCATTAATATAAGCAATCACACATTTCTTATAAGATGAAGTGAAGCTACTATCTAATAAACAATTTCCTATTTAACAAACCACAATGCAATCTCCAGAACAGGAAAACCTCCATCAAACCACATTTCATTTTTCTCTTTCATAATTTCCAATTAACATCAAGCCAATGAGCTGTTTTGCACATATGTTCATCACGGGTGTGATTGTGGTCACATCTCCAATTATCAGTAGTAAGACAAATTCAACCATGAGCTTCTAAATCATCTATATAACAATCTAATTTTCATCATTGCAAGTGGTCTCAATGCTACCAAGTACCATCAATAAAGGTTTTTTTTCTTCGCAAATGTTGCCATACAGGTAAATTGAACTTCCTACCTGAAGAATTGAGCAGAGGTCCTCCATTACATGGAAGTTCATCTTCTTCCTCTATCTCCGAATCAACCGGCAAGTTGGAGCTACCAGCTGCCATGGGTCTGCTCTCTGTATCCTGTCACATATTTAGAAGATAGATAAAAAAATAAAATGACCCAATTGCCTTCTTTATGTTTCAAACTTGAAATATAACAACGATGAAAGAACTAATGAAGCCATTTTTAGTGAAAATAAAAAATGAGCAATCAAAGAAATGCAAACGTACGGAGCCAATGTAATTGATAAAGCAGGAAAATTGTTATGTTGTTGACTAAACTATATATAATTAGATACCCAGATGTTGCTTCACAATTTAAGGCATTGCCTTACTGGGTAACTTCAGGGAAAAAAACCCCACATAAATAGTAGCTTGCTAGTAGACATTTCTCACAAATAGTTAAAAAGAAGCATATAATTTGGGGAAAAAATAGGAAATAAATCATGAATTAAGTGCCTAAAAAGAGTGTTAATCCTAAAGCAAACAATAATAGTCAAATTCGATTTACAGAGAAATGAAATCAGTAGCAAAAAGAAGACATGAAGAAAAAATACTATACAAATCTGCACAATAATCTTAATTCAAAAAAACAGAGAGTGCAACTTCTACAGCTCTATATTATAATTCATAATTGTCCACTTATGCATTTAGTAGCAACATAAGCAAAAAAACTTCAAGAAGGGAAATTTCCCTATGCACTGATGCCTCTAGAGATAAATTACTCCTTTTGAAAGCTTCAGACAATTATATGGGCAGCATCAAACTGAAGAATTAAAATGGTTCAACACTTATTTTTGTGAAAACCTCAGCAATCCGACTAAACCAGCCTTAGTCATATATAGAAAGACAAAGAAACAAACAAGAAAATGAAAGTGCAATCCAACAAAATAACAAGATCAACCAAAACCTTGTAACCGTTTCTTCACTCATCATCTAGCAAATTTTATTCAATCAAAGACATGATATACACACAACAATCACTAGTACAGAATGGACGATTTGCGTCGGATGCGAGGCGCCCATTTGCGTCGGACATGGGTCCGACGGCACAGGTCTCGACGCAGATCAGGATATAGGATCTGCGTCGGACAACTATGCGATGCAGGTGACTAACTATCTACTTCGGACCCTGCCTACCATGTGACGCAGATGGGAAGGTCGCCAAGCCACAGCAACCCAAGACTCATCTGTGTCGCACATTGCTAACATGCGACGCAGATGAGTGCTGCCAAGCCCCTTAAACAGTGATTTGCGTCGGACATAAGTCCACATCCGACGTAAATTGCTATTTTTTATTAAAAAAAATTATTTTCATGAATTGCAGCTCGTAACTCAAACAAATTAACTGGTGTTTATTATATGCTACTGGAATTTCAACTGGTGTTTCAACTCAAACAAATTAACTAGTAATTAACCAATTGGAATTTCAACTCAAACAAATTAACCAGTAATTAAAAAAAAGTAGAAGTGGTGTTTTATTGAGTAGAAGGGATGTTTTTTTACAAACACTAATTACAAAGAAAAATACATAAATTACAGAAACCAAAAGGAGAAAATTAAACAAAATCAAAATGAGAAAATTACAGAAAAATCATAAAAAAAAGAAATAAATTACTCGCTCGCTGTTCGCTGTGATTCCGTCGACGTTTTCATGGCTTCACCGGAAAAAATTCGCTTCGAAAATCCCATATCTGACAATGAAAAAAAATAAACAAAAAGAAATCAGATCTAAAAAATGAAAACAAAAAAACCGAACATATATTAAACATTCATAACTCGTAATTTGCAACTAGGTAAACAAAAAAAAGGCAAAAATTCAAAAGTGATAAAAAATCAAAAATCAACAAAAACAATAAGAAATTGAGAAAAAAAAGTTACAATCAGGAGCAAAAATGTTCGATGTTCATAGTTACAATCAGGAGCAAAATCTTCGTTCGTTGTTCGTTGTTGTACGATTTTTTGAGAAGTGAGAAATTTGTTTTGAGATGAAGAGATGAATTTACACGGATATTTTTTTTTTGTGGAATGGAGGAGAGAGAAAGAAGATGAGAGTTTTGAGGAAGGAAGAAGGGGGTTGAAATATTGAAGCAGCGAAGTCTGAAAATTAGAAGGGATGGAATTTAGGTTAGAAGGGTTGAGCGGCTTTATTGGGCGGGAATTGAATGGGCATATCATCTGCGTCGAATGGGCCCATAAGTCCGACGCATATGTCTTGGAACATTTATTTGAGCGGGATTTATTTTTATTGCGTGAGAATGGGTAGAATTATCTACGTCGGACGTGAGGAGGGATCCGACACAGATAGCTCTCTTGCGTCGCACCCTAGTTTAATACGACGCACATAAGTCGTCTTTTGCGTCGATTTCCTGTTGCATGCGACGCAAATGAGTCTTCTGCGACGTTTGTCCAATTGTGCGACGCAGATGGTGAGACGCAAATCGTCGTTTTTCTACTAGTGAATACCTGAAATAGCTGCGCCATCATATTAGAATCACGCCGAATTTGCTGCTGAAAAGCAGCAGGGTTCACAGCAGACCCATCAGGATTGAGGCCCAGGTCATTAGAAGATGAACTACAAGACTAAATATATAAGTTAGATAAAAGCATAAATGAACAATTGTACTACATATACAAGCAGACTGTTGTGTTTAATAAAAGTAAAGAGAAAGTTTCAGTTGGAGACCACTGGATACAGGAATAGGAGAAAGAGAAAAAATATTACAATTATCAAGAAAAGAAAAAAGTGTGAGGGAAAGAGGTGGCCAAAGTTGACAATACAATCTAAAATACCATTATTAAAAATTACAAACTAAATACGCTTCTTGGTAGTAGTAAAATGTCTACAAGGAAATCCCATTTCGGATGGGATTACGTATGAAATTCAATCATCGAATAGATTTATAAAATATCACAGCACAAAATGATTTGGGTCGGCCAACATGAATCGTCATAATATCATAGCCCCAAAAAAAACATAAATCAAAACATAATAAGCATTTAAATCAATCAAACAAATGGTAGAATTTTAAAAACATAGAATTTAGAGAAACTGACCAATTGATGATCGTTCTCCAAGGATATGTTCATTACCAATGGCTCCTGTAAAGTTTAGAGATCCATTTACCCATCCACCATGGATAAAACCACCAGCTTTCAGAATCCTTTCTTTTTCAGCCTCAAGTTCAGGTTTGTGATCCTTGGATAAATCATAAGCCTGGAGAAAAAGATTAGCGTCATAGAATAAGTAAGAGAACTAGGTACTGATATAATTAAATCACATCCTTAGAGGAGCAAATAGATAATTACAGACAGAAACAAGATGTAAATCATATATTTATTTTAAATAAGCAACATCTTGTCTAATGAAATTAGTTTGACCTTGCCAAACAATCTCCACCTTCTTCAAATGAAGGCATAAGAAATACCAAACTGCAGAATGCATTAAGCACAAACATATAATTACTTAAAAGGGATGAGATCTGCAAATCTGCAAGTAATAATTAACCCAAGACCAATTGATAAGTGGGGAGGAAGGGAGGGCGGGAAGGAAATTTGTCCATGCAAGTGCCTACAGGCTACAGTGCTTCTGTGCACCACACACAGAAAAAAGAAAAGCAAACAGAGCGGAAGAAAGAGGATTACTTGACCACCCTTGGACAATACACAACGAGAGTCACCAGCATTAGCAACGACTAACTTGTTTTCTCGCATTATTACAGCACAAGCTGTGCACCCATAAGATGGTTCCTCCGAATCAGAATCAAGCTCCTGTTTGGTGATACAAAGCAAAAGGGTTTTATATAGCGAAATTCGAGTACATATAAAAGCCAAAAAATATATAATTAATTTCACATTTTAAACCCATTATTCCTTCTCCATGTTTAGCCTTAGGTTATTGATTAATTCTTTCTTAAAAGACATTAACAACAATCAAGCAAAAAAGTCCCAGCTGAAAAAGTTATTGTGTTATATATGTTTTTTATACCCTTGTATTTGTCTAAATTAAGATTTGATTAAATAGTCTTGTAGTACTTGAAACTAAAACAATCGATCCCATATATGTCCCTTTTTGCCTTGCATGACTGAAATTGAGGATTGGAGCAACAATCTATTCATGTAATGAGCTTAATTGATTAATGAGTGAAAATCATCATAAATTGTAGCTAGTATGCAGGGAACTTGAGAAATGGAGCACGAAGAACAGGCAATGGCGGCAGGGAGGCGGCGGAGCAGAGGATCAAATGCAGTGTTAACCGACCGAACACATCTTTTTCTTCATAAAGAAACAGAAAATTGTAGCATCACTGAAACAAAAACTATCTACATTCTAATGACAGATTGAACTAACTAATTGCACAAACATAGAAGAGAAACACCACCTCAAATGCGTTCAAGATGACAATTAAACATAAATTTCATAAAGAAAAACAAGGAACTGAATCATTCAACCTTCCACAAACAACCAAAACACTAGAAAAAGAATAACAATCTAGATAAAAAATTCAACCACAAAAAAGCGATCTAATATATCCAAAATTTGACGTGATTAAATCAAATCAAACGAAAAAACGCACAGATTACAGACTAATTGAGCTCAATTAAAAGGTAATAAACAAGAGATTCATATAATTCTGCGGCGAACACCAGATTGAGCCTTGCGATGAAGGAGAAGACGACGAATTCCAATGTAATCGAGATCAGAATCAGCGACGATTGGTTGAAGTAAGCAACGAAAAAGCTCTGGATCTATTTCTTCACTCTTCTTCTCTTCATTCTCTCTCTTCTTTTCTCTAACTTCAGGAATTTCTTTCGTCTTTACGCAACGGCGAAAGCCGTCCTTCTTACGACATCAATCTTCTCAACTCCGGCGAGCGAACGGCGGCAGAGGGTGAAGAGAGATGCGAAGAGAGAGAGAGGGATGGGGGTTTGATGAGGTGAGAGGGAAAATCGGGGACTGGTGAGAGAGAGAGAAAACTTAGGGTTTTGTTTTGGGATGGGTATGCGTGTTTGCGGAGAGTTTCACCCAAGTGAATAACTAGGCCCATTAGGGGCTGCGGTTAGCCCAAAAACCGCAACCCTTTAATTAAGGGATGCGGTCAGCCAAAAAACCGCAACCCTTAATTTATAAAGGACATCAGTTTTTGGGCTAACCGCAGCCCTTCACTATTAAGGGCTGCGTTTTACAATAAACCGCAGCCCTTGCACCGCAGCCCTTGCATTTTTTTCCACTAGTGAAGGATGTTATGTATTTAGGCTGAAATGGATGATAATGATTGGAGAAAGGAAGGGATGCCTCTTTTATGGCAATTATGTTCATTGCCTTTATTAGAATAGTCATGAGAAATAGAAATTCAATTCTTTTAAGGCGACAATCGTTATTTTCATTGAGGCTCATTAATGCAAGGTTTAATTGGAATTCATGAGTACACGCAATAAAAGGGAAAATCATATATTAGACTGGGCAAAATACAAGAGATGAAACAGAAAATGAAATCCTAAGTCTAGACTCCTATGTCACATGACAATTGATCTTAAATCTGAGGCCTTTTTGTAGAAGGAGAAATTGGAAGTCTCCCATCCTCGATCATGTCCTGCATAAGGCCTCGAAATGGGTAGCAATTGTTAGTCTTATGTCTATGGCCTCTATGGTATTTGCAATAAGCATCTTTGTCCCAATTTGCACCCCTTTTATCTTCGTCTGGATCTGGAGTGGGTCTTATGGGGTAGAGCAATTTTCTAAAATGAAGATACTCAAATATAGCACCATAGCTCATGTGTAAGGATATAAACTCCCCCTTAGACTTCCTCTCAGACATGGTAGGAGTTAGTGCAGGTCTAGAATGTATCGCAGTAGATGCTTGGGCGTCAGGTGAATCA
Organism: Beta corolliflora; assembly: GCA_947648045.1. NCBI lineage: Eukaryota > Viridiplantae > Streptophyta > Magnoliopsida > Caryophyllales > Amaranthaceae > Beta > Beta corolliflora. Next base: position 949,316 of record CANSZD010003166.1, on the reverse strand, counting down.
TCAATAATTATTTTGCCTCCTCTAGAAAGTGGCGAGCTTTCAAAGACTGATTCAATGGAAGGATTTATCAGCGGACTGTGTTGTGAGATGTCATGCAGTTCATTGATCTTTTATCGGTCAGTTGTTATTGCGGCAAACTATATGGCGCCTTGTAATTTGCATTACGATTCTCTTGAGTGTAGTATGCCTCTAGTCTGACGACACGTGCTACAAGATCTACCAGTATTCCCCTCAACTCATCAACTTATTCTTAAACTATGCTTGTCATATTGTATATTTCCTATAATGGATCATCAAGCAGGGAATTAGAAATGGAGTAATGGTGGAAAGAAAGGAATGGGATGGAAGAATGTATGTTTGTTTTAAAAAAGTTGAGCTTCTAGGAACGAATCTGATTATCCTATATGCATGATGATTTTTTTTTGGATTTTTTTTTTCGATGCACCTAGACCTAATGCATGTATGCATGACTCTTTTGGATGCACTTAGACCCTAATGCATGTATGTATGACTCAATCTATGCGTTCGAACCTGTAAAGGCTGCCTACATATCCCGAAAGAGGGAATCAGATCGCTTGTAGTTCAGGACTACTAAATACGGAATGCATGAAATGAAATGGAGAGTGTGGATGCAATGAGACTCCTAAATGCCTATGAACTCTACTTATGCATGAGGTGTATGAATGATGGACTATGCAGTGCAGAGGGACTCTAGTATGAATGCAGTCCTAATTGATATGAAATTCTAGACTTGCAAACTTCAAATGACCTTAGAATTCTAGATTTAGTGAACTTTTAAGGATGCTAGACTCCTAATATGCATGAAACTCTAGTGGACCTAGAATCCTAAAATGAAAGGAATTCAAATTGTTTTAGACTCCTAATATGGGCGAACTTAGACTGGGTTAAGACTCCTAACTTGAATAGGGTTAGATGAGGTTGAGGATTCTAAATGGAGTGAAACTGTATGAACCTAGACATATTCCAAATAAGATGAGACTTTTACAACAAGATGGACATTAAGAAGAATCCTAAATGATGAACAGGAGATGATGAGGGTTTGAAAAAAAGATGAGGAAGTTTTGTGAAAACAAAGTGAGAAAATGAAAAAAGTTTTTCCATAAAAATGTATGCGGTAAGATGGGAGGATAGGACTATCCGACTTTCTCTACAGGGAAAACGAAAATAAAAAAATGGAATCCTAAATATGACCGTTCACCTAAATGAGACCTAATGATAGTATGACTCCAAATAAAGAAAAAGACTATTTTTTTTTCCTGAAATTGGGTGAAATTAGACTCAGGACGTACTGAATCGTCAATAACTCTAATGCATGCAGACAGGAAAAAAAGCGGAATCGGCCACCACACTGTCAAAATTGATAAAAAAAAGTTACATGCACAAGCAACGCGCCATGCAGTTATGGTGCGTTTGGCGCAGTACTGTGCGTCTGGCACGGGTATAGTGCATTAGGCGCATCCCCATGCATCTAGCGTACAGTTCCCACACACGTTTTTACGGCAACTTAGGCGATGTTTTGGTGAATTCGACACGATTTCTGGACGCTACGACTGACATAATGACAACAGCAACTTGACAGACCAACATTGACTTGCGAATTGACGGACCTCTTTTTTTTAGACTTGGAACAAAAGTCAAATTAACAACGAACATGGGACGAATAGACTGTGTGCCACGCAGTTAAATGCGCGCGGCGCACATGCTATGCGTCTGGCGCAGGAACGGTGTGCCAGGCGCAAGTATATACATTTGGCGCACTGCTCCCCGACATGCATATTAGTAATTTTACGAGAGTTCGGACGAAAATTACGATTTTAGACTTGAGTTTTAGGCGCGAGGCATATCAATATGTTAATAAAATAACAACAGACAAAAATTGCAATCACACATAAATGTCAGGTAACATGGATGCATGAGTTCTCAAACTAATGTCCAGTTCTACATTCAACTATTGGTCAGGTTTAGGTTAAGGCTGAAAGGGTCCATGACTATGAGATTGATCCCACGCTTCGTACCTTTGCTTAAAAAGGTGGCCACGTGTAAGACGCACTCCAGTTCTCAAGTCAGGAACAAGAGAACAATGCCATGGTTGGGTAGATTTGCTTATAACTAAGATCCCACACTATCGCTCAGGAAGCTTTTTGGAAGGACAAAGCGAAAACCCCCCGGGGGTGACCTCACACATAGAACATGTGCTAATGAGGCAAGGTAGATTGTTCTTATGGTGGCTGAACAATAGCAATGCATATGCAAAACAATATATTATTCAACGGCATAAAAAGAGAATGAATGATATTTTTCAAGTTTCACCCACACATTTAAAAAAATTAATTTTTTTTGAAAAACCTACCTAGTGAAGTCACCAAATTGTAGGCGTGATTTTATTTTCGCCTACCGCGGTGTGAGCACGTATTTGACTACCCCATTGGTATGGTTTTATTAAAATTAATTTTGAAGTCGCCAAAAAGTCTTTTAGAGGATAACTTATAAACCTAATTGGATATTCAAAACTGTAGGGACATCTTAGGGACTTATCCAATGTAGATTTCCCCGTCCTGACTCCATAGATGGTCAAAATGAACCATAGATTGAGTTCTGGGGTGAGGGTACAACACAGTCAGGAACCATGTTGCCCATTGCTCGCCTCTACTAAATATCGATTCATATCATAGTTTTATGCAAAAGAATAATCACATAATTTTTTTTTTACATAGAACCCACCAAAGGGGAGCTTACTGCATTAAATCAGATTGAGCACCAACAACTACAATACTAGGGAAATCACTATCCCAAACACTTTCTCCCTCCTCCATAATGGCAGGACGAGCTAAAGTATGGGCAACATTATTTCTACTACGGTTCACAAAAGACCAACAAATAGAAACAAAATTCTTAGCTAGAAGTAAAATGTCTTCTAAAATTAAAAACAAAGTGCTCGCTCCCTTCTCTTCCTTCTGTAATGCAGTGATAACAGTAACATTATCGTTCTCCACAACAATCTTCGAGTAACCCCTTGATCTCGCCATCTTCAAACCCCATCTTATCGCCAAAGCCTCCGCCATCATAACGGCACTCTCCTGGTTCACCACCTTCGAACCACACAGCAGCACCTCCTCCCTGTTATCACGGCACACCATACCCAAAACCGTATCCCTGCCTTCCTTCACTCTCGCATCCACATTCACTTTAATCCACCCCATTTCTGGACAAACCCAGCCAGGCAAAGATGTAGCTGCATTCCCCCCCCCCCTTTTGCACGAGGTCTGTGAGTACCTTCCACCTCTCTCACCTCACTCCACACACGCTTCGCATAGCCCCACACTTCACTCGCCACTTCCACCTCCCCAGCCATAACCCACTTATTTCGCGATCCCCACACAGCCCAGGACATCGTGATGAATAATTCCCACTCCTCCTCATCCACCTCCTCACTCACCCACTCCCACCATTCGACCACAGAAGCGAAGCGTCGCTCAGTCAACCGCTCCAACTCACTCTCCTGCCATTGAGCCCGAGCCAACTTACACTCCTTTAGCGCATGGAGTGTACTTTCTTTCTCACTGCCGCATACCCCACAAGTCAAGCCCATGCTCGGAATGCGCACATTCAACCCAGCCTTCGTAGGCAAAGCATTACTACAAGTACGCCACACGAACAACTTCACTCTTGGCAATAAAGCTGTATCCAGATTTTATTCCACAAAAGTCGAGCATGAGAACTCGAAGAGGAGGCTTCCGTTTGATCATCTTTAAAGATTACTCTATAAGCGGATCTCACCGAATATCTACCATTCTTTTCCAATGCCCAAAAAATTGAGTCTTCCGGTAAACGACTACTCAAAGGTATGCTTAGGATACGTTGTTGCTCAAACGGGAGAAACATGCTAGCCACCAAAGATTGGTTCCATTGCCGAGTAATTGGGTTAATGAGTGCCCCAACATCAAGCTCTTCATTGAGCTCACCAATAGGAGATAGAACCTTTCTTGTTTGGGTGTTAGGAATCCAAGGATCCTTCCACACTCGCACCTTTTCCCCATCTCCAATTCTCCAACAAAGGCCCCTTCGAACCACCCATTTTGCCTCCCAAATTCCCCTCCATGGATAGCTAGGATAATTTCCAAGCCCCGACTCCATGAAAGAAGAGGTAGGAAAATACTTAGCTTTGAGATTAGAATAAAGCAACGAATGCCCCTCCGTCATCAACCTCCAAGCTTGTTTCCCAAGAAGAGCCCAATTGAAGAACTTGAAATCTCGAAACCCCAAGCCACCATCCTTTTTCGATCTACACAACTTCCTCCATGCCACCCAATGAATCTTCCTTTCACCATTTTTTTGGCCCCACCAAAATTGAGAAACAAGGGATCTTAACTCATCACAAAAAGAGGATGGAAACTTAAACACACTCATCACATAAGTAGGGATAGATTGGGCTATAGCCTTTATCAAGATTTCCCTACCCGCCTTAGAAAGAATCATCCCCTTCCACCCTTGTAACTCCTTCCACAATTTCTTCTTCACCCCTTTAGTTATCACTTTTTTAGAGTGCCCCGCAACAGTACGATGTCCCAAATATTTCCCATGACTCTCAACTAATCGAACACCCAACTGCTCCGCAAGGCCTTTTCTTCTCTCATTCACAACACCCGCACTAAATGAAACCTCCGTTTTGTCAAAATTCACCTTTTGCCCTGAAGCATGCTAATAACTAGTCAACACTTCCTTCACCACATCAACTTCTCTATTAGATGCTCCTGAAAAAATAATGCAATCATCTGCAAATAAATGGTGAGAAACAGTAGGAGCACTAGGCGCCACTCTCACCCCTCTCAGTCCACTATGCTCCTCCGCTCTTCTAAGTAAATGAGAAAACACCTCCGCACATAAAATAAAAAGGTAAGGAGGCAGGGGGTCTCCTTGCCTAATTCCACGAGCCGGGGTAAACTCATCAGTAGGATTACCATTAATGAGAACTGAGAAAGTAACAGATTTCACACATTCCATCACCCTATTCACCCACCGCACATCTAATCCAAATTTCAACAAAGTAGCTTCCAGGAAGCTCCATTCAATCTTATCATATGCCTTTGACATATCTAACTTCAACGCCATATAACCCTCCACCTGCTTCAAATTTTTCATGTATTGGAACATTTCAAAAGCAACTAGAACATTATCAGTTAATTAATCTCCCCGGAACAAAAGCACTCTGATTCACAACAATAATATCAGAGAGAAATTTTTTTAATCTATTAGCTAGAACTTTCGAAACTAGCTTATAGACAACATTGCAGAGAGAAATAGGACGGAAATCACTCATAAGATTAGGTTTGCTCTTTTTCGGGATTAGAGCAATAAAAGTTTTGTTCAAACTAGCAGGGATAGCTGCATCATTCGGAACCTCAATCACAGCAGCAGACACAAAGGGGCCAACAATGTGCCAATAAGACTGAAAGAATAATGGGCACATACCATCTGGACCGGGAGCTTTAACCGGATGCATCCGACTCAGAGCAAAACCAACTTCCTCCTCACTATAAGGAAGATGTAAGCTAGCATTCATCTCATCAGTCACACGGGGATCGAAATCCTGGAGCACAGAGTCAATAGTCGAGGGATGGTCAGTAGAAAACATCCCTCGAAAATAATCATCCGCAACTCTTCCAATCTCCTCCTTTTCCACCTGCTCAACGCCATTCTCATCCTTGATACATGAGATGGTATTTTTCCGTTTCCGGCTCGAAGCAAGCTGATGGAAAAATTTTGTATTCCTATCCCCTTCCCGAAGCCAAATAGCTCTCGATCTTTGCCTCCAAAAAACTTCTTCAATCCTCACCATGCTCTCAATCTCACGAACTAATTTTCGTCTTTGTTCCATCTGGGCAGCCGAGAGGCCCCCCCATTTAGTTTACTCAGCAACTTACGCTTCTTCTTCAAATCGCGAAAACCTTGCCCAAACTTCTTATTCCCCCACTCGCTTAACTCGCCTGCACACAACCGTAATTTTGAGTCGAGGTCAGGGCCCCCAAACTGCCATGCTCTGGCCATAACATTCTCACAGGCTTCCTCATCAGCCCAAAACTGTTCGAACCGAAATTGTTCGGTCCCACACCCATATAACCCTCCCTATTTGCAAACACAAGCTTAAAAAGGGCGTGATCCGACCATTCCCTGTCCATATTAAATAAGTGAGTCGTCGAAAAACTACTCAACCACTCATTATCCGCAAGGGCTCGATCAAGTCTACACTGGACATTATCTTCTTCAAGCCTTCCATTGTCATAAGTGAACTCATAACTAGACCACGACACCTCTCTAAAGCCACACACATCAACTGTATCTCTGAAGTGTTTCATCTGCCACTCCGCTCTGCTACATCTTCCTTTCATCTCAAAATCATAGAGAATCTCATTAAAGTCTCCCATACATAACCAAGGCATATCATATAATAGCTTAAGCTCACACTGTAGCTTCCAGTATAAGTGCCGGTTATGCACCTTCGGCCACCCATAGAAACCCGTGAACCTCCATTCAAACTCACCTATGCCCCTTCTCACCACCACATCAATATGGTGCACAGACATAGACAGAAGGTCAATATCAATATCCTTCTTCCACAACAAAGCAATGCCCCTGGAATGACCCACCGAGTCAACAACTAACCCATTAAAATCACCAAGCTTATTTCTAATTACATAGAATTCTTTCGAACTCAACTTCGTCTCCGAGAGAAAGACTAAAGTCGGGGCCTCTCTTCGAAACAGATTTCGAAGACTAGCAACTGCAGAGGGATTTCCCAACCATCTACAGTTTAAGCTTACGCAATTCATTGGGCCTGGCGGGGTTGGGTTTCACCAACCTCCGCCACCATGCCACCAGGATTCATCGAACAAGGGGAAATGCTAGTTTTCTTACGTGGTGGGGCCTCCCCCTGCTCATCCACCACGTCCATCCTCTCATGTTTCCTAAGGGAACTACTCGAACAGTCATGCTTCACCACCATTCTCTCGGACCCCCTTGCAAGTTTCTTCCACATTCTCTTTTTTGTGCCTACCTCACAATTTTTTACATGCTTCTCCAACTCACCCTACACCACCCCATCATGCTCCATATCCTCCACCTCATTCAACTCACCCTCTACACTCCACACAACTGAATCAGGACCCCTCGCCTCCTGTCCATGAACCTCCACCTGCTTCGCCTCTCCTATACTCCTCCCCATCCCCTGCTTACTTAACTCATCGAACCCCTCCTACTCCTGATCTTTCTCCCTTGCACCTACCTACCTCCCTCAACTCCTTCACCCTCCCCTCCTTTTGCTCGACAACCTTTTCAACATCATCCTGGAGATCATACACTCCCATCTCCTCCTTGCTAGACTCCCTCTCCCCTACATCACTCGTCACTGCCACCCTATTATCCTCGACAGTGACAATACTTCGGTTCTCCCCCTCCCCAGCATCCACTTTGGTCACAAAAAGAGCCCTCCTACACCCCTTTATTACCGCCACTTCCTCCTCTAATCTCTGCCTCCCTTTTCGCGAGGAAGCTTTAAGCCACAACCTCCACCCCATACTCACTTCTTTCTCCTCACCTCCCGCCGCCGAACATTCCTTTTCGCCATGACCCATGACTCCACAAAGAAAGCAAAAAAACAGAAGACGTTCGTATTGAAACGTCACCCTAATCTCCCTGCCATCTTTCCCCAAAATTCGTTGAGACCTAAGAATAAGCTTTGACACATCCAGCAGCACTTTCACCCTTCGATAAGATTCAATCCCTAATTCATCCGTCTCTAAGTCTAGAATACTACCCAAAGGAAAGTAGATTGATTTCACATCATCATCAGATCTACAATTAGAATGTAAATTTTTTACCCTAATCCAGAACGGGGAGTGTGTTAAAGGCACTTCATTAGGTTGTTCGTTGCCAGACACATCATTAAGAATGAGCAATTTTTGTTCAAAGCACCAAGGTCTACCATTCAAAACTCATTCTTTGTCTTTCCAATGAAAAAATTGCACTACAAATAAATTAACACCAATTACCTTAATCACGATCTGGTGCGACAGTCCCCAAGACAATTGCATAGTTCGTTTAAAGGCTTCGATATTATATGGCCAATCTGTCAATAATTTCCCTACGAGCATGAGGGAAACCCTATCATGAGTTTCTTTCAATTCGGATCCCGATAAGTCCACTACATCACACTCATCGTCAACAAGTTTCAAATTTCGATATCTTAAAGCAAGATCGTCAGCCATGATGACTGAAGATCAGCCTCGAAGTGAGGGAGCGAGGTCCTGCCCTAGGAGGGAGAGCGTTCCTTTCTTTCAAGGGAGTTTTTGGTTAAGAATACCTTTTATAAATTAATAATCACATAATATTTTTATACACCCTAAAAATATTAGTCTAAGTTGGTTCAAGAAACACATAAAAGACTATTTTTTTAGCGACAAGTTATTAAGCAATAATATTACAAGCTTCCTAATAGGTTGTCTAAATTATCTGAATTAGTTAGAACAGTTCTTTAGGTCTTGTTTAGCAGTAATAACATGTGGGTGATAGAATCATGCACAAGACAATTAAAACAACGTGAATATTATATACAAAAATAAGAGTAAAAAAGAGATTAGAATGTACAATAAAAACGATTATTAATTAAATATCTACATCATGATAAGAAATCGTTAGTAACTTCAAAGCAATAAAAACAATAAAATTATTCAAGAGTCCTCAACAATTATACCTATGCGGTTTAGGTCGAAGAAAGTAACGACCTTCAAGAGGAGTAATCGTGGAACCAAAAACACGGTATGATTAAAAACTCGAAAAAGGTTGGTGTATTGAAAGTGTTTGGGTATTTGAAGGTTCGAAATAAGATTCGTAAGTATTCTGAGATTTAAGTGCTCGAGAAATAATAAATTGAAAAGTCGTCCTGGATTCGGGAAAACACAGGTATTTATAGGAAACAGGAAACTGCGCTTCACGCACCCCCTACGCCAGACGCAGGCTGATGTGTGAGGCACAGATCCACATGTCACTCTCATATTGGTGTGCCTGACACGGTAGCCCAATAAGAATTGTACACGTGGTACGCGTATTTTAAAAAAGATAGAAAAGAAAAGATGCGTCTCACACAGAGACGTGCGCCAGGTGCAGGACTCTGTGTGAGTCACAAATCCACGTGTCAGGCGCAGATTGGTGCGCCTGACACAATTTGGCCAATGTGCTGGGCGCACGTGGCCCACTAGGCGCACCGCCTACGTTCATCTTATTTGCCAGCCTTTTTTCCATAAACGTGTTTTTGAAGATATTTTTTATCCTTTAAAATCTGGGGATTGACTTTTGCGGAATAAAGAACGTGATTTTAAATTATTAGAATATTTATTAAAAATAATAAATAACCAATTGGGCTTTTAAAATATCTTAAATGGACTCAGAATATTTTATGGACTTACAATACAATTAATTATCATTAACAATTAATTGGGCTTTAGAATAAGATTTCAAAACGTACTTTAAACTTAGAAAAATTGATAATAGGGGTCCCAACTAATACTGAACATTTTTAATGGGTCCCAAATTTGAATTAACATGTGGAGGTCCTAATTTTGAGGGGTATTGTTTTTTATAGGGCCCAGCAGGTTACCCACCTGCTATAGCAGGTCAATACATCATGTGATTTCATTAAAAGTCACATGACTTAATTTTTTTCCCCACCCGTGCTTTTCTTATTTCACTTATAAGTTATACCAGTACTTTCTCTCCTCTATTCCAGCCACCTGCTGGGCTGCTGCTGCCATCCACCTTCCTCTATTCCAACCGCCAGCTTTGTTGCCGCCAACTTTCCTTTCTTGGATATATTATATGGAGTTTTATTTTGTGGCTGCCATTGCATTGACCATATTGACTTTGGTATAGAAATATCCATTATATCTCAGGTCAGGGTGAAATAATATATCCATGGTACTCAACCCGAATTGAAACCAAAATCTTCTTAAACCCTCGCTACTCATCTCGCCACAACAACGCTCTCTTCTCAGTTCTCACATCAATCAACTCATCAACTGAACACCCCATTAACACCACCGTGTAAGCACCACACACAAAGAGGAGAGAGAAAATGGGGAAGAACCTGGCCGAACAACCCACCGCTGTTTCCAAAAACCACACTAAACCTCCCAAATGCCACCAATAGCATGAACAAGCATTTTTTTTTCTTTTTCTAAATCTCCTATTTTTATTTTTGAGATTTTCGGACATAACGCTTTATCGTTGTTGTTGTAGTGAATGATGTTTTATTGTATTTGGATGAGTTGTGGTTAGTTTGGTTCTGATTTTAATTGGGTTTGGTTTGAAAATTGGGGGATTCTTGCAAGGAATTGTTGATGAAGAAAACGAAGAGCAAAACCCTACTTTTCTTAATTTCTCTGTTGTTGAACGTCCACTGCATGATGAGGAAGAAGACATTGATGATTTTGCTGGTTTGTCTGAGACCCAAAGCCAGTTTAATGATTACGAGGTGTCAATTTCTTTTTTCCAGATAAAAACGGGTTGGTGGGGTGTCGTTGATGGACACTGGTGTTACAGGCAAACTAGGGGAAGGAAGCAAATTAAAAGAAAGATGAAGAGTGGGCCCCACCAGCGAATTTTAAACCATTCCAACAATTTACATGTCAACTAGGCCCTATAAAAAATAATGACCCCCTATGTTAGGACCTCCGCAGGTTAAATGAGAGTTGGGACCTGTTAAAAATGTTCGACAATAGTTGGGACCTTTGCCATCAATTTTTCCTTAAACTTATTATGGGTTGGCTCTTTGGATTGTTCTTCCGTTGGGTTGCGCCAACTAATACCTCGGTATGTTTCCTCATTGGACCCTTAAGTAGGGAGACACGATTAGGTGTCTACAATCATCGTGGCGGTAACACCTTTAGATTCCTCTAATTTAGTTATATGGTATTTATTATAGTAGGGAGGAATTGCGGTGTTACAAAGCGGTACCAGAGCTGTAGGTTCTATTCCTAAAAATATTATTTTTATAAATTATTTTAAATCGCTTTGTAAAAAAATACTCTATAAAATGGGTACTTAAAGGGGATTAGAGGGATGTAGATTGTAATTTTGTATTCATTTAGAGCTAAGTATTAAATTATTAGGCCAAGCATTATTTTTTTGCGTAGCGTATAAATTATATTCCCTTGATGTTAAGTGTTTTATGTTCTTTTCGTGGTATATAAGTACTCATGTAATGTGTTTAAGTATAACTATTATTTGTATTTTTTTTTTATCTTTTAAAAATGTCTGGGTTCGACATACTAAAAAGGTGCTCTTCTTCTATTTAAGAGTGGAATTATGTGCTTTAGTGACAAGGTTGTCACAAGTAAGAAGGATTAACGTGCAAGGTAATAAGTAGATATTAAAGGGATATTTCCTATGAAGATGTACTATTATTCTTAAAGTCAAGTGACTTAATTATATGTGTTGAATTCTTATACTAGAGTTTGTCTTTGGAAAGAGGATTTTGTTTGATTAATTATTAGTAATTGATTTAATTGTTGTCACTTGAAAGTTTGTGGGTTATGCCATGAGTTTATAAAACTGTAATATATGGTCAATTTTTAACTAAGTATGGTTACTTATTGACAAGAAATTATTGTGTTGTCATTACATATAAGGAGTTAGTTTATAATATTGAGGTTAATCCTACTAAATTTATTGGATTATTTGGAGTACAAATACAATTACGTGACAATTAGACGTGCTTTTATTTGACGTAATTAAGTTAGAACGAGCTTAGCATTGAACCAACATCTCGCCCATGACATGAATCAAATGGTAGGAAGGGGTCCACGAGGTGGAAGTGGTGGTAGAGGTGAGATGACAAAAATGCAAGAGATACATGCCGCTCTTGATTAATTGATTCAATTCACAAATAAATTGGTGAAAAGAAAGGGATAATGCTCCTAGAAATGATGTTACTGGAGAGATTTTTAAGAAAATAGGGCAAAATAACCCACCTTTCTGCTCTAGGAAAGGAGACCATGCTGCTTTAGAGGACTGGGTTCGAGATTTTGATCGATTGTTTGAAACAATTAATTGCCCTGATAACGTGAAAGTCATAAATGTTGTGTTTTATATTCAAGATGAAGGTGATATTTTGTAGATCAACACAAAGTTGCACTTCTTGCTACTGAAGACTTTGGATGGGAAAAGTTTAAGGTGACGCTCCGTGCCAAATTTTATCCTCCATATCTTCTGATGCAGAAGGCTTTGGAGTTTTTATCACTGATAATGGAAGGTACATGAATGACGGTACAAGAATACTACCAGAACTTCATTGAGCTGATACGTTTTTCACCTGAAATTGTTCCAACTGAAGAAATGAAAGCTGCTAGGTTTGAGCTAGGTTTAGACTTAGATCTTCAAGGGAGTCTGGCATGAGAGAATTCCCCTAGAATTGGCACGTTATTCGGAAGGGTTGCTCACCTTGAGGGTATCCGAAATCGTAATAAGCAGGTAATCTCCAGTGGAGATAAGAGGAAGGATAACCCCGTTCAAAATTCTCAAAAGTTTGATAAGCTAGCGCCAGAAGCAAGGAGGCAATTTTCAGAAAAAAAAAAAAAACAACAATGGCAATTGTCAAAACAACAAAAATTAGAAAGGTGGAAGGGCTGAGAGGATCCACTACTGTAAGAAATGTCCCAATAATCACCCGGGTAAGGATTATGAAGGAAATCTGGTAGAGTGCAACAATTGTGGCAAGATAGGACATAGGAGCTATGAGTGCTACTCTAAGAGTAAGGGTACCAACGGAAACAACAATCAGAATTGTTCTAAGAATAATGGAGGGAAGAATGGTAATGTTCAGAACATATTCCGAGGACAGAATTCTCAACAAGCTCAGGGTGGAAAATCAGTTGGGAACGGAAATGGGAATGGGAATAACAAAAATGGAAATGGCAATGCCCCAGGGAAGCTCCATGTTATGAACAGTGGTGAAGCTCAGTCGTCTCATTATGTTATCATGGGTACTTTCTTTATAAACTCGATAGCTGTTAACATTTAATTTGATTCAGGAGCCTCTTATTCCTTTATCTCTACCTCGGTTGTTGAGAAAATTAGTCTTATATATCCTAAATCTATTTCTAAACCTATAGTTGTTCCTTTTGGGGATCGAAGTAGTAAACTGTATGAAATGTCATGAAGGTGTAAACATATGCATTTGGGATCAATTTTTCCTTCAAACCTCATATAGTTTGAGTTAGCTGGTTTAGATGTCATTCTTGAGATGGATTGGCTGGGAAAATATAAAGCTAAAATAGATTGTCGACCTCATAAAGTAAATCTTAAAAGCCCTTCAGAAAATTCTATATCTTATCAGAGATGGTGTCAAAAACCACAGGTGAGAATTATTAGTGCTTTGAGGTTGAAAACCTACATCCAAAAAGGATTTCCCTTGTATTTTTGTTGTGCTAGGAGGGTGGAAAAGGAGGAGATTAAAGTGAAAGATGTCCCTATTGTGAATGAGTTTCGAGATGTATTTCCAAATGAGATTCTAAGTATGCCAGCTAAGAGGGATGTTGAGTTCACTATGGACTTATTACCTAGAATAGGGCCGATTTCGAAAGCTCCTTATAGGATGGCTCCTGTCGAAATAAATGAGTTAAAGGTTCAATTGGAAGATCTACTAGAGAAGGGTTATATAAGGTCTTGTATCTCTTCATGGGGTGCACCCATCTTATTTGTAAAGAAGAAGCATGGTAGATTAAGATTGTGTATTGAATACTGCGAGCTTAACAATGTCACTATAAAGAACAAGTATCCATTACCTAGGATTGATGATTTGTTGGATCAACTCAATGGAGCTGGAATCTTTTCTAAGATAGACTTGCGTTCGGGGTATCACCAATTGAAGATAGCGGATCAGGATATACCTAAAACTACTTTCATGACTCGTTATGGTCATTATGAGTTTATTGTAATTCCCTTTGGTTTGACTAATGCTCCAGTTGTGTTTATGGTAGGGTTGTTCAGAACCGGATACCCGGTTTTTTGGGTACCCGGATATACGGGCACCCGTATTTGCGGGTAATCAAAATAGCGGCTCGTGACCCGACCCGGAAAAATCGGGTACCAGGTTTTCCAGGTCGGGTCATAGGGTACCCACGAAAATATATGAATCTAAGATTTAGAAAATCCCAGGCAATTGAAAAATCTAGAACCATACAGATTTCCAATATTCGAATAGTTTATAAAAAATAACGAAAAAAAAGAGTGCAAATACCAAATTATAGTACTTTGTTGTGAATTGAGATTACTGTATACCCCATTGTTTGAGTGAAAACAAAAAAAAGAGAGTGACAATACCAAATTATAGATCTTTATAATTTGTTTGAGTGTACTATAATGAGTATACCAGTTTTCTGAAAATTTACCATTTTTCTTGAATTTATTTGCTCTCATCTTCTTGCTTGAGAATTGAGATAGACTAACAGCTACTACATTGATGCTTTGGATTTCAAACTTTCAGTACATTTATTTAAATTTTTCGTTGTTTCCAAGCAAACTGGATTCATCCTTGAGTTTGGCCATTAATGAGGGTTAAGAAACCACTAGAGGTGAGAGAGTAAAAAGAAAGTGGAAATAAAAAATAAAAATCAAAAAAAGAAAGTGGAAATAAAAAATAAAAATCCCTAGATTTTTTATAGATTAAGCCTAGCAAATTAGCAGGGGGAAGTAGGCTGTATTTCGGGTACCCGTATAAACCAAAAAGACGGCCCATGACCCGACCCAACTAAACAGAATATGCAAATTATTTTGTCAAACTACCAGACTTTTTTGAAGCGGGTCAGCGGGTCGACGGGTCGGGTATTTATGAACACCCCTAGTTTATAGACCTTATGAACCGTGTTTACAGAGCTTATTTGGACAAGTTTGTTGTAGTGTTCATAGATGACATCTTGGTTTATTCCAAGTTCCATGAAGAGCATGAAAATAACCACAGAACAATCTTACTTACTCGTAGAGAAAATCAGTTGTATGCTAAATTCTCTAAGTGTGAGTTTTAGCTCGAGAGAGTTTCATTCTTTGATCTTTTTATTTCCAAGGAGGGAGTGTATGTTGATCCTGCAAAGATTGAAGTTGTTAGTGAATGGCCAGTGCCAAGAAATGTTATTGAAGTAAGGAGTTTCTTAGGGTTAGCTGGGTATTTTTGAAGGTTCGTGCATGATTTTGCCCGTATAGCTCGGCCTATGACTAACCACATGAGAAAGGAGACGAAGTATGTGTGGACTGAAGATTGTGAGAAAGCATTTCAGACTTTGAATAGTAGGTTGACTTCAGCACCTGTTTTGACTTTGCCAGATGGGACAGAGGGTTTTGATGTCTACAGTGATGCATTAAACAATGGGCTAGGATGTGTACTTATGCAGAGCAGAAAAGTGATAGCTTATGCCTCGAGACAGATTAAACCCTATGAAGTTAATTATCCAACCCATGACCTTGAATTAGCTGCCATAGTATTGGCACTTAAAATTTGGAGACACTGCCTTTATGGAGTAACATGTAAGATCTTCACAGACCGTAAAAGTTTGAAGTATATCATCACTCCGAAGGATCTTAACATGAGGCAGAGGAGGTGGTTAGAGTTGATTAAAGATTATGACATTGATATCCAGTATCATGAAGGGAAGGCCAATGTGGTGGCTGATGCATTGAGTAGGTAGGCGAGTCATGGAGTGAACGCCTTGGTTGTAGCTAGTAAACTTATTAAAAGTATTTCAGAGGTTAAACATAGAGGTGGTTCTCCTAGGAGAATTAAAAGGTAGCTTGAATGCCTTGACCATACAACCATCTTTCTTCCAAGAAATCATTATTAATCAGTGTGGTGATTTGAAGCTAGTAAGGCTGAAGGAAAAATTAAAAGAAGGGAAAGCTGAAGGGTTCAAAATTCAAGAAGATGGAAGCATACGCTACAAGGGGAGATGGTGTGTGCCTAAAAAGTGTGAGGAGTTGAAGAAGATCATCATGGAGGAAGCTCACAGTACACCTTGTTTTGTGCATCCTAGAAGAGACAAGCTTTATAAAGACTTGATAAAATGTTTTGGTTGCCTAGGATGAAGAGAGAAGTAACAGAGTTTGTCTCATGATGTTTGACATGTCAAAAAGTCAAGAGTGAACATAAGAGACCTCCGAGAAATATTCAACCCCGAGATGTTCTAGTTTGGAAGTGGGACTCGATAGCTATGGACATTGTCACTGCGATGCCAAAGACAAGAGGAGGATTGGATACAATTTGGGTGGTAGTTGATCGCTTAACAAAATATGTTGTATTCATACCTATGAAGGAGAATTGGAAGATGGAGCAACTAGGAAAGGCCTACATTAAGCATGCGGTCATACTCCATGGAGTACCTTTAGACATAGTTTCCGACAGGGATTCAAGATTCCTATATATACACCTTTTGGGAGGCGTTTTAGAAAGCTTTTGTTACTAAACTTCTCAAGAAGAGTACTGCTTTTCTCCCTGCAACAGGTGGTCGGACCGAGAGAACCATTCAAACATTAGAAGATATGTTGAGAGCTTATGTTATGGAGTTTCATGTTTCGTGGGATGATCATTTGGATCTCATTGAATTCTCATACAATAATAGTCATCATGCACGCATTGAAATGACAACATTTGAAGCACTTTATGGTTGGAAGTGTTGAACTCCAGTGTGTTCTAATGATATAAGTGAGATTGTGGCGTTGGGACCAAAATTGATAGAAGACACAACAAATCACATGAACCTTATTCAAGAGAATATTCGTGCGACCCAGGATCGTCAGAAATCATATGCAGAATTGAAAAAGAGGGAAGAAGAGTATGAAATTGGTGAGAAAGTTATTTTAAGAGTGTCACCTATGAAAGAGGTGATGAGGTTTGGAAAGAAAGGGAAATTGAGCCAGAAGTTTATTGGACCTTATGACATTGTGAAAAGAATTGGGAAAGTAGCCCACCAACTATCTCTACCAAATACGTTAGAGCGTGTGCATGATGTTTTTGATGTGTCACAACTCAAGAGATTTATTCCAGACGTTTTGCATGTGCTTCAACCCGAAACGATTGAGTTATATGAAACCCTATCTTATGAGGAAAGACTAGTGAAGATTTTAGATCAAAAGGTGTGTAGTACGAGAAATAAAGATGTTAGAATTATTAAGGTGTTGTGGTCTAACTAAGTTTCCGAGGAAGCAACATGGGAGGCTGAGGATGAAATGAAAAAGAAGTATTCAGAGTTATTTATGCAGATATGTTGAGCGTCGGGGACGTCACTCTTTTAAAGGTGGTAGATAGGCGGTATAATTTCACGCGGTTATGATTTTATCTGCTTCATATAATTTCGTTGTCAATAAATTATTCCAAGCCAACTTATACTATGTAATTTTAGTGGTAGTTTTCACACGTTACCCTTAGTTTCGGGGATGAAACTTCTTTTAATGGGGGTAGCTTGTAATACTCCATATTTTTCGACTATTTATAATGTTTCTATATGAATTATGTATTTTAAAGCTTAAAAAACGTTTTGATATTATCCTAAAAGAGAATTTATAAAGATTTAAAAAAGGAAAAATTGATGGGAATAATTCGACCTTTGGGCGATTTTCTTATAACAGTCCCACCTTTGAATCAACTCAATAAAGTCCCACCTTTTATTGTATGTTCTTGAATTGGGCTACATTAACCTGTCACTTGTTGTACCGGTAAACCCACGTCCCCTCCCTTGCTTTCCCTCTTATGCGCATTAATTAAGCTGATAACAAACATTTTTTTTCTTTTTTTTTTTGACCGGGATAACAAACTTAAACCTTGAGGCCCTGCAAACAAAATTGGTTTTCCTCCATTATTCTGTCAATCACCATTACTTTGTCTCACTCTTTATCTTTCCCTCTCTCTGTCACAATTCAAACTGAACCTCTGGACCTAAAAATGGGTTTTCAGTTTAAAGACAAACATACAAACTTTGGCAGAAATTAACCCACACTTCCAAGATCAACGTAGCATAGATTAATTAACCTTGAAAATTAATTTTAATTATTCCAGATTCCTACCCAAAAGCCAAAAGCTCTAAAAACAATCATGTATAATCAAGATCTTGTTAAAAAAACATGCACACATGGATCCATTTCTCATTCCACCCCCCCCTCCAAATTCTTCCCTCATCCCAACCCAAAACCAAAATTCGTTTCTATGTTCTATCTTTTCTCTCTTTCTCTCCGACGCATTTTCACAAACACTTGGTGTGCAACTATGACTAATACACAGAACAATAAAAAACAATGACATCCAACATTAGAAAATTAATCTCATTAAAAGAAAATCACAACAATGAGGCAAAGTGTGGATATAATTGCAGTGTAATTTCCGCCCCTTAATTTTTCCTTATCTTTGTAAATGCTTCAGTGCAAATTAAGGTAGGTTTTTATCTGTTCAAGTGTTGTGCATGATTCCACACTTAGAAAGCAGTCAACTTTGGATTTCTACCACCTTGCTGGCATTGTATTTGAAGATGAGCCTGAATCTCTACCTCCATGGAAACCACCACCCATTACCAATTTCAAAGTTGAGAAGAATTTAAGAAGAGGAGGAAAGGTTTTATTAATTTTAGAAGAATATAACAACGAAATTAAAGAGAGAAGTAGGGGGAAGGGGGTTTGTAATGGGGGAATAAAAGAAAAAATGTGAGTAGGGGTCATTAGCACGTGGGTCATTAAACCTACAATTGCAGGTTACCAACAGGTCATGACCCAATTTAAGAAGATAAGGTAAAAGATGGGATTTTATTGAGTTAATCCAAAGATGGGACTGTTATAAGAAGACCGCCCAAAGGTTGGATTATTCCCATTAATTTTTCCTTTAAAAAATGGAAGAGTTTTTACCTAGTAGGACTTAGTTATTTCTTTCTAATTAGGGTTTGACTAAAACTAGTTAAATCAGTTGTAAAAACAAGAAAAATGTTACTCTTTCTCTCTTCTCACGTTACAGGAAAAAAAAAGGAACTACATTCCTTTTTCCTCCCAAAAACATTACTCTGTTACCCATCTTCATTAATTGGATAGTTCATCTCATTTAATTGCAGATATCTTTTACTTAGTTATATTACTTCATTATTCAATTTAGTTTTGTTTGGCTTGTAATTCAGAACAGGTCGGCCACCACTGACTCGATTAGTAAGTGGAACATATCTTGTTCTTTAACCTGTAAGCTCTGTGACACTGAGGATGAATCAGTACATCACATGTTTTTCAAGTGTTCTTATGTGGTTAAAGTGTGGAAGACTATACATGATAAACTCAATATGAGTTATCACACAAGAAACTTCTCTGAAGAAGCTAGGAAAGCTAACATTAAAGCTCATAGAAAAGGAAGGACGTCTAGGCTTTATGTTATGTTTTTAGTGAAACAGTTTATGCAGTTTGGTTACAAAGG
This sequence comes from Beta corolliflora, assembly GCA_947648045.1. Taxonomy (NCBI): domain Eukaryota; kingdom Viridiplantae; phylum Streptophyta; class Magnoliopsida; order Caryophyllales; family Amaranthaceae; genus Beta; species Beta corolliflora. The sequence goes on along the minus strand of CANSZD010003166.1, from coordinate 929,821 downwards.
AACAACAAAGTCTATAATGCCAAGAGTGTTCCTCCTCAGGTGCTGGTGAAAGAAATAATATTTCGGGTTGCTTGTAACTGCAATGATGCAGATAGGGCTCTGCTTGTGTTTTAAGCTTTGGCTTATTCTGTTCTTTTATTATTGCTCCTTTGTTAGCTCAGTTGTAGTTTGGTGGTCTTAGCCTCTGCGTAGGCTGCTTTGATGGTGTACTGTGAGTCTTTGTAAACTATTTTTTTGGTTATCAATAATAACTTTGAGTTGGCAAAAAAAAAAATTTAGTTATGTTTGATATTCATGACTGTTTTGTATTAAAACCTAGATCACCAATATACCCCTGATCAGGCCAAAGTTTATAAAAAACCAAATATTGAAATTTCGACACCAAAAACAAGGTTTTTGTTGTTATTGTTGTTGTTTTGTTCCCAATTTCTTCTTAAGAATAGAATAAAAATCTGGCAGCATTAATTTTCTTCTTAACGCCTTTCTGTAGGCTGTAGCAACATCTCAATATCAAAATATTTAGTTAAGTCGATTACTTTTGATTTACATCCAAAAAAATAAAAATAAAAAACTAAAAAGAAAAAGAAAAAGAAAAGAATCATGTTATGGTGCTCTGTTTTATCAATCCGACTTGCGTGGACCCGATTCACATTAAAAATATTGTGCACCGGGCCCAGGCACGTGACCCGCTACAAACTACTGACTCCCATTTTCTAAAATCTGCGATTTTCTTTCTCTTTTCAATATTTCCAAAACCGAAGATTCTCTCGCTCTAAGATTCTCTCTTCATTCAAATTATTTCTCAATTTCATACAAAACCTAAATTTACATACATCTCTTTCAGAATCAAATTATTATTCTTATTTGATTCAATAATTGTAACACTATATTGATTCGAAATTGATTCTTCAACAATTTCCTGTTCAATTGAACAACTACGAGAAATTCATGGAAAATTAGAGTTTAATTGAGCAAATAGATCGCAATCAGAGTATTGTATAATGTAATATATACCACTTAAATCGGAGCATTGAAGCACTCGACGACGAACATCATCACAATTCAATCCAAAATGAACATCAATATCCAATCGTAATAGATCTCAATAATACACCAAGTTTTGAAGGTAGCAGCATCGAAGTCAATAATTATTTCATTCGTTTGATTAAGCAAAGCAGTAACATTATAATTTTCTGTAGAAAATGTGGAGTTGTTTCATGATGAGCTCGAAAATCAAGTTGACGAGCAATATGCCATAGTATCAACTGATGAATCTAATTCAGCTGTGATTCCAGGTAAGTTTAATAAAACACACTATATCATTCATATATTAATTATATCATAAATAGATACACTATATCACACAGAAAGACACTATAAAATATAAAAAAAAATATTACGTACACTATGGAACACTAACGCAGTATTGTACACAAAATACACTATAACATAAATAGATATACTATATCAGACAGAAACACACTATAGCATATATAGAAAATATTACGAAAACACATATATATACCATATCACACATACATACACTATATCATAAATAGATACACTATATCATAAATAGATACACTATATTATAAATCGATACACTATATCACGCAGAAAGACACTAGAATATAAGAAAAATATTACTTATTCACATAATGGACTATAGTACACAAATACACTATATCACACACCCATACACTATATCATAAATAGATACATTATATCAGACAGAAACACACTAGCATATATAGAAAATATTACGTACGAAAACGCATTAGAGTACACAAATACATATACTATATCACACATAAATACACTATATCATAAATAGCTACATTATTGCAAAAGTGACAAAAATATCTTAATCTTTTATAACAGGTTCAACTAAACAATCATTGAATAAACATGAAATTGGAGGAGTTTTACTTGGTCAAGTAAGACCAACTTTGGATGATATACATGAGCTATATTGTCAGCATGCTGCTATAGTAGGGTTCAGTGTTAGAAAATCCAAAAAAAGAAAAAAAAAAGAAGGGACATCAGTGGTGCATCAGAAATACTATGTCTGCTCTACTCAAGGGAAAAGGAATACTAAAAGCGAAGAAAAACAGGGAGAGAATAATACAGATATAATGATACAAGACAACAATTCAAAACATGGGAACACCTTAAAAAGCAGAGGACAAGAAGAGTTATGATCACGAGAACTGAATGTCCTGCTCTAATTAGAGCAAGGATGAACCATGAAGGACAATATGGGATAGTACATCATGTTATAAAACACAATCATCCACTTACAAGAGAACCACTAAATTACCTTCATAGATCTGAGCATCAAATGAGTGATCCAAAGCAACAAACCATACAAGCTATGCAAGAGTGTGGACTAAGACCAATAGATTAATTCAGATACATGAGTACAGAAGCTGGTGGTGAAGATGTATTGGGGCATTCCATGAAGAACCACTTTAACTGCTTCTATAGACTCAAAATAAAACCAGTTGTGGGAAAGGATTCACAAAATGTTGTTGATAACCTTTATGAGCAGATGCAAACAGATAGTAACTTCTTCTTTAGAGTAAGATTGAATGATGAAGGAAAGGTTTGCTGCTTGTTTTGGAGAGACTCTATGATGCTTGAGGACTACACAATCTTTGGAGATGTTATGGTTTTTAATACTACATATAGGAAAAACCAGTATAATCTCATTTGTGCACCATTTGTAGGAATTAATAACCATTGGAAAAACACAATGTTTTTTTTTTTGGCAATTCAAAGATATTTATTGATAACCAAAAAAAAGAGAATGATACATCCTAACAACTACAAGGGAAAATAGCTAAGGAAAGCAAACTCCCCCTACCTTCTAGGAAGGGCTTGAGAGAAAGCAAACCAAAAGCTAAACACAAACAAACCCTGCAAACTAGCAGAGGCACAAAACAGCAAACACACAACTATTGAATGAGAAGTTGCCGTACACAATCATTACATCTACTAGCAACACGAAAACAAATCTGCCTAAAATTAGCTTCAGTATCCAAAATTAGCCCACCATAAACTTTTGCATTTCTTTGAAGCCAAATCGGTACATAGCTTACAAAAACATCATACAATATAACCGAGCTTGGGGACTTTTCCTCCTACTCTTCGAGGTAACAACTCGAACTTCAAGATCATAATGTCTCCTAGTCACAACAATATTCAAGTGTTGTTTACAAAGGCCCAGATGCTATAAGAGAAGGGACAATCAAAGAACAAGTGTGAGATAGACTCACAAGCAAGATTGCAAAGAGGACAAAGAGCTATCGGCGAGTGACCCCCAAGAGAAGAGTCTATCCTTAGTAGCAAGTCTTCCATGAAGAATAAGCCAGGTAACAAATAAAGCCTTAGGACTAGCTTTATTATTACAAATAATTCTCTTCCACCTAACATGATCATGCTCACCTTGCATCTTTAAATAAAGCTTCTTGATTGAGAAAACAATGAGAATGGAGCATATTTATAGCATGAAAATCATGAAAAACCCCGCTCGCTCTCCGAATCTTCTTCATAGACCAAGACAGTCTATTAGGAATTTCCATAGAAAGTATATTTTGCTGCTTGATGTAATATTCATGAAGCCATTTAATCCACAATCTATCTTGTTTTTGACAAATAGCCCAAAAGTGTTTGGCAACAGCAGGCTTATTCTAGACAGCAAGATTTTTAATGTTCATCCCTCCACAACTTTTAGGCAAGCAAAGAGTATCCCAAGCAATGGGGGCTTTCTTTGAACTAGAACCCTGGCCAGTCCACAAGAACAATCTGCAAATACTTTGAATCTCCTTTAGAACCTTCTTAGGAAGCACAAAAATTTGGCACCAGTAGAGTTGAAAACCGTGAAGAATAGAAGTAACAAGCTGAAGCCTTGCAGCATAAGAAAGTTTTTTAACAGACCAAGCTCTGACTCTATGCATAGTTTTTTCAATCAGAGGCTTGCACTCATGGTAGAAAAGCTTTCTGGTTGTACGAGGCACACCTAAGTACTTAAAGGGGAAAACCCCAAGTGGAATGTGCACAACAGATTGAAGAATATCCTTTTAAGCCATATTAACCCCTCCAATGTAAAGGTGACTTTTATCCAAATTTGCTTCAAGACCAGAAGCTTGTGAGAATTTGGTAAAAGCATTAAAAATAAGCTGCAAGGAGCTAAGGTCAACTCTAGCAAACATTAGGAGATCATCAGCAAACATCAAGTGGGTGATGTTAAGCTTTTTACACCTAGGGTGGAACTTGAAATCAGGACTTGACTTCAAATGACCCAAACACCTTGACAAATACTCCATTTCTAAGGCAAAAAGGAAGGGAGACATAGGGTCTCCTTGTCTCAAACCTTTTTGAGCAAGAAAAGGCTTGCAAAGGATACCATTTAGAAGAATGGAGAAAGAAACAGAAGTAACACAAGCCATAACCCACTTCACAAATTGAGTAGGAAAGCCAAGCTCACACATAACTGTCTCAAGAAAGGACCATTCAATAGAATCATTAGCTTTTTTCAAATCAACCTTCAATATGCATCTAGGAGAAACATGTTTAGTAGTATAGCTTTTAATAAGTTCAGTAGCAAGCAAAATATTATCTGAGATAGTCCTCCCAGGCATAAAGCCAGCTTGAGCCAGGTCAACAACACTACCAATCATACTCTGCATCCTATTTGTCAAGATCTTAGCAATTATCTTATACAAGACTGTGCAGCAAGCTATATGTCGAAAATCCTTAACAAAGGAGGGATTATGAACTTTATGAACAAGAGTAACAAGAGTGCAATAAATATCAGGCAAGAGAACACCAGAATCAAAGAAATGAATCACAACAGCACAAATATCATGTTTTATAAGCTGCCAAGCCTTCTTAAAGAAATGACTGTTAAAGCCATCAATACCTGGAGCTTTATCATCATCAATTGCCCATAAAGCTACTTCAATTTCTTGCAATGTAACAGGCTGAACTAACATAACAGCATCACTAGAATGAACTTGGGCACCAGACCTCAAAAGAGATATGTCCACAGCAGGGAGACTAACAGCAGCAGTGCCAAGAAGCTTATGATAGAAATTAATCACCTCAGCTTCAATATCAGCAGCAACACTAAGTTTCTCTCCAGCATCATTAAATAATACTTCAATACTGTTGTGCAAAAATCTTTCTTTCATAGCATGAAAGAAAAATTGAGTGTTAGAATCACCATGCTTTAGCCACATAATTCTAGATTTTTGCCTTAAAGCAGATTCTTCCACATTCAAAAGCTTATGAAGCAAAAGAGTACAATCTTTTTCAGCTTGAATGAGCTCAGGACAAGAGGGATTGCTCTGCAGTTGAGTTTGGACAGTCTGTAAACTAGCCCTGGCAATATCAATCCGATCATTCATATTTGCAAACTCAGCTTTGTGCAATAATTTGAGCTTAGCCTTCACATTTTTAAGCTTAAACCAAACAGTCTGCATCATACTCCCCCCTCTGACATGAAGCTGCCATTGCTCACTTACCAAAGGTAAGAAATCTTCATGAGCAGCCATGTGATTAAAGAATTTAAAAGGCCTACCTTTACCATGAGTCCTCTGAGTACAGTGAAACATCAAAGGAGAATTATCTGAGAGACCAGGATTCATGTAATCCACAACCAAATGAGGATACTAAGATAACCACAAAGAGTTAACTAAGCACCTATCAATTCTGCTACTTATTCTAGAATCACCATTGCCCTTGCTAGACCATGAGAAAAAGTGACCACAAGATTTAAATTCACTAAGATCTGTAGTATTGAGCAGCTGGTTGAAATCCTGAGTTTCATAAGTAGAGACAGGAACACCATTAATCATATCCCCAAATGAAAGAACAACATTAAAGTCACCCATTATGCACCAAGGATCATTAATACTCTTATCAAGATTACTAAGATCCAACCAAAGACTTCTTCTGTCATCAACAGTGTGAAGACCATACATCACTGTAAACATCCACTGATCACCAGAATGCTTATCACCCACACAACAATGAACTAGTTGAGAGGTCTTAAACAGAATCTGAATAGAAACAATGGCAGAATTCCAAGCAGTCCAAATTCTTCCTCTATCAGAAGCTTCATAATTGTGAACCCAATTCCACCTTTTACCAAATTTCTTCACTATTTTGTCTTTATTATGAACTTTAACACGAGTTTCTAGCAAAGCAATGAGAGAAACATGATGTTTTCCCATAAACTTTTTTATTTCACCTAGCTTGAGAGGGCTATTCAACCCCCTCACATTCCAAGTGCACACTATCATTATCCTAGAGTAATAGTGAATGAGCTACCCCCAGCTTCATCCACATTATGAGTAACTACACCAGGACCCTCAACTTCCATAGCATCCTTTCCCTTTTGTCCTCTAGTGACAATAGTCCATGCTGGAGCCAGAGGAGGAGCAACAATCCTTGCATCCTCACTAGTGGCCTGAGTTTGACCTTGAACATCAACAACAACAGCTTCTGGAGTTACCTCCCTAGTCTTGTCCTGAACAACTGCATTTTTAGTAGATGATGAATTCTCAACAATTACATTTGCAGTAGGCTGTATCTGTGTGGCTTTAGGAACCCATCTCTGAGTAGCCTTAGGCCCCTCCCTCTCCTTTCCTTGTGCAGTTTTCTTTTTGGCACAATCATGCCCAATAGTTGCACACTTAAGACAGTAAGAAGGAGCCCATTCAAAATGAACCTTTTGTTCAATAACTCTCCCTGAGCCATCTTCTATACTCACACTCTTAGGCAGTTCTTTTGTGACATCCACTTCCACCAGCAACCTAGCAAAAGTGATTCTTTGCTCTTGTGTAGTACACTCATCAGCAAAGAGAGGCACTCCAACCATACTACCAATTCTACTCAGGGATTCAGGACCCCAGTAATTAAGGAGGAGGTTATACAACCTAATCCAAAGAGGTACAACCCTTAAAACTTCAGCTTGAAAATCAAAATCAGGTGTCCATGCCTTAATTACTATAGGTCTACTATTAATCATGTGAGGTCCAGCATATAAAATCTCATTTCTATCATCAAATGAAGCAAACTTAATATTGAAATAGCCCTTGTCATGAAGATAAATTCTAGGTTTACCAACATGATTCCATTGTTGCTCTATAAATCGAGTTAGAGCCCCAATGGATGGGGTCTGACCAACAACATACAGAATAACAGCAGTGGACCAAGCTTCAGATAGCTTATCTACCTCAGGTTGATCAACTTTAGCAACCTTCTTACCTTCTTTTAGCAGAGGAGGAACAAACTTGAGTGGCACTCCTTTGGCTGTAAGAGATTTGCCCGCTGCAACTTCAGCCCATTTAGGTGAACTATCACTCCTCCTATTAGCTCCAACTCCACTAATACTCCCTTTGTGAATAGCTGCATTCTCCTCAGTTGTTTTCTCCAGATTCTCAGTAATAACATTCCCCTGTACCTCATTACCAATAGAAATAGGCAGACGACTTTCAGGGGTACTAGTAGACACAACTTCAGGAGTCAAAGAGTTACGCGTAACAAGAGGACCCACCGGAGTTATAACAGCAACTGGAGTTGTTTTATGAGCTCTAAAAGCCTCATTAATGGCATCAATCGCAGCTTGAATCGCAGGAGAAGAGTGACCAGGAAGCTCCCTGGTTACTGTTACATTGCTTTGTGGGTTCTTCTGATTTTGAATTTTATCATTTGGTTTATGTGGTTGTGCTTCCTTACCTTGCTCAGATTGACGAGAAAGTTAGGGTTTTTTCCGGCGACCCATCGATGTCAGACAACGGCTAGCTTAAACCCTAAGCAATCGCCCTTTCACCATGGAGAGAAAAACACAATGTTTGCATGTGTGTTTCTTGCGGATGAGACAACACCATCATTTAAATGGGTTTTTGAAACATTCAAAAAGTCAATGAGAGGTCAATGTCCAATAACTATATTCAGTGACCAAGATGTTGCAATTGCAGCAGGAATAAAAAAGGTCTTGATGTTTATGTGAATTTCTACAAGTTCTGTTATATACTATTGCAGGAGCAATAGATATTATTAGCAAACCTAACTATATGAACTTATTGACAGGCGTTCCCAACCTCAACACCATCTATAACTGATTCAAAAATTTCAGTCTCACTACAAACCATCCAAATCTCACTTCGAGGAATAGAGAAAAACACTTCATCCAGCTTAAAGAGCTCTTCATTGCAACAAAAAACACAAATTGTAAGAATATTTTCAATAAAAACAATACGTTTAACATATTTCATTCAAAAATTTACCTGCCAACTAATGGATCTTGATTTTTATAACAATAATCAACAGCCTCCCTTAAAAATATAGGTAAATCTTCCATCACATTTTCAAAATCCTTCATCATCTTTAAAAGATGACTGAAAGCACCCTCAACTGCATAATCATTCAGCCTTAGAGTTGACTTTGTTGGACCCCTAGGCAAAACATTTTGGAAAACAGTCCATGTATTCTCCACAGACATGAACTCACTTGCATCATAAAAAACATTGTTGACAACGTTGTTGATGATATCAGTGCTCTTCTGACTCAATTGAGTCACAATAAAGATAGGGAAGGCAGTAGTTGCAGGATTAGAAACTTCATCCCAACCAGTAGGCAAATCCTTCACATCATATGCCAATGATACCATCTTATCAAAGAACTTCTGATAAATTGAATTTGACCAAATTTTGTCAAAATCATCTTGGGAAGGATTATCAGAAGAAGAAGGAATACCTGCTTCAAAAGAGTCCTTCAAACTCTTAAACGCATCAATGTGGCAATGGGAGACAGCTTCCAAATCCCTCTTCTAAATCAACCACAAAGCATGAAGCTCCTACAAAAATCAAAACAACGACAATTAATTTGTAATACTCCATATGAAAATACATTATATCAAAACAAAACCAACTATATGAATATAACACCAACTATATCAGAGCAAAAACACACTATATTTTTTTGTTTATGGCAGGCCAAAGTTAGCAGAATAGATAATGTAATTAAGAATATAAAATGTATAGTAAAGAATAGAATTCAGTTTTGTTATTCTAGTAAATGGAGTGAGAGAGATTGTGAATGGATAGGATGTTTGTAAATGATGTATAGGTTCTTTTTGGCCTCATGTGGCCTGTTTGTTGTTCTGCCCATCCATTAAGGGTTAGGTTGTACTTATTTTTTTGGAAATGCAATATACTTACTTACCAAAAAAAAACACAGTATGTTATATCACAACCAGAACAATTAGAGCAAATACACTATACCACAAACAATACACTATCATATAAAACAACACTATATCACTCAAAATACACTATATCATGTCAAAACACACTATATCATGTCAATATGCACTACATCATGCAAAATACACTATCATGCCAAAAAACCTATCACAGCAAAACACTATCATGTTAAAACACACTATATCATTTCACAATACACTATATCAAATACAAACACACTATATCACATATCACCACTATCACATAAACCATAATATATCACATAAAACCACACTTATACCACATACAACCACACTATATCACTCAAAACCTACTATATCAACAATTAATATTATTTTAAAATTTACAACTTACATCTTTAGCTTTTGCAGTTATTTCTTCATCAGTGAGACTTCCTGGTGGAAGCTCAAACTGAATATGAAGCTTTCCCTTCACCTTCCTCTTTGGCACAACCTCCTTTTCTACATCACTTTCTAAATCATCACTTGACACAAAATGTGGTACAACTTGAATTTCAACTTTTTTTTGAACCGGCTTCATCCGGCAGAAATCAACAATGCCCATCATCATTGAAGTAAAACTTAGCACTTATCGGATAAGTATCATCCAACAAACCGCTTCCAAACTTAACACACCTTACTTCAAGATGAATTCTCCTGCCAATTGACTCATTATCCCAATGAATCAATAGAGGCAGGCGAGTTGGAGGAACACCATCACCAATCTGTAGGTGATGGAAGTAAATCAACTCCAATAATATTATACACCCAGTATAATGACCCCGAGAACCTTTAGTGTACAATGAATTCTTGTACAAAACAGTAGCATGCTTCAACCTCTCCAAAATATATTTACACCGATTCATTGAAGGAATTGTGCGAACCTCATTTACAGCAAATTAAATACCATCCTCAAATCAAGTGTGTTATTTGCAACTGGAGCTAAAAAAGAAGAAAAAGCAAATAACACATACAACTTTTTGAACATCTCCCCACCATCAACTAACCTAATTAACTCAGAAAAAACAGAAGACATAGGATTCTGCCCTTTATCCCGATCAACTCCAAAATAATCCCTCCAGCTTGCTTTCAACTTAAAATGCGGATTGTCTGCATTAGCTCCCCTAGACACATCCACAACATCCTTTCCCTCATGTAGAGGAAACTGAAACACATCAGAAACATCAAATTGATTAACCTTAAACTCTTTGGCATAACCAATTCTAAACATGCCATAACCACCATCAAACCTCTTAATCAACCATCCACTGAACGAATTGTTAGTCCTTGAAATATTTAAATCCAGCAAAAATTCAAAATCAATTTCTATAACAGCTTTCCTCTGTTCAGCAGTCAAACCTTCATTTAATTCACAAAGCCTTTTACCACAACAAGTGGTTTTAAACAGGTTTACTCTCTGTCCTTCAGATTCTTGCAATATTTTACTCTTCTTTGGAGCTTTCAAGTTATCCTTTTCAACTACAAGATTAACCCTCTTCTTACTTGGTAACTTGGTAGTAACAAGTGTACCAACAGGATTAGCAGAATCAGCTCCTTCATTAGCAGGAGGATTAACAGAATCAGGTCTTCCAGAATCATGTTCAATGGATGGATTATCAGCATCATGTGCAGGGTGCTCCGCAACAAAAAACAATTGTTCAGAACAAACATACACTATATCAGAAGATAACACATTATATCATGTCAAAACATACTATATCATGTTAAAATACACTATCATGTCAAACTACACTATATCATGTCAAAAAACACTATATCATCTCAAAATACACTATATTATGTCAAATACACTATCATGCATAACACATTGTCAAACTACACTACACTATATCATGTCAAAACACACTATATCATCTCAAAATACGGTATATAATCTCAAAGCACAATATATCATGTCCATATACACTATATCATGCAACACTATCATGCCAAAAAACTATCACAGCAACGCTATCATGTCAACACACACTATATCATTTCAAAATACACTATATCATGTCAAAACACACTATATCATGTCAAGATACACTATATCATGCAAAACACACTAACATGCCAAAAAACTCACTATATCACAACAAAACACTATCATGTCAAAACACACTATATCATTTTAAAATACACTATATCATGTCAAAACACACTATATCATATAATTACAAAATACACTCATGTCAAGACTATATATAACAAAAAGTACAATATAATTACAAATACACTATATATTTACAAAACACACTATATCATGTCAAAACACACTATATCATGTCAATATACACTATATCATGCAAAACACACTCACATGCCAAAAAACTAACATTATATCACAGCAAAACACTATCATGTCAAAACACACTATATCATTTCAAAATACATTATATCATGTCAAAACACACTACATCATATAATTACAAAATACACTATCATGTCAAGACTATATATAACAAAAAGTACAGTATAATTACAAATACACTATACATTTACAAAACACACTATTCATGTCAAAATATACTATATCATCACAACTATAAACAATTACAAATTATCACAAAAAAAAAAATTAACCTAAAAACACTATAAGACAGAATAAGAGTAAAACAACCATTATATACAACACAAAATCAACCATAACAAACAGGAAAACTAACTAAAGCACAAAAAACAAGTAACAATAACAAAGTCGCAAATTAGGTCAAACGAAAATTAACTACAAAACACAAACATCAACATCAAAACACTCATAAATCATCATAAATTCTGTATGAGAACAATTAAAATCTCACAAAAATAAGCGAAGTAAAAATCAACGACATAATTATAAGAAATTATAAGAAATTAAAGAAAAAACGAAAATCAACGACATAATTACCATTAGTTTGAGCAGTTTCAGGAACACCAGGCGACTTCGATTCCTTTGAACGAACACCAAGAGACGAACGTAAACCACTACGTTTTGAGAAATTGCGACTAGCGCTCTTCGTCCTTCCCATTGCAAAATTCAAACGAAGAAATTAAACAGATTGGAACGAAAAAACTGGAAAACACAGTATGAACTTGAAGAGAGAGAAAATGAAGAAGTTAATTTATGAGACAGAAAATGCAGAAGTTATAAGAGAACGAAGAAGTTAGAAGAAGTTATCAGAGGAGAGAGAAGTTATCAGAGGAGAGAGAAAGAGAGGAAGACTGAACGCGGTAAAAACTAAAAGTTGTAATAATTACAACTCACATGATATGGATCGGGTGCACACTAATTAGTGTGCACCGGGTTCATATTTTTTTTTTACTGTTTTATGTTTCGATTCCGGCGAGAGACAACAGTAGCTATATATGTTGTTTTGTGCGTGTAACTAAAGGAACAAAGAAAGATAATGTTTTGAGTTTTGTTAATTAATTTCAGTTTTGTATACAATAGTAAAGATTTAAACAAAAAGGTATTTGGGTTAAAGAATTAAATATTAAAGTTTGAAGCAATTGTTTAATGAATTATAGTGTGTAGATTAGAGATGTCTATAAAAGAAAATTCAGATTATATGGTGGCTTGTAAATCTGATTTCTTTGGGTTCAAAGTAGTAATTTTATTTGAAATGAGTATTAATTATTACTCCATATATGTTTTAGGAACCCAATTCATAGAACGGAAATTTTAGTGCGTAGTTGTGTGGAAATCACGCTTCAAAGTTACATACTAGTACTAGGTATTACTAGTAGTGTTAGTAGTCATAGCTAGTATGCTTAGTTATCTATTACGAAGCATGATGGAACTTAGAATTATGATTAGGGAACAAAAATTGTGTGCTATGATGTGGTAGTACTTATAATACATATGATTATACGATCTTTATTTCTATAAAAGAATAGTCTTTATATTATTGTCTGTAAAGTAGTAATTTTATTTGCAGTAGACATGTTATTTTATGTAGCATGACTGTTTGAGTTAGTATCATGATTAGGGTTGTTTATGAGTTATTTTATCAACCTCTTCATATTAAAATTAAGTGAAAAGTTTGCAAGATTTAAGAGTCTTTTATGACTATTTCAAGTTATGTCAGTGTTGAACAAGGTTCAATTATTTAGGGAGACTTTTTAAGTCCCCAATTCAAGGTAAAGGTTTAATAAAGGTGAATTATTATTGTGTGATCACTCTTTGTTATTAATAAGATAAAAATAAATTACAAGTGTTCGGATTTTTTTTTTCTTCACACTTGTCGGGCCTAATAAAAATTCTTAGACACTTAAAGAGAAAGAGAATGGCATGAAAACTCATAGAATGGATCCCCTATTGAGTATTGAACAAGGGGGGAGACGTAGTCTCTAAACTATTTTATTATTATCGAGTTAGATACGTTATCTAAGCTTCCTGAGTAAAGTTAGTCAAGGATACTTCTCAGGGTATGATCATACTGATTTTCAAGGTTTATCTACTAAAGGCAGTCAAGGACGCTTTAGCATGAATGGTTGTTTACAGTTTTCTAGTATCATGTTTAACATTTATATTCTATTAATTTGGTTAAGTACGTACTCAGCATTAGCTGACTTGTTCTTTGTGTGTTTCGTTGCATGTTGTTTAATGATCCATAATTTCTTATAAATTACGGGGAGCAGGTTCGTAACAGGTTTTCAAGGTTCATGCATGGGAGGTAGATGTTGGAGTTGGATTTCATTTTTATTGTTATCAGACATTGTGTTATATTCCTTTCTTCCTTAAGTTTGGATTTTTGGATTTATGAGATTTTTTAATAAGGGGCCTTAAAGGATCCCCAACTTGTAGTTTAGTTATTTTTAGTAAAAGTCTTCCGATGTGTTATTTTCAAAGGTTAAAGAGTTTGATTACAAAAATTATTATTCAGCCATATGCGTATCATCGTTGCGGTAATACCTTTAGATTCCTCTAATTTAGTTATATGTTATTTATTATAGTAGGTAGGAATTCGGGGGTGTTAGATTTTATTACGTAGAAACTTCATGTCTCAATACAAGAAGAAAAACCACGGCCTCCTCCGGATTTATACTCTTCACTATAATAGGGAACATCTTCTGTAACAACCTATTACATACTCAAGTTCCACTCAAAACTCCAAGTATCACACAAGTTACACTCTATACTCTAGACTTAACATTAAGTCTCTGAAGAGTTCACACAACTATTTACAAAAGGTTTACTCAAACCCTTTACCCGTGGATAGACTTCACCCTAAGTCTACGTATACACAAGAACATACTCAAGTTCCTAGTTCGAACTTGATACAAAAAAATCACTCAAACTCTTAACCAAGTACCATTACAAGAGTTCACTTAAACTCATTAACCCTAAACTCCAATACAAACACTTGATAATTTGGTTTAACTCTAGGTTATAGAATCTGAAGAACAGTAAAGGAACATGACACTCGTAGAAACTTCGAACTCATGGAAACTGACTCAAAACAAGGAATAGAAAAATATAATTCTTTCGTAACATTATTCCTTAAGCCCGACCTTATAGAATGACACAAGTCAGACACTTTGGAACGAAAACATAAGCCTATATTCATAGCACGCACAAGACTTAACCACTACCCCACTTATTACTCCACTAACCGTAAGTTTCCTAATCTTTAGGCACTTACCCGTGATGAGTTCATTGGGAGAAACTTGGGGAGAAAGCAGTAAAAGTTTTAGGCATAACTTATGTCATGTTTACAGTAAAGTAGTTAGAGTAAAAATAGGAAACAAAAAGAAAATAAATGCTTGGAGAAAAAGTAACATTTTTATCAAAATATAATCCAAGATATATTTTTCCAAAACTCACTTTTCTTATGCAAAAATATTTTACTGAAAACTTTTTCATAAATATATATAAATATATGAGTTCCAGTTCGTACAGGAACTCGAGTCTACAAGTTCGAGCACACACAAAAACTCATTATACGTATTATATATCTAGGCTATTTATTTTCCAAAAACAGATAAGATAAAAATAAATAAATAAAAGATCATAATATCATAATCCTAAATTAAAACCGATTTTATTTAAACTTATTTAAAAAAAAAACTAAATATTTTCATAAAACAACTAATGCATATTATCTAAAAATAATTAACCAACTAGAAATTTATTAAGAAACAAACCCTAAATAAATCCATACAGATTAAGATAATAATAAGCAACAGATTCACTGACTCTTCAATGCTTTTGACTCTAAGTTCCACGAGTTCTTTTTCACGCCTTATTCCATTACGTCATGAATCCTAGAAAATAAACTCATAGTTTCTGCCTTCATGCTCCATGCTGCTCCAACTCAAGAACCACGTGTTGATAGCTCCACTTTTGAAACTTTCCCTAGTGGAAAAGCCCATCCGATCCGGTCAAAACCGGGCTTACTGATCCGATTTTCGTCCAGATAGGGTGGGCTCGCAGCAGTTCACAATGATTAACTAATCCGGTCCTAAACCAAATCAGTTAATCATTTACCGATCCGGTTTTGGGTGAAAACCAGAGCAGTTGACCACCCCAAAAACAAAAACAAAAAATTGCATTTTTTACATTATTAATCAATACAAAATCAATAATATATATCAATACTCATTTTATTAAGCATATTATGCTCAATTGAAGCATAAGCATAAATAATTAGATACATAAAAATATTAACAACTATAATTTTAACATCATACTCAACTAAGACTAAATGCATTGTTTATTTACAGCATATAGGACCCAACCAAGTACAGCATCTTGTATACTTGTATATTAGCCTGTGTCGTATATTACTTACTCTTTGCAGTAGTTGTAACTGATATTTTTATACAATCTACAATACCTTCACATTCTTGAGAGAGGACACATTTCGATTCATCAATATATTCTGTAGATCAGTGAGGAGAGCGGAGATTCCCGTGAGTCTAACAAGCTCTCATTGTCTTGCAATGTTTAGCTTCATCATCTCTAATATTTACGAACACATCATACAAGTTTTCTGGTGCAACAATCACTAATTAGAATACACATTTTCGTGGATATTTAGTACCACATGATACTATTCACTTAAATGCATACTGGAATGAGGAACAAACATCTAAATTCAGATTAATGAAGAAACACAACCAGCAATTTTATATGTATAAGGTAAGGCAGACACAACAACATGCATGAATTGCAACAACATATTCACATGTTAGAAAAATCTTCAAGGTTATAAACTTCTATAGCCTTCCCATCAAAGAAAAAGAAAGTTCTCTAGTAATATGTTGTCTTTGAAGGAGCTAAAACACAAAAGGCCTTTTAATTTATGTCAAATCAATTGTGCATAATCAATAGATTAAATGAAATGCAACTTGCAAAGATTCTCTTAGAATTAATCTATCTAGATAATTTAATGATTTTGCAGTTCTCTACAAGATACAACACCACAAAATTACCTCAATTATATACGGAGGAGGATTTACTACATCATGTGCAATCCCCAAGAGATAAATATTCGATACAGCAAACTTTCACCTTCTCTTCATTTCTAAAAGGTAGCTAGTCCAAAACAAGTTTTTCCCACTATAACCGACAAACATGCAGCACTATTTATAAAGCTGTAAATCCCACGATAGGTGCCCAAAAATTCATAGCAGCCATTCGATTGACACAAAACCAGCATTGAATGCATGATGTTGATAGAAGTTTTAACTCAAAATATAACATACAAACAAATGTTTAACACGAAAAAAGCTCAACTGGATACACATATACAATCGATATATCCAAGAACTAATATGGTCCCTCATGGATTCATGGACACACGATTATTAATACCACTAATTATAATCTCAATCAACAAGTTCTCAGAGGTTTGGAAAAAGGATTCAATAGCCCTACTGGTTAAAAATACTAGGAACAAGCAGCAAATTCGGAAATTACCTATTATAGGCCTTCGAGAACAGGGAACTCCCGAAGTTTGAAATTCATCTGGGCACAGAAATAGCTTCAGTAATCAAGAAAAATTAATTCTCCAGTCAAGAGAACTAAGAAGAGATCAATTAGCATACCAAACAAATACAAGTCACCTCCTGTATAGTATTTTACAGCCACATCTAGTGCTTGTAGATTCTTCAATTCATCTACATAGGAACAAGATATCAGCTTTTACTTTATAAACAACTATGGGATTGTGTATCAGTAGAAGGGCGAAAATTGCAAATTCAATGTCATTCATAATGTAATCATTACACCGCAGTGATTCCAAGATAAGCACAGGCGAACAATAGAGTGCTCTTGGGGTCTCAAAGTATGTCTTCAGATGCCTGAATTAGCATTCAAACATAAAAAAATTACAGCTGCTAAGATTTTATTTATGTACTACATAATCTGAAGTGTCTCGAAGTTGGCATTTTGTTGTGATGTTACTGGACATCCTCTTAGCATCCTCATCAATTGTGACACGCTGAGTTTGAATAATTCATGTTTCGATTAATTGCGACACGCTGAGTTTGAATAATTCCAGTGTTCTGGGTGCCGCCTTAAGATTTGAATTTTTCAAGGCAAGGACCATTAAGATCAATGCCAAGCTAAGAAGAGAGCTAAACAAGTTGAGCTCTCGAATACACCTCCGGTTTGTGAAACCGAAAAACACATGTCCCAACCATGAAAATCGTTCATCGCCTCGACCACGCTCACACTTCTCATCCTCTGGAGTCACATTTTCCTTCATCAATAATTCCGAAAAACCTACATATTCTACTAAGACAACAGTAAACCACCATCCCTTATCCAACTGGCAAATACTTTTTGATTGCCATAACCAACCACGAACAACATCCTTAGCAACTCGAATGAAATAACTGACTCTAACTATGTGGCAACTTACCACGCAACCTAAGAAAAATACCAACATACTTAGATCTAACATAACCGGGGGGGAGGAGGAAGGGAAGCCCAACAACCAAGGAGGAGGGGGAGGGGGAAGGGGAAAGGGAAACCCGAGAAACGTAACAGGGGAAGAGAAAGGGAGGCCCGACGAACCACTAAAACGTGGGAACGACTAAACACAAAGGGAAGGGGAAGGGGAAAACGCTCGAACCCACGACAACCAGTAGGGGGAGGGGGAAGGGGTAGAGGAAAAGTACAAAAAACGGACGAAACCACTAGGGAAAGGGAGAAAACGAGGAAGGGAAAAGCTAAACCCTAATCTACGTGGAATAGCAAGAAGGGGGGTGACAGAGAGACAGGGAACTGGGGTGGGGACAATCGGGGGAGGGGGAAGAACACGGGGAGGGGAGATGACCCAACAGATGAAACGACGGTAGGGGAGGGGGAACATACACGACACGTAAACGACGGCAGAGGAGGGGAGCAGGCTTGCTGGCGACTAGGTGAGCGGCGTGCGCTCTGGCCGGCCACCGGCAAACACGCTCTGTAGCGGCGCTGGGAGATAAGTTAGTCGGGGTTAGGTTTTGTAGAGAGGTTTTTTAAAGAGAGGAAAAACAGATTATACTTAACCCCAAGTTAGGAGATTACTTAATTTTATGTATAGTACTACAAGTGACCTCTCTAGTGTGATTTGTAATCAGTAACATGAGAGAGCAATGTATTGTTATAGAGAATGGTTTCAATTAAATGTAAATGTTGCCACATATCAACCGAAGTCCAAAGATTATCAGAACAAGTTAACACAAATAGCTTTGATTTCCTTGTGTGAGCCAATATCCATGAACGTCTTTCGATGTCTTTAATCAACGCATTGAAAGGAGTATCATGTGAATCTATTATGGTGCAATATACCGGCCACTAGACTGTTCTTCGATATGAATGGTGAGGTCCATTGAGCTAATTGAAAGAACAAGAGTATTTTAATCTTCATACTACGCAGTTATTAGGGATTAAACTAGTATTTGGACGCGGGCATTTCCCCGGGTGGTATTTTTTCCGAACATGATATGCATTTTTTTCCATTCGCATTAAAATATAATAATAATAATAAATAAAACTCAACATCTAAAAAGTACAAACATCATAACGTGGACATTTAAAGCATGATTAAAAGTTGGTTGAGATTGTAATTGTGCTATGTATAATAGCAAGATATCACGGGTTCAAATCTTGTTGCAAGCCAATTTACTTTTGTTGGTTGACATGACATATGTACACATTGGATAATTCTAGTAGAGTAACAGAGGTACCACGTGGCGTGTATACATTGTCAAACACGCATTTTAATATATTAGTATAGATATTCTTCAAATACATATAGTTTGATAAGATTATGTTTTTATTCATTTGTGCTACACTGATCTTTAGTTATGCATATTGAATGTGAGTATGAGTGTTTGAGAGTATGTGTAGAAGTCGTAGGAAAGCATTGTCAAAAGTCGTTCGAAGAAACGAGGTATTTATAGGCAAAGGAAACCGAAAACGAATCAAAAAGATAAAATTAAACTATATGCCTAGCGCACCGGTTTGCGCTTGACGCACAACCTGTTTTCTGATTGTTTTAAGATTTTTTTTTATCTTTTGATTAAAATCTATCCTTTGAAATCCGAAATCAGCTATCTTTAGGAATAAAAACCTGATTTTCGAAATATCCTTTTAAAAATTAATTATCAAGAATAATTGATGTTAAAATATTAAAAATACAATTAATTATCAGGAATAATTAATTATGCCTTTAAAATTGGGCTCTGATTTAATAAATAGACTTTATATTTTCGAAATACTTTTGGGCTTAGCTTGTTCGATTGTTTTTCCTTTGGACCGGACCAATTAGGACGACGGTATGTTTCATAATTGGATACTCCATGGGGAGACACGATTATGTGTCTACATAATCCTCCACTTTGACTGAGGTTCAGGAAACCAATAGTCAAAGTACGCAAAGATGATTATCAGCAGAAGAAGATGTTAGCATATAGGAGCAAACAACTCAGATAAGGCATATAATGATGCAAAGATGCAAACTTAGACTCTCTAAGGATGCATGAGACGCTATGCAAGGATTAAAGTTATGCAAATCTAAGGAAGATGAAGCGTCATGCAAGGTCGGGGTTATGCAATGCTAGGAAAGATGAATGTAATGCAAGGTCAGGGTTATGCAAGATTAGGTTGTTTGGATAGGTTGAGAGAGAAAATGATTAGAAATAGATAGATTGATTTCCGAGAACTGTTTTGGTAAATATTCGGGGTCCGTAAGTGAGATCCGTGTATTATAACTTTTCGAGAGTTTGATTTGGAGGAACCACCACATATATAGGAAGCCCCCACTTTGGGTAAGCTTGTCTTGAATTAGGCATTTTGAGCCTAGAATAGAAGGTATTCAGAGTTCTTCACTGGGGATTCTTCATTGGGGAGTTGATAGAGCCAAAGTCAGATATCGCGAGAGATCATGGAATTATCGGAGAGTCCTTCAGGGAAAAGGAGAGCTTGGGTTTGAAAAATAAAAAAGGCTTAAATTTTGTGACTCATATATATATGTAGGTGGGAAAAGGCTTTGACGTGGCTAGGTTCAGACTCGAGTCTATGTCGGGATCTAAAAATGAATATGCTTCTGAATTCTGAAAAGTCAAATCATGAGATCTTGATTTTTTTTTTTTGAAGCGGTCGGACCTCGAGATGAGGATTCCTACGTATCCTTGCGGTATCAGACCATTCGTAGTTTTGGATCTGATCGAAATATATTTTTTTTCCTTTTTTTGCGATTTTTTTTTGTGCCCTAACTTTTGCCTAGGCTGCCCTTTCGGGTTTTCAACCAGCGGGCTTGACATACCTTAGAGAAGGAGTTATAGTTCGATATGAAGGACTCAAAGGTTTTAGAATTGATGTTTTAGGTTTTGATGAAGGTTTAATTGGCTAGGCTAACGTAGGATCATATATTTGGATTCTATGGGTTAACGTTTTGATGGATTGAAGGATTTGAATGGGGATAGAACTTGTGTGCAAGCCCCCTAGCTTGAGTTTTTATTTCTTTGCCATTAGCTTTTTCTTTTTGCATTTATTTCTTTTTGTCCTGTGCGTTTTCTTTTGCTTTTGTTTTTGTTTTTTCGCACTTTGATTTTTTTTTCTTATTTATTTTGCCTGGCATTGATTTTTTTTTTCTCAGGCTTGCACACAAGTTTTTTTTTAGTTTAGGGTATTGAAAGGTTAGAAGGTTATTTTTGGAGCTTTGATTTAAAAAGATTATTTGGTTAATGGAGATGATGGCTTAAGGGACTTTTTTTAATTTTATTTTTGGATTGCATGGATGAGGATGGTTTATTGAAGGTTATGGCTTATTGGAATGATGAAGGGAAGAGGGAGATAACTCTTAATCCAAAGTATGTCCATTTTTCATTTTTTCGATTTTTTTTTTTTTGTATTTTTTTTATTAACCAAGGTCATTAGAGTGATTTAAATTTCATCATTGAATTCGAAGCATAAATGATGGTGAAAGGCTAATGAAAAACAAAAAATAAAATTAAAATTAAAATGAAATTAAAATGGAAAGGCTATAATAAATGAAGTCCTATAGTGACATAGACTCGATGGGAAAGGACATAATTGGCTTACAATAAGAACTCTCTAACTCATCCTAGGAAACCAATAATAAAAGACTAATATGTTGAAATTCGTAGTAGAAATATAGGTTGCACCTTTTGAATTTTCTTTTAGGTGCAGGGTTCGGAGTAGACCCTGTGAAAGTCATCACGCCTCTATTGTGAAGGCGGTAAAAAGTAATCTCATGACTCTAAGTGAAGTCGGGGTGGTGATAGTGTACTTAATGAGCTTTAGAGTGGGCTCACCTTTTCGTTCCTCTACTAGGCATTCCTAAGTTGTAATCTCTCGACCGGTCATGAACAAAATCGATTAGACCTCAATTGTAAGATTTTAGAAATGAATTTCGAAATGAGAAATGGAAATGAGATGGACGGTTTGGAAATGGGATATGAGAATGGAAATGGAAAATCAAAATGGAAATGAAAATGGAAAATGGAAATGGGAAATGATTTTGAAATGGAGGATTAGAAATGGATATGGTTTTGGACTAGTATGAGCTTAACCATTATGCTGACATGGGCCTAACTATATGCATATGCATATATGGACTGGACTATGCAAGCAGACTGGACTATACTTTGAACTTACTAGAGAGCAAGCAGGCTAGGCCGAAGGGTATGAATTGAGCTTTTATAGTCCGAAGACTTGACTAGGGATGCAAACTAGACCTAGGGTTGGGCTTTTGTAGTCCGAAGACTTGACTAGGGTTTACATAGAGATGCAAACTAGACCTAGGGTTGAGCTTTTATAGTCCGAAGACTTGACTAGGGTTTACATAGAGATGCAAACTTGACCTAGGGTATGAATTGATCTTTTATAGTCCGAAGACTTGACTAGGGCTTACATAGAGGTGCAAACTAGACCTAGGGTTGAACTTCTATAGTCCGAAGACTTGACTAGTGTTTGCAAAGAGATGCAAACTAGACCTAGGGAATGAATTGATCTTTTATAGTCCGAAGACTTAACTAGCGTTTATATAGAGATGCAAACTAGACCTAGGGTTGAAGTTTTATAGTCCGAAGATTTAACTAGGGTTTACGTAGAGATGTAAACTAGACCTAGGGTTGAGCTTTTATAGTCCGAAGACTTGACTAGGGTTTACATAGACATGTAAACTATACCTAGGGTATGAATTGATCTTTTATAGTCCGAAAACTTGAGTAGGGTTTACATAGAGATGCAAACTAGACCTAGGGAATGAATTGGACCTGAATGGACCTAAGCTTTGGATTGGATTAGAATTAGACTTAGATTGGAGTGGACTAGGAATAGACTTGGACTAGGATTCACATAAAAATGCAAATGGGCCTAGATTTTGACATCTAGACTTATATGGGCCTAAGATTGACTCTAATGCTAGTGAATGTATGGACTCAAATGCACATGGGCCTAAAATAAATGCAGAATGGTAACTAATGCACATGGGTCAGAATTGAATCCAAGTGTATAGGGATTGGATTAAGAAGTTTTGTTAATTGATGGAGTGGACTGGGATTAGAATTTTCGAAGTTCGTTTTTGAAAGGGACCCCTTTGTTTTTATCATTTATTGGGAAAAGATAATGGATGATTCAAGATGGATTAATTTTTTTTGAAAAAGATTTTTGTTTGTACATGTGGTTGGATGATGATTAGTAAATGTTTTCGAAAAACGTGGGATTGAAGAGTGTGTAGGATTGATTTTGAAAAAGATGAGTTGTTTGAAATTGATGGAATATGGTTGGTTAGATATGATAGGGAAGATTTGTTAGAGATGGGATGAGATGGAACGAGGTAGACATGCATGACGATTCTAACTCTACCGTGATACTCTTCTAGATGCATTTTTAGGATATACTCGACCTTAGATGATATGTATAAAAAGATCAATTTTTATGTGCTTGCATTAGGTGAGTTTCATTTTTGGACAAAAAGGATTCCTAGGATGATCATGACTTTATGCGAATACAGACGGAAAGAACACAAAATCAATCACTATGACGACTAAATCGACAAAAACATGAAATGCAAAGGATGCGTGTGACGCAACAACGTTGCGTGTTGCGCGTAGCCTGCGGGTCCGGCGCGAGATGCATTTGGCGCACTGCTCCTCGGCATGCTTTTTGGCGATTTAGGCGAGGTTTTGAGTAATTCCACATAACTTTGGGACGCGACGACAAACATGACATAATGACGAATTTGTAGATAGACTTGTTAGGACTTAAATGATAGTCGAATAGGCAATAGCATGAGACGTAAAGGTTGCGCGCCATGCAACTGTGTTGGGCCCCACGCAAAGTTGTGCGCCAGGTGCATGGCTGTGCGTCTGGCGCGCAGCTTTGCGCTCGGTGCGGTACCTTTACGTCCGGCGCGATATATGTGGGCCAGGCACACTGCGTGGTGAAAGTTTGGTGAATTTGACAATGTTTTAGACGCAATGTTAGGCACAGTACACATTAACAATTTGACAAATTAATAACAGGCAAAAATCGCAATCACAAGCAAATGTCATATAACATGGATGCAAAAGTTCTCAACCTAGAGTCCAGTTCTATGTTTCAACTATAGTTAGGTTTAGGTTAAGGCTGAAAAGGGTCCATGACTAAGAGATTGATTCCATGCTTCCACGTGTAAGACACACTCCAGTTCTCTAGTCAGGAACAAGAGAACAATGCCATGGTTGGTTGGGTTTGCTTATGACTAAGATCAAACACTATCCTCAGGAAGCTTTCGGAAGGACAAAGCACAAACCTCCTGTGGTGGCCTCACGCATAGAACATGCGCTAATGAGGCAAGGAAGATTGTCCTTATGGTGGCTTAAACAATAGCCATGCATATGCAAAACAGTATGTTATTCCAAGGCATAAAAAGAGAATGAATCGTATTTTTCGAGTTTCACCCACTCTTATAAAAAAATTGATTTTTTAAAATACTCCCCAGTGGAGTCGCCAAATTATAGGCGTGATTTGACTACCTTATTGTAAAGGTTTTATTGAAAACGCTTTGAAGTCGCCAACAAGTCTTTAAAGAAAGACTCATAAACCTAATTGGATATTGGGAAATCAAAGGGACAACTTAGGGACTTATCCAATGTAGATTTCCCCGTCATGACTCCATTAATGGTCAATGAACCATAGATTGAGTTCGGGGGGTGAGGGTACGAACACGATCATGAACCACATTCGCCCATTGCTGGCCTCTACTAAATATTGATTCATGTCAAAGTTTATGCAAAAGAATAACCAGAAAATACTTTCAAGCACCCTAAAAATATTTGTCTAAGTTGGTTTATTAAACATATAAAAGACTATTTTTTAGTGACAAGTTATTAAGCAATCAAAATTACAAGGTTCCTAATAGGTTGTCCAAATTATTTGATTAATATTAGAACAATTATTTAGGTCTTTGATTAGCAATAAGAAACATCTGAGGTGATGAAAGCATTAAATCATACAATCATGCATAGAGATTAGGGAAGAATGTACAATATAGCGTTAATTCTTTGAAGATCTACATCATGACAAGTACATTGTTAGTCAAACAAGAATTAAATTGGAATTGACCCTCAGGAATTATATCATTGTCGCCTGGGTCTTATGCAACGATCTTCAGGATGAGCAGTCTTGAAGCTTGAAATAAGAAATCAGAAAGTATGAATGTGTTTCAATGTGTTTGAATGTGAGTTTGAGTGTTTGAGAGTATGTGTAGAAGTCGTAGGAAAGCATTGTCAAAAGTCGTTTGAAAAAACGAGGTATTTATAAGCAAAGGAAACCGAAAACGAATCGAAAAGATAAATTTAAATTGTACGCCTGGCGCACCGGTTTGCGCGTGACGCACAGCCCGTGCACCAGACGTACTGCTTTGCACGTGACGCACTGCCCGTGCGCCAGACGTACTGCTTTGCACGTGACGCACTGCTTTGCTGTACAGGCGCACTTGCTTTCTGGCCGGGTTTTTTATTGTTTAAAGATTTTTTTATCTTTTGATTAAAATCTATCCTTTGAAATCCGAAATCAACTATTTTTAGGAATAAAAATCTGATTTTCGAAATATCCTTTTAAAAATTAATTATCAAGAATAATTGATATTAAAATATTAAAAATACAATTAATTATCAGGAATAACTAATTGAGCCTTTAAAATTGGGCTTTAATTTAATAAATAGACTTTATATTTTCGAAATGCTTTTGGGCTTAGCTTATTCGATTGCTCTTCCTTTGGACCAGACCAATTAGGACGATGGTATGTTTCATCATTGGGTACTCAATGGGGAGACACCATTATGTCTCTACAATTACTGATTAGTAAACTTACCTTTTGATCACTACATTTTGATGCGTTACTTATTAGCTACACAGGATTTACTTATACTAATGTATGGGGTTACTTAATGAAATTCTTGGTAATTGTTTACAAATATACTTGCAGATTATGTGGTTTACTTTTTAATCTTATAGGTGTTAGCAAAAAATTTTAGGGGTGTTACTGATTAGTAAAGTTAGGTATTAATCACTACATTTTGATGGGTTACACATATACTAATGTATAGGATTACTTATTGAAATTATTGGTATTTGTTCTGATGTCTTGTTTATTGCTTTACTTTTTGATCGCTTTTAGTTGGTATTATAGATGTTTTTGAGTTAGTTTAGGCTAGTTTGTTAGCTATTTCCTTAATTTGTGCAATTTTCCTCCTCGTATGCACTTTCTTTGGGCGCTTTGTTTCATTTCAGGACTTAGGAGCATGCTTGGAGGATACTTGCACAACCCTGGATATTAAGATCGAAGAGGAAGGCCAAGGAAGCTTCAAGGAAGCATAACCGAGTTCATGGGGACAAATATAAGAAGTTTTGGAAGGGTTTGCGCACAAGGGTCAACTTCAAATGGCCATAACTTTCAGCACACAAAACATTTTTGAGCGATTCAAGTTGGAGATGAACGTTTTGCTCAATAGCTTTCCAACAAGTGGTCACAAGCTTAATTCCGATGCAAAACGAGTGAGACATTGCCATTTGAAAATGAACTGATGAAACTGAAAACTGACCCGAGCGCTCGGGTCAACTGGCCCGCCCTGGTCAATCTGTGGAAAACTCAAATTTCAATCATGTTGATCCGACCCGCCCGGGTCAACCTCAACCCGAGTGCTCGGGTCACTCCACCCGCCCGGGTCGGATTTTTCCGGAAATCTTTCTTTTTAAATCCTCTTTTTGAATGGGGGTTAATTTGTAATTATGCCTAGTTTATTTTAGGACTATATATGACAAACTCCTCTCATTTTAGAGCAAGCTAATTTACATTATATTTAAATAAAGGGAGATTTGAAATTCTTAGAACCCTACGAGAGAGAAAATCTCATCTTCTAGAGAGAGAAGTGAGAGAAACTTGTTGAAAGTTTCGAATTTGAAGAATCTAAGAAGGAAACTTGAAGATTTGGAGACTCCTTGCAACTTTAATGAGAATTTCTTACTCTCTTTCATATTTTATTGCTTTATTTTCATGTCATTCTCACTCTATTTACTTGTTCATCCTAGATTATTGGTTTAGTTCATGTTAATAGTTGTTAATGTTTTTTAGTTTATAATTTTTCATGATTTGTGAGTAGCTATTTCTTTGGGAAGGGTTTGAAGCTATTAATGAGTTCATGAACCTCTAAATCCAACATTGGGTTTTGACTTGGGATAATTTAGGTCAATTGATTTGGCACATTCATGAATGTTTGTGTGATTGGCCATCATAGGAGCATAATTTAGGTACCCTTAGTGAAGGATTGAGAGATAAAGTTAAGGGGTTGCCTCAAATCGATTATTAGGCTTGAAGGACCATGAGAATAGGAACTACCTAGCCTAGGGGACTTAGTTTACTTGTTTATGTTCATCATGTTTATGGATATGCTTGGTTGAATGCCTTAGCCATGAGAATAGGTCTTCGGTAAGAGACTAGGCCAATCTAGCTAGCTTGAGAGAGTGGTTAGAGTACCAATGGATGAACAACTCCCCTCAATTGATCCCTATTGTTGATTCCCATTGTGATTGCTTGGTTTGTGAATGAGTTGATTGGTGGATACCCCTTCCCAAAGTCATTTTCTTATTGTCTTTTCATTTATGAATCCTTAAAAACATAGACCTCACTTAGCTTATCATAAATCAATACTTATTGGTGCTTCCCTTAGTCCTTGTGGATTCGACCCTTTACTTGGCATATATTGGGTAGTTTAGGTATCTTTGACGTGGTTAGAACGAGCGCGTCAAAGTTTGGCACCGTTGCCGGGGACTTCGGCTTGCATTGATTTGTGTTGATTAGATAAGTCTAGGCTATTTGTGAATATTCTTTTCCTTTTTTTTTCTTTCTTTTTGTTTAAAAAAAAATGGCAAATACTTCTTTTCCTCAATATGAAAATGAGTCTTTTTGGGTATACTTTGAGAGACTTGGAGAATTTATAAAGTTTCATGGCTATGATATTGGGGAATCTTGTGAGATTACTTATTGGGGACTAAATGAGCATACTAGTGGAGTTGTTGAAAATATGTTTAACGGTAATTTTCGAGCGACATCTTCGGATGAAGCTTGGAATTTTTTTTTGTGGTTAGCTAGGGACACTTATGATTCCGACTTTTATACAAATTGTCATGATTCCTCTAATATTGGCCTGAATTTCTTTGATGAGTCAAATGTTCCCACTAGTGAGCCTATTATGCATGATCATATTCCCTCATATGTTTGTTGTAATGAGGTAGATTCCAATATTGATGATATTTATGCTACTTCTCGATTTTCATCAAATTTGTGCATGAATTTCAATGATGTGTCACATGTCCCCAATATTGATTCTCATATGATTGATTGTGATCCCTCCCGTAAAATTGATTTTCAAGGTTCCTTGCATTCCGAATCATCGAAATCCGAATTGGAGCTTACTCTTGAGCGATATCTTAATGGGGCAAATTCTAGTGCCAATTATGAGCCTCTCCCTAAAGTTGACTCCAAACCCATTGAGGATCTCTTTTTACAATTGAAAAGTGGTTTGAATTTGCTTAGGGAAAATCAGGGTTGCAAAAATGACATTCTCAAGTTTGATTATGTTGATTCGAAGTATGTTGAAAATGAAAATCAATTGGAAAAACCCCATGTTCTTGATGATAGTTTTTGGAGTAGTAATGATGAGGGGTATGTTTTTGAGGATAAAAGAACCATTATTGAGGATATTGTTGAAAGTGCGGATGTTTATGAGTCTATACATTCCCTTTTTGAGTCTCATGTATCCACCTCTAGCGGATTGGACCTTACTTTCCCTCCTTGTGCTTTAGAGCATCCATCATCTCCTACCCCTTCTTACTTGAGTGAAGATCTTGGTCAAGTTGAGGGTGAGATACATCATTTGATGGTTGGTGATGTTTTTAAGGATTTAGATGATGGCAAAGATGTTTATAAGGAGGTTAAAAAAGTGTGTGATTTGAAGACTTGTGATATAGGAGAAGTCATTCGTGGAACCTTAGTTTCTATTCCTTCACCTTATATCCCATTTTCAAGAAACATCGACCTAGTTCCTTCCTTTCCCATCTCTTTCCCTTATTTATCCAAATTACCTCCATTAGATGAGCCCCCTTCCTCCTTTGCCCTTCAAGTGCCTCTTTTGGTTGTTTTTGAGGAAAATAGTGAGATTACCAAGCAAAAAGAGTTTGTCGAGGAGAGTTTGCCGACTTTTTGTTCATTTTCTTATTCTTTTGAGTCTTCTTCTTCCTATATTCTTGATTTTTCTTTTGATTCCACTTCTTTTAGGCATCCCCCTCCTCAATTTTTGCATAGAATTGCACTATATATTATGCATGCTTTTTATTTAAGTATTGCATATGCTATCCTAATGGAAATGTGTGCTAGTGCATTTGACAAACTCTTGCGATCTTTGAATTGCTATTTACTAGAAAGGTCAAGCTTAGGACCTTAAATAAGCCTTTCTCGGGAAGTAACCCGTGATTTATTGCTTTTATTTTTTTTATTTTCATTTTACTCATTTTTCTTTTCTAATATCTTTGATTTTGATTTAGGCACATAGTTTGAATGACAACCATTCTCAATAGTACGTGGAAAGAAAATCATGGTTTTGAAGAAGTTTATTAGAAATGGAGAAATTGGGTCATTTGCGGGTATTTGCACCCACCTACTATCCGGTAGCTTCCTTCCTTTTGCTCTTTCGTCAATGCTCTATGATTTGTGGAACATATGTTTGTTGGTTGAATGTTTCTTCCCTCCCTCCCTCCCCTTGATCGTCTTGTTCAAGCATTGAGGACAATGCTTAATTCTAGCTTGGGGGAGTAGCTATTTGCTAGCTTGGGGGAGGTGTATATAGTTTTTATTTCCTTTTTTTCCCTTTTTCACAAAAAAAAAATCTAAAAAAATTGACTTATTTTCATTTCTTTTCTTTCTCTTTCAAGTTTTGATTAACTTCTCTTTAGTTCTAACAAAGTCAAAAATGGAAAAAAAAATGAATTGAAAAGAAGAAAAAAAGAAAGAGAAGAAGTAGTGTTAGTTTTAAATAAAAATTTGGTTTTCTTGCCCAAGGAAGATGCTAAGTAATGACATGATGTGGATTCCTTGCTTTGACTTTGAGTATATGTTTAGAGGCTTCTTTTGGAAGAGTGTGAGCATGGGTTAAGGTGTTTTAAGAGTTGATTAATCTTGATTGCATTAGAATCTACCAAAATGAAACTAATAAATGCTCAATTGAATGCCTAGTCTTGAATCTTGACTAAGTTGCTCATGCTTAGATAAATTTAGCTTCAAATTTGCGGTCCCTTGTGTCCCTAGATATACTCATCATGTCCCGAAACAAAGCTCTACAAAAAACTTAGTTTTTATTTCTCTTTGTATGTAATAAGTGGCACAAAAAGCCACAAGTTCTTATGTCTCTCTTTAGTAAGTAGTTACTTCACCTTTGTATAGGAAAAATTCCCATAATAAGGTAAAAGAAAAAGCCAAAAACAGTCAAAAAAAGGCGTGAAAAATGAAAAAAAAAGTGAAGAAAAACGAAAAGCAAAAAGAATAGAAGAAATTCAATAAAATAGGTCAATTTGTGGATGCCTCCCACACTTAGTTTTATTTTTCTTAAGTTTCAAGTAGAGTGGAGTCTAAGGCCTATTTGTGTGTTTAGGAAAGGTGGACTAGTGGTTTAAGCTTTCATAACACTTGAAGAGCCTTAAGTCTTTTGGATAGCTAGGTGTTCATCTAATGAGCGAGTAAAAAGTCTAATTAGGTGTCCTATTGCAATCTTGATTAGCCTGTTTCTCTACTCATAACCCACGAGTACACTTAGAAATTAGTTGTCTTGAAAGTTGCTCTTTATCTTTGCTTGTGAACCATTTCGTTACTAGTTGACTTGGGCATAAATCTTGAAAGTGTTGAATAAATGGTTGATGAAAAGCTAGAGTTGTGGTTTAAAACTCTTTGGAAACCCTCGCGAGATCTCACTCGCCCTTTAGAGCGATCTAGAGGCTTAAAGAGCTTGTTGCATTTGCTAAATGCAATCGTGATTCCTACGAAAATGAGTTAGTGTAGATTCTCTTTCTTTCTCCTTATTCTTCCTTTATTCTTTCTTCTTGATCTTGTTTTCTAATAATCTTCATTCTCTTACCCTTGTGTTTTATTCTATTTTGCTTGGGGACAAGCAAAGATCAAGCTTGGGGGAGTTTGATGTCTTCTTTATTGCTTTACTTTTTGATCGCTTTTTGTTGGTATTATAGTTGTTTTTGAGTTAGTTTAGGCTAGTTTGTTAGCTATTTTCTTAATTTGTGCATTTTTCCTCCTCGTATGCACTTTCTTTGGGCGCTTTATTTCATTTCAGGACTTAGGAGCATGCTTGAAAGATACTTGCACAACCCCGGATATTAAGATCGAAGAGGAAGGTCAAGGAAGCTTCAAGGAAGCATAACCGAGTTCATGGGGACAAATATAAGAAGTTTTGGAAGGGTTTGCGCGCAAGAATCAACTTCAAATGGCCATAAATTTCAGCACACAAAACATTTTTGAGCGATTCAAGTTGGAGATGAAATGTTGGCTCAATAGCTTTCCAACAAGTGGTAACAAGCTCAATTCCGACGCGAAACGAGTGAGATATTGCCGTTTAAAAATAAACTGACGAAACTCAAAACTGACCCGAGTGCTCGGGTCGCCCGGGTCAATCTGCGGAAAACTCAAATTTCAATCATGTTGGTTCGACCCGCCCGGGTCAACCTCAACCTGAGCGCCAGGGTCACTCCACCCGCCCGGGTCACTCTACCCGCCCGGGTCGGGTTTTTCCGAAAATCTTTCTTTTTAAATCCTCTTTTTGAATGGGGGTTAATTTGTAATTATGCCTAGTTTATTTTAGGACTATATAAGGCAAACTCCTCTCATTTTAGAGCAAGCTAATTTACATTATATTTAAATAAAGAGAGATTTGAAATTCTTAGAACCCTAGGAGAGAGAAAATCGCATCTTCTAGAGAGAGAAGTGAGAGAAACTTGTTGAAAGTTTAGAATTTGAAGAATCTAAGAAGGAAATTTGAAGATTTGGAGACTCCTTGCAACTTTAATGAGAATTTCTTACTCTCTTTCATATTTTATTGCTTTATTTTCTTGTCATTCTCACTCTATTTACTTGTTCATCCTAGATTATTGTTTTAGTTCATGTTAATAGTTGTTAATGTCTTTTAGTTTATAATTTTTCATGATTTGTGAGTAGCTATTTCTTTGGGAAGGGTTTGAAGCTATTAATGAGTTCATGAACCTCTAAATCCAACATTGGGTTTTGACTTGGGATAATTTTGGTTAATTGATTTGGCATTTTCATGAATGTTTGTGTGATTGGCCATCATAGGAGCATAATTTGGGTACCCTTAGTGAAGGATCGAGAGATGAAGTATAGGGGTTGCCTTAAATCGATTATTAGGCTTGAAGGACCATGAGAATAGGGACTACCTAGCCTAGGGTACTTAGTTTACTTGTTTATGTTCATCATGTTTATGGATATGCTTGGTTGAATGCCTTAGCCATGAGAATAGGTCTTCGGTAAGAGACTAGGCCAATCTAGCTAGCTCGAGAGAGTGGTTAGAGTACCAATGGATGAACAATTCCCCTCGATTGATCCCCATTGTTGATTCCCATTGTGATTGCTTGGTTTGTGAATGAGTTAATTGGTGGATACCCCTTCCCAAAGTCATTTTTCTTATTGTCTTTTCATTTATGAATCCTTAAAAACATAGACTTAGCTTAGCTTATCATAAATCAATACTTATTGGTGCTTCCCTTAGTCCTTGTGGATTCGACCCTTTACTTGCCATATATGGGGTAGTTTAGGTATCTTTGACGTGTTTACAACGAGCGCGTCATGTTCTCAAATATACTTCCAGATTCTGTGGGTTATTTTTTATTCTTATATGGTTTAGTGGTAATGATTTAGGGGGTTACTTATTATATTTATACAAGATATATGGGGTTACTTTTTCATTTTATACAAGAGTTACTTACATTAGATATATGGTGTTACTAATAATGAAGACTGATATTTTAGATAACATACCTTTTTTATTGCCCTTGACATAGCTAAGTCTTGGTCAGTAAAGATTGTTGTAGGCGTTAGACCACCAATAGATTTCTTGAATGTGTTTAGTAGCCACTCAAATGTTGATGTGGTTTCATCCGCAATGAAAGCGCAACCAAACATCACATTTTGCCAGTGGATATTGATGCCAACAAATGGGGCACAAATGAGGTTGAATTTGTTTGTTCTATAATGGTATCAAACACCATGACATCCCCAAACATTTCAAAGTCTTCCTTCATTTGTGAGTCTCTCCAAATTACAGCCGTAAGCTTGTTCCCTTTTTCTCCTCCTCCAAGTTTGAACCTAAAGAAGAAATTTGGGTCTTTAGTTTGCCTTTGACAAAGGCAATCTATGACATGTTGGGCATAACCACCTTCAATCTCTTTCATCTTTTTTCTGGTTATGTAATTTAGATGGTCTTTATATGTATATCCAATTGATGATACTCCTCCAGCCTCATGCGCCATTAACTAGTAAGATTGTGTTGGTCTCAGTCCACTTTGTAGCATTAAATTAATACTAACTGCTTTTTCAGCTGTCATTTTTCGTTCTGACTTGTGCAAATGCTGTCATGACCTTCTTGTGAGCTCGTGGTTATGGTTAATGACATGACCATCGACCTCAAACTTACCATCAGCAGTCCTTTTTGCCCTCATATAAGCCTTACATCCAGTTCTTGTAATAAGTACTTGTCTTTTTTCCTGACATTTTGTCCTTTTGTTGGGTTTCTTTTCTTTTAGTGGCACCTTGCATCTAAACCCTTATTTTGAACAAACAGATTCCTTTTATCTTATCTCTTTTTTCTCCCCTTGTGTGTATCTTGTTGTGGACTGTCTTACTCCAAACCCCTCAGCATTTGCATGTTTTTTGTATGTTTCATGAATTTCTTCCAAAGTTCTTGTAAAGCCCACTAAACTTGCTTTGTTTTCCTCTTGTTCTTCCTCTTCTTTTTGCATAAGAAGTAAAATTCTATTTTGTTCTTCATCTTCTACTGAATGTTGTGCATCATGATCCTCACTATCTGTATAATCAATAATTGGCTGATTTAGTTGTTATGTTTGTAAGACTTAGATATGCTTTTATAATGTGTAGTTTAGGTTACTAATTAGCTTACTTATAGGTTACTGACTGACTTAAGTATGAGTTACTGGTCTACATCTATATAGATTACGGATTAACTCAATTAGGGTTTACACTCATTCAGCTAATTAGGAGTTTGAAATATTATACGTAGAGGTTACTGATAAATATATTCAGAGGTTATTGATAAATATATTTGTAGGTTACTGATAAATATATTTGTAGGTTATTGATAAACATATTTGTAGGTTACTAATTCATATAGATAGGGGTTACTGATTATTACCTATCACTGATTAACAAATTCACGGGTTACTGATTCATATACTTAGGGTTAATTATTAACATATGAGTGGATTACTGATTAATAAATCTAGACGTTATTGATTCTCATATATGGGGTTA